>JXCR01143047.1:18713-50673 GCA_002079205.1 Phalaenopsis hybrid cultivar | reverse complement strand
ATTGGAACTATAGGGGGTTCTTGGCTAAGATTGAATTTAGGAGATCACTTGAGCAATTTCATGTATTTCCCATCAATTGTAATGTGCTTCTTGGAAAATATTTTGGTATAGTCATCTTCTTTTGACAATTGTATCTTCACATGTCTCCCATCAAAAAGACCAACATTTCATTCTCCCAATAGTTTGAAATCTTCAAAAACCTTTCTAATTATGTCCATTTTGGGATGTCCCAGTTGAAACTTCCCAATGATAGTAAACTTACGCTTTTCATCTAAGTTGGAAACTTCTTTTTTTAGAGAAAAATAGAGCAATTTTTCCACTCTTCCTACTAATCTTCTTCATGAGGTCACAATCTCCCTTTCCAACAAATGAATCATGGTAAACTTGAGGGAAGACTAGATTATACACAGATCCAACCGGGTCATTCCCCATTCCAACGATATCAACACAAGTGGCTTTCCCACAGTTTAAAATTGAAGCAGTCGAGGGTTGAGGAGGAATAGACACCATAGAACCCAATAGAACCGAAAGTGAAAAGAAGAAACACAACACTCGAAACCCGACGACCAAACAAAACACCAGTCACAAAACACCTCGGCAGCGACAAGCAATACAACCACGNATATATATATATATATATATATATATATATATATATATATATATACATAAAAATATGATTGCATGACTCTCGGGGAAATTCAACGGGTATCACATATGAACACCAGAGAACTGCATCGGGATAGCCAAAAGACGGAAATGTCGAGCGTTGCTTCCTTCATTTGGAACTATGAGCCGACTGAATGGAAGCATGGTCAGACGAAAGAATATGTGGCACCTATCCAAGGGACAGTCATTCGTAACCAAATCCTTCAATCAATTCTGAAACTCTTCACAAAGATGGCCCAAAGGCACACCGCATAACACTTTTTTAATCCTTTAAGAAGGCTCTTTATCTAAAGAGAGATGTCAATCAGATATCATGATACACCCTTTTTCTGACAGTCCAAGTTCATTGTTACAACATAAGGGCCTCTACTCGTGATTTCATTGAGAGGGTTGATCGATGACCTTCCAGCCGATCAAATGAACTTGGTCAATCAAATATTTTTCAGCCAATTGAAGAGAAAGATAAACAAGTCATCAAATGTCAATCTTCTAACAGTTATGAATACGATACGAAACAGTGCTAATTTCAGTTATGGTTATGAAAGGGTGTGTGAGTCAATTGCGAATGTGAAAATGGTTCATTAAAAAATTGTAATCACTAAGAGAATGCCCGTTTAAAGTCGTTTGTAGTCCCGCTCCCAAAAGAATCGATGCAGAGGAGTTGCATCGAGTGGAGGATGCTAATTTGATGTTATATGTCGACAGTAAAATTACTTATTAGCATCGTCAATAGCAGACGTTGCTCTGATGCTACAACATCAGATTAGCATATGCACAAGTCGACGCTAAAATTACCTATTAGTGTCGGCATTAGAAAATGCTAATGCTAATGCTAATGCCGATGCAAAATCCCTAAAATAAGGCTACCGCGAACTGCAGCCTACACTTCGCATTTCCTTTTTCCCATACTCCTCTCTTTCTCCTTCGACTTTCATTTGTCGCGTTTGAGCTTTTCCGGCGATTCCGGCTCCAATCTCATCCAAGGTGAGAAAATTTCTTCCGCACGTTCAAGCTTTGGTTTAGCATAAGTATTTGTATTTTTTTCCTTGCATAAGTGTTATATCCTAAAATACATAGGCTTTGCTCAAGTTGTTTTCCTATTCCTTTGTTAGATATGCAATGTATATGGATTTCATGGTTTTAAATAAATTTAGAGTGATATGTGCTTAAATATAAATTTTTAGGTTTGAGGTATGTAAATGCATAAGAATTTTGTGCTACGTAATTTTAAATTAGTATTGTGTATGTAAATATGTGATTTGTATGTGAATATGCAAATATGAAAATTTAAGCGTAAGATAAGAAATACATAAGATTAGTGTGATGCATGCATATGTGTGCTTTCTATGTCAATATGTAAATATGAAAATTTAGGTGTGAGATATGTAAACAAATAAAAATTTTGTGTTATGTATGTAAATATGAAAATTTAAGTGTGAGATATGTAAATACACAAGATTAGTGCAATGTATGTAAATATGTTCTTTGTATTGAAACATAAAAATTTAGGTGTGAGATATGTAAACACATAAGAAGTTTGTGCTATATATGTTAATATGAAAATTTAGGCGTGAGATATGTAAATATATGAGAAATTTTTGCTATGTCTGTAAATATGAAAATTTAGGTGTGAGATATGTAAATACATACAAATTTTGTGCTATGTTAGTTTATAGTGAAGTTAGGCATGTGTTGTTTTTTGTTTGGTTAAGGGTAAGATAATGGTGTGATAATTTAATAGATTAGTGGGACGATGGGTTAGTTTGGGTTTAGGTTAATTGGTTGACTCTCTAGATTTATGTGTTTTGGGTTTTGAGTATGATGTGTAGGTGGTATGTAAATTATAAACAAAAATTTCATGTAGGTGTGAAATTGGGCTACAATTTAAATAAAAAGTATGACACTTAGTAGGACACAATGATATTGTACTAATCTATAGAGCTACATCTATAGTAAAGATGAATATTCAAAGTGTTAGATAGTGGATGTATAATAGATTAGATCAAGGAAGAAATGGATTAATTGACAAGTTTTTGGCTAGTGTTGAAGAGTTCATGTGTGTGGCATCACATCACATTTGTCTGTTTACCTTTTAGAAGGTAGGTTCTGATGCCCTTTCGCGAAGCACAAGAATCAAACATACCTAACACCTGAAGAAGTGAAGTTGGACATATACCGTAGAGGATTTAAACTCAATTATTGTATTGGACTTCACATGGTGAATTTGAATCATATGTTCAGTACAACATGCTGAAGCCTCATCAAGTTATACCCCTCCAATTATTTACGATTTGGCATGCATGAGGAAATGTTTGATGAAGCAAGCATGCCTCATTTTATTGGGAGTGTGCCTGATGATGAGCAGGAACCGAATAGAAAAGCACAACAATTCTATGACTTATTAAATGATGAACAACAACCATTGTGGGAAAGATAAACTTCACACACTGAGTTAACGGTTGTCCTGAAAATGTTGAGTATCAAATTTAATGTTAACATAACCAGAGAATGTTTTAATAAAGTATCAACATTATTAAAGGAGATGAACCCTACAGATAATTTAGCTTCAGAAGATTAGTACAGAATTAAAAAGTTAGTGGCGAAATTGAGGTTATTATCTAAAAAGATAGATTAATGTGTCAACAATTGTATGCTATATTATAAAGAAGACACACACGAGACTAAATAGAGATTTTGTGGTACTGATAGATTCAAACCAAGAGGGAGAAATAGTAAAAATCTTAATAATATTTCTTACAAACATCTTCTTTATTTTCCTCTCATTCCACAACCCTAAGGATTGTTTGCTTTTATGTGCACAACTCCTTACATGACATGACATAAAACTGGATCTGTCAGTGCTAATACAATGACTCATCCCCCAGCTGGTGAAGCTTGGATATATCAATCGTAGTTATCTGGATTTTACAGTAGAACCACACAACATTAGGCTTGGTTTATGTGTAAGTTATAGTTATGTTGCAACACCCTATTCATGTTGGCCAATTATTATCATGTCATATAATTTGCTCCCTAATATGTGTATGATTGTTTTGTCCCTTTATAACGTTTATCATACCAAGTCCATATAGCCCAAAGGGCAATATTGATGTGTACTTACAACCTCTTATAGATGAGTTACTTATATTGTGGAAAACCGGCGTGTTGACTTGTGATATTGCAATGAAACAAAACTTTCATCATAGAACTGCTCTTATGTGGATAATCAGTGATTTTTTGACTTATGGGATGCTATCTGGTTGGAGCACAAACGGAAAATTGGCATGTCCCTATTGCATGGACATGTCTTAAACATTCACTTTGAAGCACAGAAGAAAAAATTATTGGTTTGATTGTCATAGAAGATTCTTAACATGTGATCACCCATTTCAAAGGAATAAAAATGTAATTTTAACAAATAGATTTGAAAGATCAAATCCATCCCCAAGGATTAGTGGAAGCGGTATATTGTAGATGATCAGTCAAGTGCCAAAGATCACTGAGAGAACAGAATTATCCTCGAGTTGTCTTTCAGATTATGGTGTTATACATAATTGTATGAAATAGAGTATTTTTGGGATCTTTCATACCAAAAAACCAATTTGATTAGACGTAATCTAGACCTTATGCACATTGAGAAGAATTGTTTTGATAATATATTCAACACTATTTTAGATATCAAAGAAAAAATAAAGGATAGCTTCAAAGCAAAATTGAGCCTCAAATAGTGTTGCAAGAGTAGGGGGCTAGAACTGTAAGAGACAAATATAGATAAAATAATAAATCACAAAGCTAAAAATTGTCTCACATCGGATCAACAAAAAACAATCTTTGAGTGGTTGCAATCTTTAAAATTTTGAAATGGTTGTGTCTCTAACATAGGCTTATGTGTTGATTTGAGAATGGGAAAAATATTTGGTATGAAGAGTCACAATTGTCATATTTTCATGTAGTGCTTATTATCTATTGCATTCAATGCCCCACCAAAGTCGATACTCGATCAAAATTAGTACATACTTCAGGGAGTTGTGCGTGGGCACTTTGAATGTTGATTTTCTGATAAGTTTTGATGCGAGTATTTTGTCAATTTTATTCAAGCTTGAACAAATATTTATTTTCATATTTTTGACTTAATGGAACATCTGCTCATACATCTATGTTATGAGGCTATATTGGGGGGGGGGGGTTCCAATGTAATACAGGTGGATGCATCCCTTTGAGAGCTGTGTCTTTTATTGTAGAATGAACTAATATCTATTTTTTCTTTTAATGAATCAACTATGCAGATTTTTTAATCAAATAAAAAAGATTGTTCAGAATAAAGCAAGTTTGGAAGGGTTGATATGTGAGACATACTTATTCCAGGAGACAATTAATTTATGTTCTTATTACTTCGATCAAAGACAACTGATACACCTTAAAATTACCTATTTTTAATACACATTTAATGTTCATTTTATGCACATTTTTTTATGATATTGTACTTTAAAGGAAGGTATTTTTGATGTTTTTGGTTTCAGGTATAAGTAATGGATCTTTAGATAAAATGAGGACAAATTGGAGCAAAATGACACAACATCATATGACATCATAGCGTTGAGTATTTGACGTGATGGGTGACATAGCACCGACCCTTGGCATCATAGCATCAGCTATTCGACGTGATGGGTGCCATAACACCCCAGAGTGGCGCTATAACACCAGAAATGATTTTTCTATAAGATGCAATGTATTTGACCAAACCTTGAAGGGGTGCTTGAAGTGACCCTTGGTTATTTTCAGTGATCTATTAAAAGAGACTAAGGGCTGAATGGAAAAAAAAGAGTTTTAGAAGATTTTTGGGGTGTTTTTAGGGAGAGTATTAGGGCGTGTAAATTCATTTTGTGAGTCTTTGATTGTGTAAGAAAAGTTTGGAGATTGCTTGAAGGAAACTTCAGAAATTGGTTAGAGAGAAGACCTAAGATAAGTAATTTATATTTGTGTTTGAGTTTTTTTTGTTAAGGCTTGAATTTCAATATAAATCTTGTGTTTTTGTTTTATCTTCATGAATTTTGAATTGTTTTCTTTTCTTTCTCCTTGCATATGAGAATTAATCAAGTGAGATGAGATTAATTTAAAGATTTATTTTTTTTTTATAAAATTGTGGGTATTTTCACCGATTCTTCATTGACATTACAAACTAGTCATTTATGATGTTAAAATTTGTTGTGAAACGTAATGACCCAGGAGGGCTATAATTTCATCAACTAATGAGTACCACACTTAACTTTGAAAAGAGTCGTTGCAATCGTTCAAGGTCGAGTGCAAATAGATAAGGAGACATGTTTTGATGAGCATAGAATTGATGATTCTAGAGTGACATACTAGAGTCTTTTGTCAATTTGGTCTTAGTTCAAAACCAAAGTCACTAGTTGGTCCTATAGAGAGATGATTAATATGTAAGTGAGAAGCTAGAATCTACTCAGCACAACCATACAATCATGAACTTAACTTTAAATTAGCCAATATTTTTTATGCACTCGGGAGTGGGTAAAGAATATGTATACTCCTATTTATCAGAAAACTACATTTTAACCTTTAACATTTGATTCTTACACTGATTATAATCTCATCGCAATGGGAAATGCATTTAATTATCTAAGAACTTTCCAAAATTTACCCTGTATCCTTAGATTTTATTTTATTTAATTTAGTTAACTTTAATTTTATATTTTATTTGTAAATTTAGAAAAATTAAACTTTTCTACAATTTCAACTAAGACTTTATAGTTGTAGACTAGAACTTATCCTAAGGGATTTCTTACATCACTTTCTTGAGGGATCAATTCTAAGGTTTTAAAGAAAACCTTATATTACTTGAAACGATACGTGCACATATGTAGAACTCCTAGTGTGTGAAATATAAATCAATTCTAAATTCTATATCATATCCATTTTGCACATTAGCCGCCTAAAGAAATCGAGTCAAGTTTTTGTCCTGAAAAGTAAATAGCTGCGTAATTGTGGGTCGGGTCGAAATCTCTGACCCTTTCTACAAGAAAGGGTTTTGTCCATTACGTGTCAACGTTTCCTCTCAGAGTTTTGCTCGCTTTCCCAAGCTAATGCCTCCTTGATGGCATCCATCATCTCATCCTTCAACTCCTAGATTTGTTACTGCACAAACTCCCTAATGCACCCGATGTTAGTAGTGTCTCTATTGTAGTTTTCCTCTCTTTATGCAACTCATCTTCTTTTTTATAATATGATTTACTCTCACTACATCTTTAGGATGTTGAATTTGAATATATCGGTGAATCACACCCAATGAATAGAGTGTAATACATGAGATAGTTAGTAATGAATAGTAGTTTAGATTCTTGATTAGCCCTTTCTTAGGAAATGATCTTCCTATTTATGTATGAAGATGGTACAATATATGAAGTTACATTTTTGTCTCTGCTTTATCGGGGGTTCTACAAGATATTTTGGATTTTTTATATGTATAAACATTTAGTTTGGCCACTCTATAGCTTGGTTGGTTGAGGTCAATTGGCCTTGGCTTGTTCGACTGAGGTCAGTTGACCTTGGCTCAGTCAGCTGAGGTCAGTTTATTAGACTATGCTAAATCGTAGCCATCAGCCGACCTTTGATAGTCTTTGGGTCAACCTGACTTGGCTAAATTAGCTCAGCAACGTGGTCTGCTTGTTGATTATTGATCTCTAGATGGGAAACTCCTGTCGACAGAATAAAACTAGACTATCGGGCAAAGGGTAAGCCACCGTAATTCGATATGTAGCTCTCTCCTTGATAAGATATAATGCAAGATGAACAAATAAGCACATTATGACTAGTTATCGACCCACTGATGAGGAATCTCAAGAATGCCTGTGAGATGGCTGACGAAGATGAACTCTTCCTTTTAAGTCAGGTTGTGGCGAGAAACTGGTCGGTGCCTCTGCTCGGCTCGATTGACATTGGTCTTTGGTTCGGATGGTCCGCATTAGGTCGGCCTTTAACCTTAGTTCAAGGGGATTATACCTAATAAACTAGGTTCTTTGGTATGCTGCTAGTGGACCTTAGTTTTATGCTAATGACTTTTGGTCTTTCACCCATGGGCCCTCCGTAGCCTTACTCATTTGTACTTTTGTCTGTTAGATTTTCTCGAGTTTCTTCACGATTCATTTCTCATGTACAAAAACTATAAATATCACACTTCAAATATTAGATATATAAATATACAAGTAGTATATGATATGTATGTAAACATTTTTAA
This sequence comes from Phalaenopsis hybrid cultivar, assembly GCA_002079205.1. Taxonomy (NCBI): domain Eukaryota; kingdom Viridiplantae; phylum Streptophyta; class Magnoliopsida; order Asparagales; family Orchidaceae; genus Phalaenopsis; species Phalaenopsis hybrid cultivar. The sequence goes on along the minus strand of JXCR01143047.1, from coordinate 42,752 downwards.
AATTTAAAAACCTCATTCAAGTAGTGAGTAGAGAGGGTTTGCTTAGTACATCTTTCTGTTTGTTTTGTTTATCAAAATGCTACCACAGTTTTGTTTGGGAAACTATTTTATCTTTTTTTAGAAATCTTTGTAGTAGAAAAATATTTTTTTTCAACTTAAACCGTTAAAGTGTGGTGACCATAAAAAAACTACGATTACTCTTTAAAAATAAAACAAATTTATAATAGTGAATGGAATTTTTAAAAAAATACTTTCCTAGCTTCCAAGCTATTTTTTCAAAGAGCCGCGACCCAAACAAACCCATGTAATTTTGTGTATGCCATCTAAAGAATGATAGTCTATGAATAGAAAAAATATTACCTCAAGAGTACTGATGCATCAGTACTCTAATAAAGATGTGTCACATGACGTTATCGTAAGACCATTCATACGTGACACCTCTTTATTGAAATAGTACTAATATTAACGTCTAACCTAATCCCCACTCTCCTGGCCTCCAAGGTTATCTCGCAAACCCTTATTTCCGCGACCAAGCGGCGGTCCTTGCTTGTCTTTCATCTTTCTTTTATCATTTTCTTCTCTCGATTTTGACTTGATATACCGAAATTTTCCCTGTAAGATCCCTCTTTCTCTTTCTAGAAAGCCCTTAGCTGGATTTTCACGGCCACGGAATCAAAATTACTCACACTCAATTTCCTTTCTCCTTCGATATCGCAGCAAAATATGAGCAGCCGCGAGAGTCGGATTATTTACGTAGGAAATTTACCAGGCGACATTCGTGAGAGAGAAATTGAGGATTTGTTTCACAAGGTATTTTTTTCTTCCTCTTTGTATTTCTTTTCAAAATTGTTTTTTGTTTTGAGCTTTTTTTTTGATATTTTATATAGCTAATTTATTTTATTGTTCTTGATTCAGTCCCAGAGATGTTCCTTTGAGATTCGTAGGATTTCTAGGGTTTGTTTGCTTTTGGGTTTGGGATTTTTTTCCCTTTTTTATGCTTGTGCTGTCGCTGAAATTTACTTTCTCGACATTTAAAACTATCTTAAATTCTATATTTAATTAACTTCCTGCTTCACAGACTTGGGGTGAAGGGGAAAGTTTCTCTAACTTTGGATCGGCTTCTGTAGGAAGTTTCTATCTTGCAAAAAATTGTTCCTCCGTTACAAAAAGTGAAACATTTGAAGAGAAGTTCGGACTTGTCCTCTTAGATATGTGTTTTTATTAAGGCTTTCTATTTAGTTATTGAAGTATCACCCTTCATGGCTGTAACAGTTTAGAAAGACTCTTCCATGACCCTTGTGGAGTTTTAGGTGAATTCAGGGATGTTTTGATTCTAGATATGCCTTTTAATCTAATTTTTAATTGACTCAAAATGAGTGATTATATTGATAATTATAGATCACTTTTTGCACTAAAGTGTTGAAATCCATGCTAATGCTGTCATAGGTTGGAGCTTGCATTGCTGCGATGTTCCTTAAAATGTTGAACATAATGTACATGGAAAATTGGTAAAGGCTGTGTAGATACAGATCTTCTTTATCCCTTTTATTATTCTTTTCTTCTAACGAAATTCGCTTAATTTCTCATTTAGTTGCGATAGAATTGAGGATTGGAGGAATTTAAGCGCGGAAGGTTGTTCGGCTTTTCAATTATTGGGGAAAATAAGNTCCTTAAAATGTTGAACATAATGTACATGGAAAATTGGTAAAGGCTGTGTAGATACAGATCTTCTTTATCCCCTTTATTATTCTTTTCTTCTAACGAAATTGGCTTTATTTCTCATGTAGTTGCGATAGAATTGAGGATTGGAGGAATTTAAACGCGGAAGGTTGTTCGGCTCTTCAATTATTGGGGAAAATAAGAAAGAGGGTGAAATTAGTATATCTTGTACCAGAGAAGAAATGCCTTGGGATGTGTGTATTACCCCTAAAAGAGAGATATAACATAGAATACAGGAAGGAATAACAAGGGATGAAAGAGAAATTTTATATAGTTGTGAGAAGAAAAATTATTTGGTAGATGAGAGGGGAGAGATTGAGAGGAGAGGATATAAAGGAATAATTAATTTCAATTTAAAATATATAAAAACATCATTGCTATTTTATTTATAAAAAAAATTCCATTTTAAATTAAAAATTACATACCATATTTAAATAAAAATTTTAAAACAAGGTTTTCGTTTTCTAAATAATTTTTTTANCATTTTAAATTAAAAATTACATACCATATTTAAATAAAAATTTTAAAACAAGGTTTTCAAAAGAACGTTTTCTAAATAATTTTTTTTNTACATCTATAGTAAAGATGAATATTCAAAGTGTTAGATAGTGGATGTATAATAGATTAGATCAAGGAAGAAAAGGATTAATTGACGAGTTTCTTGCTAGCGTTGAAGAGGTCATGTGTGTGGCATCACATTTGTCTGTTTACCTTTTGAAGGTAGGTTTTGATGCCCTTTCGCGAAGAACAAGAATCAAATGTACCTAACAGAAGATTAGTACATAACTAAAAAGTTAGTGGCGAAGATTTGTACATAACTAAAAAGTTAGTGGCGAAGTTGAGGTTATTATCTAAAAAGATAGATTAATGTGTCAATAATTGTATGCTATATTATAGAAAAGATGCACACGAGACTAAATAGAGATTTTGTGGTACTGATAGATTCAAACCAAGGGGGAGAAAGATTAAAAATCTTAATAATATTTCTTACAAACATCTTCTTTATTTTCCTCTCATTCCACAACTCTAAGGATTGTTTGCTTCTATGTGCACAACTCCTTACATGACATGGCATAAAACTGGATTTGTCAGTGCTAATACAATGACTCATCCCTCAGCTGGTGAAGCTTGGAAACACATCAAACGTAGTTATCTGGATTTTACAACAGAATCACACAGCATTAGGCTTGGTTTATGTGTAACTTATAATTATGCTGCAACACCCTATTCATGTTGACCAGTTGTTATCATGTCCTATAATTTGCTCCCTAATATGTGTATGATTGTTTTGTCCTTTTATAACGTTTATCATACCAAGTCCATATAGCCCAAAGGGCAATATTGACATGTACTTACAACCTCTTATAGATGAGCTACATGTATTATGGAAAACCGGCGTGTTGACTTGTGATATTGCAATGAAACAAAACTTTCATCATAGAACTGCTCTTATGTGGACAATCAGTGATTTTTTGACTTATGGGATGCTATCTGGTTGGAGCACAACCAGAAAATATGCATGTTCCTACTGCATGGACGTGTTTAAAACATTCACTTTGAAGCATAGAAGAAATAATTCTTAGTTTGATTGTCATCGAAGATTCTTAACATGGGATCACCCATTTCAGGGAATAAAGATGTAATTTTAATAAATAGAGTTGAAAGATCAAATCCATTCCCAAGGATTAGTGGAAGCGGTATATTGTAGATGATCAGTGAAGTGCCAAAAATCACTGAGAGGTCGAAATTAGCCTCGAGTTGTCTTTCAGATTATGGCGTTACACATAATTGTATGAAATAGAGTATTTTTTTGGGATCTTTCATACTGGAAGACCAATTTGATTAGACGTAATCTAGATCTTATGCATATTGAGGATAATTGTTTTGATAATATATTCAATACTATTCTGGATATCAAAGAAAAAATAAAGGACAACTTCAAAGAAAAATTGAGCCTCAAATAGTGTTGCAATAGTAGGGGGCTAGAACTGCAAAAGACAAATATAGGTAAAATAATAAAGCCCAAAGCTAAAAATTGTCTCACATCGGATCAACAAAAAACAATCTTTGAGTGGTTGCAATCTTTAAAGTTTTGAAGTGGCTGTGTCTCTAACATAGGCTAATGTTTTGATTTGAGAATGGGAAAAATATTTGGTATGAAGAGTCACAATTGTCATATTATCATGTAGTGCTTATTACCTATTGCATTCAATGCCCTGCCAAAGTTGGAACTCGATCAAAATCAGTAAATACTTCAGGGAGTTGTGCGTGGGCACTTTGAATGTTGATTTTATGATAAGTTTTGATGCGAGTATTTCGTCAATTTTATTTAAGCTTGAACAAATATTTCTTTTCATTTTTTTGACTTAATAGNTTTTGATGCGAGTATTTCATCAATTTTATTTAAGCTTGAACAAATATTTCTTTTCATTTTTTTGACTCGATAGAACATCTGCTCATACATCTATGTTATGAGGCTATATTGTGGGGGAGGGGGTCCCAATGTAATACAAGTGGATGTATCCCTTTGAGAGCTGTGTCTTTTATTGTAGAGTGAACTAATATCTATTTTTTTCTTTTAATGAATCAACTATGCAGATTTTTAAAAAAAATAAAAAAGACTGTTCNAGTTGTGTCTTTTATTGTAGAGTGAACTAATATCTATTTTTTTCTTTTAATGAATCAACTATGCAGATTTTTTTAATAAAATAAAAAAAGATTGTTCAGAATAAAGCAAATTTGGAAGGGTTGATATGTGAGACATACTTATTCCAGGAGACAATTAATTTATGTTCTTTTTGCTTTGATCAAAGACAACTGATACACCTTAAAATTACCTGTTTTTATACACATTTAATGTTCATTTTATGCACATTTTTTTATGATATTGCACTTTAAAGGAATATATTTTTCATGTTTTTTGTTTCAGGTATAAGAAATTGATCTTTAGAGAAAATGAGGGCAAGTTGGAGCAAAATGACACAGCATCATATGACATCATAGAGTCGAGTATTTGACGTGATGGGTGTCATAGAGCTGACCCTTGGCATCATAGCATCGACTATTCGACGTGATGGGTGTCATAGCACCCTAGAGTGGCGCTATAACGCCAGAAATGGTTTTTCTAGAAGATGCAATGAATTTGACCAAATCATGAAGGGGTGCTTGAAGTGACCCTTGGTTATTTTCAGTGATCTATTAAAAGAGACCAAGGACTGAATAAAAAAAGAGTTTTAGAAGATTTTTTGTGAGTTTTTAGGGAGAGTTTTAGGGCGTGTAAATTCATTTTGTGAGTCTTTGATTGTGTAAGAAAAATTTGGAGATTACTTGAAGGAGACTTCAGGAATTGGTTAGAGAGAAGACATAAGATAAGTAATTTATATTTGTGTTTGAGTTTTTATTGTTAAGACTTAAATTTCAATATAAATCTCGTGTTTTCTTTTTATCTCCATGAATTTTGAATAGTTTTCCTTTATTTCTCTTTACATATGAGAATTAATCAAGTGGGATGAGATTAATTTAAAGATTTATTTTTATTTTATAAAATTATAATGACATTCTCACCGATTCTTCATTGACAATACAAACTAGTCATTTATGATGTTAAAATTCGTTATGAAATATAATGACCTAGGAGGGCTATGATTTCATCAACTAGTGAGTACCACACTTAACTTTGGAAAGAGTTGTTGCAATCATTCAAGGTGGAGTGCAAATAGATAAGGAGATATGTTTTGATGGGCATATAATTGATGATTCTAAAGTGATATACTAGAGTCTTTTGTCAATTTTGTCTTAGTTCAGAACCAGAGTCCCTAGTTGGTCCTATAGAGAGATGGTTAATATGTAAGTGAGAAGCTAGAATCTACTAAGCACAACCATACAATTATGAACTTAACTTTAGATTAGCCAATGTTTTTTATACACTCGAGAGTGGGTAAGGAATATGTATGCTCCTATTTATCAGAAAACAACATTTTAACCTTTAACATTTGATTCCTACGCTGATTATAATCTCATCGCAATGGGAAATGTATTTTAATTATCTAAGAACTTTCCAAAATTTACCTAGTCTCCTTAGATTTGGTTTTATTTAATTTAGTTAACTTTAATTTTATAGTTAATTAGTAAATTTAGAAAAAACAAACTTTTCTACAATTCCAACTAAGACTTTATAATTGCAGACCAGAACTTATCTTAAGGGATTTCTTACATCACTTCTTTGTGGGATCGATACTGGGTTTTAAAGAAAACTTTATATTACCTGAAACGATACGTACATATATGTAGAACTCCTAGTGTGTGAAATATAAATCAATTTTAAATTCTATATCATATCCATTTTGCACATTAACCGCCTAAAGAAATCGAGTCAAGTTTTTGTCCTGGAAACTAAATAACTGTGTAATTCTGGGTCGGGTCAAAATCTCTGACCCTTTATACAAGAAAGGGTTTCGTCCATTAGGTGCCGAAGTTTCCTCTAAAAGTTCTGCTCACTTTACCAAGCTAATGCCTCATTGATGGCATCCATCATCTCATCCTTCAACTCCTAGATTTGTTACTGCACAAACTCCCTAATGCACCCGATGTTAGTAGTGTCTCTATTGTAGTTTTCCTCTCTTTATGCAACTCATCTTCTTTTTTATAATATGATTTACGCTCACTACATCTTTAGGATGTTGATTTTGAATCTATCAGTGAATCACACCCAATGAATAGAGTGTAATACATGAGATAGTTAGTAATGAATAGTAGTTTAGATTCTTGATTAGCCCTTTCTGAGGAAATGATCTTCCTATTTATGTATGAAGATGGTACAATATATGAAGTTACATTTCTGTCCTTGCTTTATCGGGGGTGCTACAAGATATTTTTGATTTTTTATATGTATAAACATTTGGTTTGGCTACTCTATAGCTTGGTTGGTTGAGGTCAATTGGCCTTTGCTCGTTCGACTGAGGTCAGTTGACCTTGGCTCAGTCAGCTGAGGTCAGTTTATTAGACTATGCTAAATTTTAGTCATCAACAGACCTTTGATAGTCTTTGGGCCAACCTGACTTGGCTCAATTAGCTCAGCAATGTGGTCTGTTTGTTGATTATTGATCCCTAGATGGGGAACTCCCGTCGACAGAATAAAACTAGACTATCTGGCAAAGGGTAAACCACCGTAATTCGAGATGTAGCTCTCTCCTTGATAAGATATAATGCAAGATGAACAAATAAGCACATTATGACTAGTTATCGACCCACTGATGAGGAATCTCAAGAATGCCTGTGAGATGGCTGACGAAGATGAACTCTTCCTTTTAAGTCAGGTTGTGGCGAGAAACTGGTCGGTGCCTCTGCTTAGCTCGATTGACATTGGTCTTTGGTTTGGATGGTCAGCATTAGGTCGGCCTTTAACCTTAGCTCAAGGGGATTATACTTAATCAAGTAGGTTCTTTGGTATGCTGCTAGTGGACCTTAGTTTTCTGCTAATGACTCTTGGTCTTTCACCCATGGGCCCTCTTTAGCCTTACTCATTTGTACTTTTGTCTGTTAGATTTTCTCGAGTTTCTTAACGATTCATTTCTCATGTATAAAAACTATAAATATCAAACTTGAAATATTAAATATATAAATATACAAGTAGTATATGATATGTATGTAAGCATTTTTAAAATTTTAAAACCTCCTTCAAGTAGTGAGTAGAGAGGGACTGCTAAGTACATCTTTCTGTCTGCTTTGTTTTTCAAAATGCTACCATAATTTTGTTTGAGGAACTATTTTCTTACCTTTTCTTAGAAATCTTTGTAGTAGAAAATTATTTTTTTTCAACTTAAATTGTTAAAGTGTGGTGACCGTAAAAAAACAATGATTACTCTTTAAAAATAAAACAAATCTATAATAGTGAGTGGAATTAAAAAAAAAAACTTTCATAGCTTCAAAGCTATTTTTTCAAAGAGTCGCGGCCCAAACAAACCGATGTAATTTTGTGTATGCCATCGAAAGGATGACTGTCTATGAATAGAAAAATATTACATCAGTACTAAGCACGTAGAAGTAACGTGCGTAGCCAATGAAATTACGTCACGACACCCCACTCGACAGGGAAAAAAACGGCGCAGTAACACGGGGAATATTCCCCCTGTGTTATTCATATGTTATTACGTGTTATTCATATTATTGCGTGTTATTCATGTGTTATTGATGTGTTATTGTGTTATTATAATACCAAGAATATTTTCAGGACATAATAACACATGAATAACACACAATAACACCTAAATAACACTGAGAATATTCCCGACAGAGAAAAAAACGGCTCAGTAACAGGAGGGAATATTCTCCCCCGTGTTATTCATGTTTTATTGTGTGTTATTGATGTGTTATTGATGTATTGTTGTGTTATTATAACACCAGTAATATTCCCAGGACACAATAATCACATGAATAACACACAATAATACATGAATAATATAATGAGAAATATTCCTCGTATTACTGTGTCATTTTTTTTTATTTATCACACGAGATATCGTGACGTAATTTTATTGGTCATGCAGGTGCAATACTGATTTAATATTTTTTACTGTGAATAACGTCTAACCTTATCCCCACTCCCACATCGAAGGAACGCTCTCCTGGCATCCAAGGTTATCTCGCAAACCCTTATTTCCGCGACCAAGCGGCGGTCCTTGTCTTTCATCCTTCTTTTCTCTTTTTCTACTCTCGATTTTGACTTGATACACCGAAATTTTCCCTGTAAGATCCCTCTTTCTCTTTCTAGAAAGCCCTTAGCTGGATTTTCACGGCCACGGAATCAAAATTACTCACACTCAATTTCCTTTCTCCTTCGATTTCGCAGCAAAATATGAGCAGCCGCGAGAGTCGGATTATTTACGTAGGAAATCTACCAGGCGACATTCGTGAGAGAGAAATTGAGGATTTGTTTCACAAGGTATTTTTTTCTTCCTCTTTGTATTTCTTTTCAAAATTGTTTTTTGTTTTGAGCTTTTTTTTTAATGTTTTATATAGCTAATTTATTTTATTGTTCTTGATTCAGTTCCTAGAGATGTTCCTTTGAGATTCATAGGATTTCTAGGGTTTGTTTGCTTTTGGGTTTGGGATTTTTTTTTTCCTTTTTTATGCTTGTGCTGTCGCTGAAATTTACTTTCTTGACATTTAAAACTATCTTAAATTCTATATTTAGTTAACTTCCTGCTTCACAGACTTGGGGTGAAGGGGAAAGTTTCTCTAACTTTGGATCGGTTTCTGTAGGAAGTTTCTATCGTCCAAAAAATTGTTCCTCCACTACAAAAAGTGAAACATTTGAAGAGAAGTTCGGACTTGTCCTCTTAGATATTNTATGCTTTGCCATGAAAATGGTGTGAGGGGTGTGCCACGCCATGATGTGTATTATAACAATTTCTATATTGCTCTTTGGGAACATTTGCTTATGATTTGCATCTCTTGTCATTATAAAAAGCATGTTCATGGAAGATTTGTTATTTTAGGTCCTGTTTGGGGCGACTTTTTCGTTGCTTCCCGTTTTGTAAAGCACCTGAGGGTGCATTTGGAGACCTCTGTTTGCGTGGCTTTAAGGAAAATCGTGTTGCCGAAGGCATGGTTTTGGAACGGCGAGAAGGACCTCTGCTTTCTGGCCTTGTCCGTGGCTTCAATTCGATTTTATGTTGCTACTCATGGAAATTGAATATTTACCCGTATTATCTCCTCTTATTTACCCCCCTCCATATTCGATCTTTTCTTTGATCTCTGTCACATGTTGCTGGCTGAAACTCCTTGTTTGTGTTGTTTCCTTCGATTATTCAGTATGTATTTATGTGAGTCTTTTTGTGTTTAGAATTTATTTGATATGTGGCTTTGCGTCCTCACAGAATTTTGATTTGCTTTTATCTATGAGCTTGAATCAATTTGTTTTCATGATTGTTTTGAGTGCATTCCATGTTNAGAATTTTGATTTGCTTTTATCTATGAGCTTGAATCAATTTGTTTTCATGATTGTTTTGAGTGCATTCCATGCTATGTCCTTGGAATTTCTAGATCGATTCACTGTTTTGAAATTTTTTTGTTTTGTTGTTATGTTTTTGGTGGGAGTTACTGTGGTGTTGGCTAAAATTATATTTCATTTTTTATGCGTAAAGATAAAAGTTTAGGTGTAAGATTTATAAATTCTTAAGAGTTGTATGGTATGCATGTAGATGTGTGCTACATGATATTTGTTTTATGTGATTACATATGATCCATGTGCTATGTATGTAAATACATAAGATCCGTGTGATTTTACTACTATTATTTCAGCGAGATACACATAATAGTTTTGTGCTATCTGCAAGGGCATTACATTTTTTTTCTCAGAAACAATTGCAGTACAACAGATCATCCAAACAAACATCTTGCTACGTTATCAACAACTTTTTAACAGNAAGAGGTCAGTAATTTGTCATTCTATGGCTATGATCTTCGATAGGATTACAAATGTTAATATCATGCCATGATTATGATCTTTACGAAAAGCACAATATTTTTTTGTGTCCTATGTATGACGTGTGTATGGCAGAATTCTATGAGTTCTTGGTTGTTACCAGAATCCTATTAATGTAAATGACAAAATAAGAAAGAAGAGAGAGAGAGAGAGAGAGAGAGAGGTTAAAGGGTGCCAAAAGTACAAATTGATGTGAGGATTAGACTTAGTGTCCTATACTCATCCTCTAGCCCTTTATTTATATGCCTAGACCGGTGTTCAGTACTGCAAGAGTATGACAACATGCAAATAAAATTACATAGAGCCTTTAGTTATTAAAGCATGTAGAGGTTTTTTATGAGCTCTGANGCTGAAGTTCATGTGTTAAATCTGTCCTATGTGGGCAAAAGAAACTTGCATTTTGATAGATAGAACTATGCTAATTCTTAAAGTCGATATACTGCAGTCTTCGTTAAATTTTCATGTGTATTCCAATAATCTTCAATGGGAGGTTGATTCTTCCAACCAACAAAGTATTTCTGTATTTTAGAAGCATTATTTCGTTTAATTTACCATTATTATTCAATTCTAACTTGCCAATTTATTTAGTTTTTGTAGATGAAAACACATTGGCATCATTGTTATTTGTTGAATTAGAAGCTTCACTTACAGNTTAGTTTTTGTAGATGAAAACACATTGGCATCATTGTTATTTGTTGAATTAGAAGCTTCACTTACAGAAAAAACTACTTATAGGTTGAAAATGATTGAATTCATCTCAGTATATTACTAGCGTTTCAATGTTAAACATGATTAATTTTATGAGATAAACTAATTTAATAAGCATCCAAATCCAATTGTTTTGTGTATTTTGTTGGGATATTAATATCATATTTGTCAAAGGCAAATAGTGCATCATGTTAATTCCCTCTTCAAGCCATACTACAATGTATGACATAACAAACTATTTTAAACTTAAAATAACAATTAAAATTATGGATAAACATATAATTAAATATATGCAAATAATTACAAAACTAATGTATTAAATAAATTAGGTTAGTTTTGCAAAATCTCTAGAAAAAAAAAATGATTTTGAAAAAAAAGCGTTAAGAATCACTATCAAATNAATAAGCATCCAAATCCAATTGTTTTGTGTATTTTGTTGGGATATTAATATCATATTTGTCAAAGGCAAATATTGCATCATGTTAATTCCCTCTTGGAGCCATTGTACAATGTATGACATAACAAACTATTTTAAACTTAAAATAACAATTAAAATTATGGATAAACATATAATTAAATATATGCAAATAATTAAAAAACTAATGTATTAAATAAATTAGGTTGGTTTTGCAAAATCTCTAGAAAAAAAATGATTTTGAAAAAAAAGCGTTAAGAATCACTATCAAACTTTATGCTTAGTAGAGCAAGAGAATACTTGTCAAAGTTGAGAGAATCAAAGCCTTTGCGCGTGGAAGCTTTTGTGCGAAGAGTGTTACCCTCTATTAAAATTGAGAATGTTAACTTCTGTTGAAGCTAGTTATTTCCTATGTGAATTTAGAGTGTTTAATGCTCATTTGATAGCATCAGCTTCCCTTGTCCAAGCTGGGAGGGTGAATGGCTTGCCTATAGCATGGAGATTGGGCCCGTGAAAGGTTCACCTCTTTGATTGCTAGCGTCAACCATGTTTGTATTCGTCTAAGCTAATCATGTGCTTTGCATGTACTATTGACTCTCAACATACCCTAATAAATATTAATTAAAATAAAATAAAAATAATAAATGAAATGCAAATATTATTAATATTAGTATTAAAACTAAAATCATTAAATATAATTTATGCTATGGGGCCTATCTTTTATTGCCTATGCCTAGCACAAATAGTATGCACTATTTTGACCCTCTATGCTTTGCCATGAAAATGGTGTGAGGGGTGTGCCACGCCATGATGTGTATTATAACAATTTCTATATTGCGCTTTGGGCACATTTGCTTATGATTTGCATCTCTTGTCATTATAAAAAGCATGTTCATGGAAGATTTGTTATTTTAGGTCCTGTTTGGTGCGGTTGTTTTTTTGCTTCCCGTTTTGTAAAGCACCTGAGGGTGCATTTGGAGACCTTTGTTTGTGTGGCTTTAAGGAAAATCGTGTTGCCGAAGACATGGTTTTGGAACAGCGAGAGGGACCTTTGCTTTCTGGCCTTGTCCGCGGCTTCAATTTGATTTTATGTTGCTACTCATGCAAATTGAATATTTACTCGTATTATCTCCTCTTATTTACCCCTGTTCATATTCGATTTTTTCTTTGATCTCTTTCACATGTTGCTGGCTGAAACTTCTTGTTTGTGTTGTTTCCTTCGATTATTCAGTATGTATTTATGTGAGTCTTTTTGTGTTTAGAATTTATTTGACATGTGGCTTTGCGTCCTCACAGAATTTTGAATTGCTTTTATGTATGAGCTTGAATCAATTTGTTTTCATGACTGATTTGAGTGCATTCCATGCAATGTCCTTGGAATTTCTAGACCGATCACTGTTTTGAAATTTTTTGGTTTTGTTGTTATGTTTTTGGTGGGTGTTACTGTGGTTTTGGCTAAAAGTATATTTCATTTTTTATGCGTAAAGATGAAAGTTTATGTGTGAGATTTATAAATTCTTAAGAGTTGTATGGTATGCATGTAGATGTGTGCTGCATGATATTCGTTTTATGTGAATACATATGATCCATGTGCTATGTATGTAAATACATAAGATCTGTGTGATTTTACTACTATTGTTTCAGTGGGATACACATAATAGTTTTGTGCTATCTGCAAGGGTATTACATTTTTTTTCTCAGAAACAATTGCAGTACAACAAATCATCCAAACAAACATCCTGCTACATTATCAACAACTTTTTAACAGCAACTTCCCCATGAAGCAGCTTCACAATCGCTTCTTCAAAAGCAAAAAGTGCCCAAACACACCCGTAATCATTAATAATGTTGGAGCTAACGATTATGTATATTTATATAACTATTTATGTATGTTAGTTGTCTGGCTTTTTGAAGGTAAAATAAATTTATAATAACTACCGTAGTTTTTTGAATTACATTTTCTTTGCATCAGTTTCACAAATATTTCTTCAAACAACTGCAGTTGCTCCAAATAGACCCTAAATCCTAACTTTTAATTCAATTTAAAAAGAAAGCGTATCATAATGGATAACCTAACTTAAAGCGTCGTTGATAAATATTTTTGTTAACCTTTTATGTGTTTTAAGAAAGAGATTTGATTTTTAGGCATTTGGTGAATATTTTTGTTCTGCATTTGGTGAATATTTAGTCAATCACTGTTTGAAACAGTTCATCTACCACTAAAATTAAAAAATAAGGGTTAATAAACAAACATTTACTAGTAAAATTTTAAAACTACAATTTTATTCAAAGTTTATAAATTGTTTTTTTTTTTGCAAAGAAAAATTGAATTTCTTAGAATCCATTTTTTTTTAAAATTAAATGAATTTCATAGTTTTTTAAATAACACATCCCTTTTTAACTAAGAGCTCGTTTGTTTTGGAGTTTTGAACTCTGATCTGTTCAAAATAAAGTTTTTCCCCCTCTTTGGTTGCGATTTTTCTGCGCTTCCATTCACGAACGTTGTTCCGCAGTTTAATAGTGATGCGGACGCGAATACTATTTTGAGACCTGGTGTTCGCGTCATTTCTTCCGTTGTTGTCCTCAAGTTGTTTGTCTAGCGCCCCTGATCCTGTTCGCAAACCTCTTGATCCTGTTCGCAAACCTCTTGTTCTCGTAGACTCTTTCCCGAAGCAAGAGCTTCACCGAGCTGAATGAGAAGTCCTCGCATTCTCTCTCTCTCTTTGTCAGAGCCAAAGGAGAAGTTCTTGCATCTTGTTCTTTCCACAAGCAAGAGCTTCTTCCGTTTTCGGTTGCTCTCAAGGTGAGAAATTCTCGTTTATTCAGCTTCCACACCTTCATCCTTATTTACAGTTGCCCTCAAATTTTATATGTGCTGAAGAGGGTTTTGTTATGCATTTTATCCTCCGGGATCAAAAAACCCCATTTGGGCAACATATGCATTACAACCTTCATAACGAGGCAATATGTAGTGATATGGTCATGGTTTTCCTAATCATCTCCCAGATTTCATAAGGACAATAAAGCAAAAATGTAGACGTAGGAGGATAAGGCACAGATAGCAGATAAATCAAACTCAAGTAAATGCTATAATGTAGAATGCTGTGGACTGAACCATGAATAAGAAAATTGTACATGCTATGAGCATTTTAAAATAATATAAACTATTTTTCTTCATAATTAAAATGTCCTGCTGAATTGTTTTTATAGCAAAGATTTTTAACTAAAATTACCTGGCAAACATTTGAGAAAATAGTTATGCATATATTTACATTCTTTGTTTCTCAAATTTCAGAATTTGAGCATCTTTTACCAATTTATATCCATCTACTGTTTAGGAAGACTTGTTTGACCATTTGTCTTTACAACAACAATGTATTACAAATTTATCCATGTGTTGCTGAAGTCTTTACTTGTTTGCACAAATTTATATACCTTGTCTTGTTGAAGTTCCTTGTGTTGCTAAAGTTTTTAATCATGTTTTACTGCCACCTGTATTGATGTCTTGTTAAAGTTTTTATTGATGTGTTTTGTAAAACCATAATGATGGTGGTTTTTTTAATAAGATGTTAAAGACTTGAATGTTATGCATGAAAAAATGAATATTTAGGTCTTTGATATATGCATACATTGAAAATACATATGATATTTACATAATTTATACTGATTGGTATTACAGATATTGGTCCTCATACAACACTTTAAAAATTGTATTTTTCAGATAGTTCATCAATTTCTAAAACATCAGTTTCTAAACAACAGATTTTGTGCAACAACTTTTGAACTGAGATTTAGTACAACCAAAGCCGAAACAAACACATCCTAAGATTTTTATGACAAACAATTTAGAGGGTGTTTATTGCTATTTTTATGACTCATGTTCGGGCTAGTTCATTTCTTCCTTGCACATTTTTTTATCTTCCTCAAACCGTTTGAGTTTCCTTTTGTGATAAGTTTTTCGATAAGATTACAAAGAGGTCAGTAATTTGTCATTCTATGGCTATGATCTTCGATAGGATTACAAATGTTAATATCATGCCATGACTATGATCTTTACGAAAAGCACAATATTTTGTTGTGTCCTATGTAGGAGGTGTGTATGACAGAATTCTATGAGTTCTTGGTTGTTACCAGAATCCTATTAATGTAAATGACAAAATAAGAAAGAAGAGAGAGAGAGAGAGAGAGAGAGAGAGAGAGAGAGAGAGAGGNCTATTATTTCAGCGAGATACACATAATAGTTTTGTGCTATCTGCAAGGGCATTACATTTTTTTTCTCAGAAATAATTGCAGTACAACAGATCATCCAAACAAACATCTTGCTACGTTATCAACAACTTTTTAACAACAACTTCCCCATGAAGTAGCTTCACAATCGCTTCTTCAAAAACAACAACTGCCCAAACATACCCGTAATCATTAATAATGTTGGAGCTAACGATTATTTATATTTATATAGCTATTTATGTATGTTAGTTGCATTGCTTTTTGAAGGTAAAATAAATTTATAACAAATACCGTAGTTTTTTGAACTACATTTTCTTTTGCATCAGCTTCACAACTACTTCTTCAAACAACTGCAGTTGCTCCAAATAGACCCTAAATCCTAACTTTTAATTTAATTAAAAAAAAAGCGNTACATTTTCTTTTGCATCAGCTTCACAACTACTTCTTCAAACAACTGCAGTTGCTCCAAATAGACCCTAAATTCTAACTTTTAATTCAATTAAAAAAAAAACATATCATAATGGATAACCTAACTTAAAGGGTCGTTGACAAATATTTTTGTTAACCTTTTATGTGTTTTAAGAAGTAAATTTGATTTTTAGGCATTTGGTGAATATTTTTGTTATGCATTTGGTGAATATTTAGTCAATCACTGTTTGAAACAGTTCATCTACCACCAAAATTAAAAAATGAGGGTTAATAAACAAACATTTACTAGTAAAATTTTTAAAACTACAATTTTATTCAAAGATTCTAAATTGTNATAAACAAACATTTACTAGTAAAATTTTTAAAACTACAATTTTATTCAAAGATTCTAAATTGTTTTTTTTTTGCAAAGAAAAATTGAATTTCTTAGAATCCATTTTTTTAAAAATTAAATGAATTTCATAGTTTTTTAAATTACACATCCCTTTTTAACTAAGAGCTCGTTTGTTTCGGAGTTTTGAACTCCGATCTGTTCAAAATAAAGTTTTTCCCCCTCTTTGGTTGCGATTTTTCTGCGCTTCCATTCTCGAACGTTGTTCCGCAGTTTAATAGTGATGCGGACACAAATACTATTTCGAGACCTAGTGTTTGTTATTTCTTCCGTTGTTGTCCTCAAGTCGTTTGTCTAGCGCCCCTGATCCCGTTCGTGAACCCCTCGATCCTATTCGCAAACCTCTTGATCTCGTAGACTCTTTCCTGAAGAGAGAGTTTCACCGAGCTGAATGAGAAGTCCTCGCAATCTCTCTCTCTCTTTGTCAGAGCCGAAGGAGAAGTTCTTGCATCCTGTTCTTTCCACAAGCAAGAGCTTCTTCCGTTTTCGGTTGCTCTCAAGGTGAGAACTTCTCGTTTATTCAGCTTCCACACCTTCCTCCATCCTTATTTACAGTTGCCCTCAAATTTTATATGTGCTGAAGATGAGTTTTGTTATGCATTTTATCCTCCGGGGTGAAAAAACCCCATTTGGGCAACATATGCATTTNTTATTTCTTCCGTTGTTGTCCTCAAGTCGTTTGTCTAGCGCCCCTGATCCCGTTCGTGAACCCCTCGATCCTGGTCGCAAACCTCTTGATCTCGTAGACTCTTTCCTGAAGAGAGAGCTTCACCGAGCTGAATGAGAAGTCCTCGCATNTAGTTAAATTATCTACATAATGTACATCCAAAGTTAAATTTTTAGTCAAGAGTGTCGAGCATGCATGTTCATTACTTTTTCTTTTTTTTTTACACTTCTTTTGATGGGACGTGTAGATGGTGTGTTACATGTTGGGTAAGTGCATATGTCAAACTTGTCACGTTTCATTATTACAAAATTTTGTTGCAAAACTCAACAAGGATGAATGTAGGATTTGGTTTCATAAATTTGACTTTATATGATTAAGATAAGGCTATTGGTTATTATGATATATTTGGTTGGTTAATATCCTTACGGTTTGCAAAAGTTGTCTCTCTTTGTTTGAAAATAATTAGTATAGAAAGTTTGAGACAACTGTCGCATGCGAGATCAAAGTTCTTTAAATGAGATAAATATTCATTTTTTAATGTTAGCTTTATCTACATTATATCCAAATCTTATCATAGAATATTGTTTATTTTTTATTTTTTTATCATGTGATACGGTTGGTGTAGCTCCAGTGGCGGACAAGATTAGAGAGAATCGTCTTAGATAGTTTGGTCGCATTAAACGCCGACCATTGGATGATCCTGTTTGGAGAGTAGATATTTTATGTTTGGCTTATGTTAAGAAAGACGGAGGTTGTCCTAAAAAAGACCTGGGCATATTGTATAAAATTATCTTAATCTATTAGAATTAAATCAAAATATGACGCTCAATGGGACGCAATAGAGAGAAAGAATTCATGTGCCCGACCCCACTTAGTGGGATAAAAGCTTGTTGTTGTTTATTTTTTATAATGTCGGGGTAAGTGCACATGCCAAACTTGACATGTTTCATTATTACAAAATACTCAGCAAGGATGAATATTTGATTTAGATTCATAAAGTTGACTTTATATAGTTGAGATAAGGCTATTGATTATGACGTTATATTTGATCGGTTATTATGCTTCCAGTTTGCAAAAGTTCTCTATTTTTGTGAGAATAATTAGTATAGAAAGTTTGAGACAGCTTTCGCATGCGACATGAAACTTGTTTATGTAAAGGAGATAAATATTCATTTTTAAACGTTAATTGTATCTACATTCTACCCAAATTTGATCATAGAATGTTGTTTATTGTTTATGTTTTGGTGATGATGTGAAGTATGTTCATGCAGTACGGACATATTGTGGATGTTGATCTGAAGATTCCCCCAAGGCCACCAGGTTATGCTTTTGTTGAGGTAATGCAAGAGCAATCATCAATTATCTCACCGCAGAGATTGCTTACACTCAATTGTTAGACTGTGTAGAATATCATAGTTTTCTTGCTCCAGGATTCATGATTTTCATAATTATTCAACTTTTTTTAGTTTGATGATGCCCGTGATGCAGAAGATGCTATTCGTGGCCGTGATGGCTATAGTTTTGACGGTCATAGATTGCGTGTAAGTATGCTTTTTGATGATTTTTTTTTTTTGTGAGAATTTGCGTAAGTATTCTTTTATTACTTTAGTGGTGTTGTAGGCCACACCTGAACTTTTATATTTGAAGACATAGCACTGAAACCTTTAATATCACATCAAAAATAGCACTATTACTATTTTTTAAATCTGAAATATACCTTTTCATACATATGTTTAAAGCACCAAAGTGCTATGTATGTAAATATGAAAGTTTAGGTGTGATATGTAAATAAAATACACAAGCATTGTGTGCTATGAATGTACATTTTCCTTTTTTTTATTTTCCAACACCTGGCATGGAATTTTCTCTGATATCTACTGATCCGAGCAGGTAGAACTGGCGCATGGTGGAAGAGGTCATTCTTCATCACATGATCGCAATAGCAGTTATAGTGGTAGCCGTGGTGTTTCTAGGCGTTCGGACTATCGAGGTTTGCTTAGTTTGGCTCTATTTTTCAGTTGTTATTTTTAATTTAAATTGTACACATTTTGGATGTAATTTATCACTGTCATGCAGTTCTGGTGACTGGTTTACCTCCTTCTGCATCTTGGCAAGACTTGAAGGTTACTTTATTGCTGTTTTTGTTTAATTCTCATTTAATGTATCCTTACAATTCCCTTCTCTCCCTTTTCTACATGATCAGGATCACATGCGTCGAGCTGGCGATGTCTGCTTCTCTCAAGTTTTTCGTGATGGTGGTGGTGAGCTCTTCTCTAAGTCTACCCCTTTTCCCTAAAATTTGAACCACCCTATAGAACCGGATGTACTTATTTTGACATTTTGAAATGATTATATATATATATGTTACAGATGCGTGTAATTTTCAAGTTTATCTGATATTTAGAATGGTTAGCCATCAGCTAAATGGAATAAAAAATCTAGAACTTCTCTCTTTATTTTGGATAATTTCAATTTTTCTATTGGAATTGGTGTCCCATTTGCTAGGTTTTCCATGCACCTAAAGACACTCCCGGCATTATTTGGTAGTTCTCATGGTTCAAATTTGAATTGCAACTTTTCTGGATATTTGTGTTTTGCAGTTTCTGTCTTTTCTAACCTGGAGATCCTTTTTCCACATATAATTTTCTTTCCTGAATTGAATTTTCGCATCGGAATGAATTTTACATAGTTAGGTTGTTGTATTATACCGAAGTATGCAAAAATGCCTTATTCATTGTGCAAGTATTTAGCATTTTTGTTGTATAGAGGTTTTGTTTTCTTCATAAATTATTAATATCATTGTAGTCGTTGATAATTGTTTCACATAAGATGATTTCACATTGATGATTCTCATTCATCAATCTCATCCTGCTTTTTGTCTTGGCCGTAATACAATTTTTGAAACAGACTGGACGAACATTGGTTGAAATAGTTAAATGTGGCATTTAAACATGTAGATTTAATTTCTTGAGATTAAAAGTACACGTTTTTCATTATGATAGTGCATTTATAAAATTAAAAATGACAAAGAAAAGTATTAATTTCCTAATATTTTTAATCAAATAATAAAGCGCAAGACCAAATAATGCTTGAAGCACCAGTGCTGCTAATAGAATATGATGGAGAGGAAGAATGAGATGAGAGCTTACAATAATAAGGTTTTTTTGTAATGTGTCTAACGTTGCCTTATTAATTGCCTAAGAAGTGTCATGATCGCATTATAGAAATCTAATGAACTATGTAATCACACATTAAATTATTGTAATATAATAAGCAAAAAATATTGTTCTTTCAAGTTTTATTTTTTTTCAAATACTAAAACGACCAAGGGTTTATTTGGGGAAGCTTCAGCTTCTCAGTTTTTCAGCTGTAGCTATGCTGCCCCAGGAAGCTGCTACGGGGAAGCTGACAGTTTTTTTGTCGCAGCTGCACAGCTGTAACACAGCTGTCTCACAGCTGTTTTTGAAGAAATGATCATTATACTCTCGTTTACTAAAGCTGTTTAAAACAGAACAGTGACAATCACATATTTGATACTTCAGAAGCAAAAATTCATTTCGAAACAGACAAACATTGTTCCTTCATCACCATTATCCTCTGCTGCAATTTCAGTAACAAAATTTAAAGCATTTTTTTGGTACTCATAATATAGACACAAGAACTGCATATGAAATATGCTTAACAAGTGAAGAAAATCAAATTCTTATCAGATTCACATAAAAGAGAAGCTAATGGAGTTTTACGTCATTCAGGAAACATATTGATTACAATGATTTATAATGTTAATCTACGACGGTATCAAATTATGCAAAATGAGGATTTAACAAAAATTAAACAAATAAAAAGCAATAAAAAATGCTTACAGAACAAGTGATCATCCAAGCTTCCATGCGGCATATACTCATAAACAAAGAGCCTCTCACATCCCTTTGAACAGTAGCCGATTAAGCTAACAAGATTGGAATGATGCAGGGTCCATTTACGTTGTAGGGAAGCTAAGGAAATAAAAGTATAAATAAAAATTAATTAGTTGAATAGGAACAACAGAGCTTGATTTGGTATTTCCTAACTCATTTTTCATTCCATTCTCCCAAATCTTTGTTAGCCAATTGAAGCGTTATTGATCCGGAAGTTTATCAATCCATTGAATCAGAGGACCTGGGGATCTCTATCCTATCCTTGATTCGGTGGATCTTCTACTCCTTTGGCTCGCGTTCCCAAGCGATTCCTTCTTCCCATGCTTTGTTTTCTCATCACCATGGCCGCAAGTCCTTAACCCAGTCTCTGCAGCTACCGGCGAGGAGGAGGTTGAGGCTGAGTACAAGAAGGAGAAAATCACATGTTGTTCCGTCAGCTGCTGCATCCACCGCCTTCTGAGTAATGCATCACCTCAGCCTTGCTCATTTTGCCTCTCGTTTATGAGAGAAATCACTTGCTCGATCAGTAGAGACTGGGAGCGCGGGGCAAATGAGGTAAACGCTGATCGGTTATGCGGGCCACGGGGTCGATCCTGCGGCCTGCATTCCGCCTATTTTAGTGGCGGGAGGCTGCCAAACGCCTCATCAAACAAAATTTTTTTTTATCAGTTTTGCAGTTTGGGGCCGCACCGCGCGAAATACACGGCCCCAAACATAGCCTAAGTTAACTTTTGACATTTGTCTCCACGCTACATATATAGCCTCTCAACTCATCTTCAATTTCTATTACAGCAATTAAAGCTTTTGTACCTTTATTGATTTGGCATAATTCCCGGCCCATGTTTTTTTTTTTTTACTTTTGATGCTTTTTCTACATAAACCTGTGCTAAATATTCGGTTTCAAACACTAATTTGTCTGACATTTGAGATATTAAATACATTTCTCCAATTACCACTCATTATTATCATCAATGCTAATGAGAAAGATTGGATCAAGGAATTCTGCATCTCATAGCGAATGTTAAGAACTAAATTTAACTTGAGATAAATTGGATCATGCAATATTTGATGCTTCAATGCGTACCTAGAAGTCTTTTTGGATTTCCCAAAAAATATATCATTTTATTACTTAAATGGTGTTTTCCCTTCATACGAACTATTTATGAAGATGCGGCAAGTTGTATTATTCTTAATCATGCAATTTTATCCTTTAGAAAATGATTATTTAGTGAAACCATGGATTTTACAGGCACTACTGGTATTGTTGACTATACAAACAATGAGGATATGAAGTATGCGGTAAGTTGTATTATTTTAAAGCAGGCGTAGCACCGTTTCTTTGTTGGTCTTTGCTTCTATATGTTGACCTGTGCTTT
The DNA here is from genome assembly GCA_002079205.1 of Phalaenopsis hybrid cultivar. NCBI lineage: Eukaryota > Viridiplantae > Streptophyta > Magnoliopsida > Asparagales > Orchidaceae > Phalaenopsis > Phalaenopsis hybrid cultivar. The sequence continues at coordinate 20,418 of JXCR01143047.1, read as the reverse complement.
TAGAGTTCTTTTTTAATTTTTTTTTTTATAGAATTTATAATAATTTCTTTGTTTTATTTTGATTTAGATAAGGAAGCTTGATGATTCCGAGTTTCGGAATGCATTTTCTCGATCATATATAAGGGTAAGTTCTTTCACAGGACTATTTTGAGTTCGTCAAGTTTTTGCCTGAAGCTGTCATAATATATTACTACAGGTGCGGGAATATGATTCCAAGCGAAGCATGTCTAGAAGCCGTAGTCGAAGCCGAAGCCGTAGCCGTAGTATCAGTCATAGCAGGAGCCGTAGCAGGAGGTTAGATTCAAGTTTACATGTATTTCATATTTTTTTAGTAGACTTACATACCACAATTTCTTAATGTATTTACATATCTAACACCTAATCTTCAATTTTTACACATACATACCACCTTGCTATGCATAAAATATGTGTATTTCCCTTTTTTTAAGTTAAAATGGTGTCTATTTTGAAATGATATGAAAAATTGGGGTGGTATAAATATAAAAAGCAAAATTTAGCAATTGAGTTGTATGTATGTAAATGCCCATTTTCTTTTACACGTTCCCTCACATTTAAAATTAAAAATAACCGAGGTTGATTGACAACTTATTATATTTCAATTTGCATACAGCAAGTCTCCTAAGTCTAAATCTGCACGGCGATCTCATTCCAAATCTCGGTCTAGATCTGTTTCCTCTCGTTCTCGTTCCGGGTCAAAAGATTCTTTATCGGGGTATGTTCTTTTANGATTTTACAGGCACTACTGGTATTGTTGACTATACAAACAATGAGGATATGAAGTATGCGGTAAGTTGTATTATTTTAAAGCAGGCGTAGCACCGTTTCTTTGTTGGTCTTTGCTTCTATATGTTGACCTGTGCTTTTAGAGTTCTTTTTTAATTTTTTTTTTTATAGAATTTATAATAATTTCTTTGTTTTATTTTGATTTAGATAAGGAAGCTTGATGATTCCGAGTTTCGGAATGCATTTTCTCGATCATATATAAGGGTAAGTTCTTTCACAGGACTATTTTGAGTTCGTCAAGTTTTTGCCTGAAGCTGTCATAATATATTACTACAGGTGCGGGAATATGATTCCAAGCGAAGCATGTCTAGAAGCCGTAGTCGAAGCCGAAGCCGTAGCCGTAGTATCAGTCATAGCAGGAGCCGTAGCAGGAGGTTAGATTCAAGTTTACATGTATTTCATATTTTTTTAGTAGACTTACATACCACAATTTCTNTCTAGAAGCCGTAGTCGAAGCCGAAGCCGTAGCCGTAGTATCGGTCATAGCAGGAGCCGTAGCAGGAGGTTAGATGCAAGTTTACATGTATTTCATATTTTTTTAGTAGACTTACATACCACAATTTTTTAATGTATTTACATATCTAACACCTAATCTTCAATTTTTTACACATACATACCACCTTGCTATGCATAAAATATGTGTATTTCCCTTTTTTTTAAGTTAAAATGGTGTCTATTTTGAAATGATATGAAAAATTGGGGTGGTATAAATATAAAAAGCAAAATTTAGCAATTGAGTTGTATGTATGTAAATGCCCATTTTCTTTTACACGTTCCCTCACATTTAAAATTAAAAATAACCGAGGTTGATTGACAACTTATTATATTTCAATTTGCATACAGCAAGTCTCCTAAGTCTAAATCTGCACGGCGATCTCATTCCAAATCTCGATCTAGATCT
>JXCR01143046.1:4869-38174 GCA_002079205.1 Phalaenopsis hybrid cultivar | reverse complement strand
TGTCCGATCTACACCGTAGATCACGATGATCTATGGTGAGAATGTATTTTGATGGGCCCCACCGTAGATACAGAGAAGAAAAATTTGATTACATCCTCACTATAGATCACCGTGATCTACGGTGTAGATCGGACATCTCTGCATGTGGTGTCTGATGCAATAATCTTTCCAAATCTTGACAAGCCGATATTGGATGTATGAAAAAGTCGAGGTGGGTTTTTTTTAATTATTTTTTATTTTTTATATTGCCGAATTAATTGACCTAGTCCCATGAACGTGGCCCTCTCAGGAGAAAAAAAATACAAAATAAAAAGAATTTTATCTAAGTAATATGATTGACCAAATGCATAACTATTTGACTCGAAATTATTAAATTAACGCATTTTGTGATTTTTTAAATTTTGAGTAATTAGATCAAATTATATGGCAGGATCGGGGAGTCAGCTTAGGATGAGCGTTGAAATTAGTATAATATAATTAAATTTTAATGTATTTACATATCTAACACCTAAATTTTATTTTATTTTACATTTATACTTCTCAACTCCTTCATATCACATAAAAAAATATATTACTATTTTAACCATTAAAAAATCAAATAAATATTTTCATATATAAGTAAGGTGGTATGTACATGTACACATTGAAGATTTAGTGTTAGCTAGATTTGTAAATACACAAAAATTGAGTCGTACGTACTTAAATCTTGCAATGAAAAAAATAATAAAGATATATTNCTAAGTTATGAGATTTGGTTTTCTATCCTAAATTAATGTTCTTTATTTGATTTTCTCATGTGGTTGGTGGGGGATTTTATTATGTCGGTACACACTATAAAACTTCCTGGAAGAGTTCTATCTAGACGATCAGGCATGAAATTTTGAAGAATAATATATTTTCCCAGAGGAATAAAATATAACCTCGGGAATGGGTCTGGTCATCTGGATGATGAAAATCTCCTCTGCCTAAGGAACCATAATTTTTTCTCTTACCTTATAAGAGTAATATAAATCTTGTTCCCTACAAGGGCAAGACCTCGTAATTAATTACATATTTAGAGCCGTGAGCCCTAAGAAAACTGTTAATTAATATAATGAGTCAAAATTTTAAAGATCAGACTTTCATAACTTGAGTAATTAAAAGTAAGTGGATGGTCCAAATTGGAAGGGATGGGACTTATAGTTCGATGACAACATGCCATCGGAAAGCTCAAACAAGCTGTAGGATGAAGTTTGGAGAGTGGAAATTGAAAGGTCTCAAAGGGACTGATGATGAGTTTGAATTGACCAAGTAAAGTTCAAGGATAAATCAGAGATATTGGATTTGGCTGACAAAAATGTTTGAAAACCCTAAGCTAAGGATAAAGTCGACTAGAGAAGGATTCCTAGATGAGAAATGAAACCCTAAACTCTATAAGGAATTCTAAGGGCAGACTAACCAAGACTTTGGGAATAACGCCACTGTTCAAGATGTTGATGGCTTTCCGTCATCTGGGAAATATTGATATCCATAAACTATGACTGATCTCATAACTATGAATCCCCCTTATGTGTCATAGCATAGAGGATTTGTAGTTTTGAAGTGGGATGAAATTGCTTCATTAGTAATCACTAGTTACTTCATTATAAGGTATTCTTCCTAATCTCAGGTGGTGGGTTTGTTATTTTGTATGTCCCAGTTCTTAGCACTAAATAGGGTACCTATTAAACTAACATAGGTTTCTATACTCAGACTAACCTTGGGTAAAGCTATGGCCCTCAGTGTGGTATCTAAGTTAGCTAACCTATGGTCCATGTCAGATCTACCTAGGTTTTGTTCTCATTAATTATCTGGGTTTGTTTTAGATGGTTATTTGGCATTCAATATTTTAAGTTATGTCTTTTTTCAATTCCTATATTTGTTAGTCATGTTGAGAAATAAAAATTTTTCTATGTTTTGAGTTTGTTTTGTTTAAGGTTTGGTTTTTGATGTTTTTGGAGAAAATCGAGAAGTTTTTCATCGTTGTTTTTCTTAAATATTTTTTTTGTTTTTTTTATTTGATTTTTTATCATGGAATAACATATTAACTGAAAAATGAAATAGCACAAAAAAAATAACACATATATTTAGCCTTGGATTAAACTTGGGCTAGGGTTCACCTTAGGTTTTCTCAACATTGAGCTTAAGGTATGATATGATTGACCTAGTTGGGTTCATCTTAGTTCTAGCCTAGGTTGGGCTTGTCTTGGGTTGACTATGATTGACTTGGGTTAAGGTTAAATTTATTTGGATTGACTCAGGTTGACTTGGATTTGAATTGGGTCGACACGGGTAAGGCTAGGTGAACCCAGATTGAGCTAGGTTTGATTTGGGTTGATCTAGGTTAACATGGTTTGACCAACTAAGGTTAAGCTGAGTTTAATTTGGATTGATTAAGATTAGGTTTAAGGTTTGGGTTAGGTTATACCTAGTTTGGGTCAGGCCTGGGTTAGTTTTAGGGCTTTGGTTTGGTTAGACTTAAGTTGGGTCAAGTTTGGGTTGGGTTTGACCAATGCTAGGTTTAGGGTTTGGGTTAGTTTATACATGGGTTGGGTCAGGTCTAAGTTATGTCAGGTCTAGGTTGGGTCAAACCTGGGTTAGGTTTAGGGTTTGGGTTAGGTTTGACTTGGGTTGGGTCAGGTCTAAGTTAAGTAAGGTCTGGGTTGGGTCATAGCTGGGTTAAGTTTAGTGATTTGATTAGTTTAGAGCTGGGTTAGGCCAATTCTAAGTTGGGTCAGCCTTAGGTTAGGTTTACAGTTTAGGCTAGGTTAGAGCTGAGTTGGGTTTGGTCTAAGTTAGGTCAAGTTTGGGTTGGGCCAGACCTGATTTAGGTTAGGTTTTGGGTTAGGTTAGATCAAGGCTAGGTCAGATCTATGTTGGTTCAGGTTTGGGTTGGATTAGCCTTGGTTTGGTTTAAGGTTTGGGTTAGGTTAGGCCTTAGTTGGGTTAGGTTAGGCCTTGGTTGGGCCAGGTCTAAATTGGGTCGGATCTGGGTTAGATTTAGGCTTTGAGTTAGGTTAGATCTATGTTGGGATAGGCATAAGTTGGGTCAAACCTAGGTTAGGTTTAGGGTTTAGGTTAGGTTAGAGTTGGGTTGGGTTAGATCTAAGTTGGGTCAGGTCTAGGTTGAGTCCGACATGGGTTAGGTTTAGGGTTTAGGTTATGTTAGACCTGGATTGGGTCAAGCTTAAGTTGGGTCAGGTCTGGGTTGGGTTAGACCTGGCTTAGGTTTAAGGTTTGGGTTTGGTTAGACCTAGTTGGTTCAGGTCTGGGTTGGGCCAGAACTGAGTTAAGTTTATGGTTTGGGTTAGGTTTGACCTAGGTTTGGTTAGGTATAATTTGGGTTAGATCTGGGTTGGGTTAAACCTGAGTTAAGTTTGGAGTTGGGTTAGGTTAGACCTAGGTTGGGTCAGGTCAAAGTTAGGTCAGATCTGGGTTGGGTCATACCTAGGTTAAGTTTAGAGTTTGGGTTAGGTTAGATCTGTATTAGGTCAAGTCTAAGTTTGGTCAAGTCAAGGTTGGATCTGACCTGGGTTACGTTTGGGTTTGGTTCAGGTTAGACCTGGCTTGGGTCAAGTCTAGGTTGGGTCAGAGTTAGGTTCAGAGATCAGGTTAGATCAGATATGGGTTGGGTCATGTCTAAGTTTGAATAATTACAAAAATTTTAAATTTATGACACCTACAATAAAAGTAAGAATGTTTTGTGGAAAACTTTATTAGAGAAAAAATAATTATTTTTAGATGGCCAATTTGTTTCTAAACTTAACTGATCTACTATTAAAGAATTTTTTTTTGTGCTAGGAGAATTAATTGATGGGAACCTATATATGCTATTTCCATTGATGATCATCAAAAGCACAATTGGTTCTATCAAGAATAGACTTGGCGCCCATTACGATAGAAAGGAAAGGTGTGTGCCAACTATATGTTAGTGCTATTAATGACTGGAAGTACTGACTAGTATTAAAAATATGTGATATATGCTAATTATTATCTTTTAATACTCTTTGAAGGTGAAGTAATACTTAGATATGTGATATATTCAAAGTCAACCATATAAACAAATAACATTATAAAAGGGAATATAAAACGCCAAATAGAGTGGTAACATTATATGAATTTCAATGTTGGATTGTGTGTTATTGATACATGTTTAGTATGACAGCATTAGAACCTTAAACAAATAAGCAAGAAAATTCGGAAGAATAATGTAAAAGAGCGATTAAATTATATAAAAAGTTGTGATTTTTATTTAAAAATATTAAAAACGATACTTTGAAGGACCTTCGCGATTCGGTGGTGTTCCTTCAAAAATCATGTTAGCAGAACGAAAAAGATCACATGCGATCTAAAACGACGCAAAAAAATTGTCGTTCCTGCGAAATAGCTTCAGGAAAAGTTCAGGAATTACTCCTTCACCAAACGAAATTTTTTTTTTGGCGTATTGACATGCGCTACAACGCAAAGAAGATTCTTCGTCTTCATAAACAAAACCTAAATGTTAATGTCAAAGTCATTTTCTAACAAACAGAGATGGACGGGCTCCTTTTGGGACTCTCTAGAATTGAGATATAAACAGATGGGCTGTCTATTTCTATATCTTTACAATTGGGGCGTCAAATAATTAAGAATTACTACTTGATAATATGCTGCGTGTGGCATTATATATTAAATTTGGTGCTAGTTCATGCCACCAATTGGTCCATTTTGGCTTCCATGACTATGATAACTAAATGAAGAAAAATGTGTGCGCCAAGCGCCTGCGATTGAATAAATTTGAGATCCAGATTTTCGGACTCAAATACGTCCGGACAACGGACGCGATACACCGGACGGAGCAGAAGAGAATAAAAAAACCACCTCCAGTGTATCAAGTCCACTGTCCGGACGTAGCTCGCGTCCGCAATATTTTTCAAATTACAGGAGATAAAATATGGAGGAATGGAGAAAATTGTTTTATTTTTTTTATATTTTGTTGTCCTTTTTTTATTTTTGAAAATAAATCAAGTTATTTTTGAAAATATTTAAAATAATGTCTAGATATATTTTCTTAACTTTTATGTAAATCACCATGGCATGTCTTCTTTACTTTTGCCAGCAGCAGATGGCAGCCGCTGGCACCACACCAACTATCAGTCTATCACCACAATTGCTCACAACCATCTACCAATGCCGCCCCACCATTGCTCTCAATTTTTTTCATCTTCATAAATAATGACACATAACTTTAGATATAAAATGTATTTCTATTTCAAGTATAAANAGAAAGGAGTAGGAGCTAATACTTACCTTAATAATAAAAGTAGAAGTATAAGATATCAAGCTGACCGTGTAAGCATGTTGAGTTTGAGCGAGTTGAACAAATCTTCCTGTTCAGCTCATTTATAANGGAGTAGGAGCTAATACTTACCTTAATAATAAAAGTAGAAGTATAAGATATCAAGCTGACCGTGTAAACATGTTGAGTTTGAGCGAGTTGAACAAATCTTCCTGTTCAGCTCATTTATAATTTTTTTTTTTTCCGAAATTGGTTCATTATCAAAATGACTTGTGAATAGTCTATTCGTGTTTAGCTCTAAGAAAATCTCTATTTTTATTGTGTTCGACTTGAATTGACACGTTTAATTAAAAAAATAGAAAAATAAATATAGATCGCAGAATTTTAACATGGATTATTCTTATGNAATAGGTATTTGATATAAAAACTGAGCCTTAGGAAGGTATAGGGTGCTAAAAAAAGCTTGTTGTTCACGGAACAATTTGTGTTCGACTCGTTAGTTAGCTCGTGTTCGACTCGTTAGTTAGCTCGTGTTCGAATCTTTTACTAAGCAAACAAGCCTAAGCTTATATTTTAAATGAGCTGAACAAAAATAACATTGGTTTGATTNAATAGGTATTTGATATAAAAACTGAGCCTTAGGAAGGTATAGGGTGCTAAAAAAAGCTTGTTGTTCACGGAATNGAGTTCATCTTAAGGAGGCTTGCCTGCAGAAACCTCAAATCACAGAAAAAAAATATATAGTCTTTTGGCTGGTCTATACTTATGCATCGTTATACGTTATTGTGTACAGGAGTTAAATTAACGGTTTAACAGAACAATGCATATACTTAATACACAAAGTCGAACGCATGTAAATTATCAAATTTGGCGCACCATAGTTGTTCAAGTAACCTTCCAAATTTTGCCTTTTTATGAACCGGGATTGTTTCCTTGATTTTCTTTTCAAATAAAATCACTAATTGTGTCCAAAAAATATTTCAGCATGAATCCTGAATAAATCCAACGACCATATGATATCTACAGGGATGAGGGTATTCCGACCAGTCATCACCCACTCAGATCCCCACAAGTGAAACAGTTTAACCAGTAATCACCCACTCAGATCCCGACAAGACTTTGACCGGATCCGTCGGCCTAAATGAAGCCCAACTATCGGCAGCGGTTCGTCGCCCGAAAAGAGTCAGCAACCATGTCAAATGCTGACTCAATGTTGAAGACACAATCTCCCGTTATAAAGCACGCCTCATCACTTAAGGCTTTAACAACAACAAGGAATTAACTACACTAAAACTTCAGTTCTTTAACTAAATTACCAACCATACTCATTATGATTACAATTTCTCTCAATAATTAATGGTCCATCCTTCAAATTGATGTGTCCAATTTCTTTCTAGATGGTCACCAAGCTGAAACTATCCACATGTCCCAACCACCCGGTTTCATTGATCCCAACTATCTCAATCATGTATGCCTACTCAAAAAGGCTTTGTACGGTCTCTAAAAAGCCACAAATCAATGGCTTGCCACCCTCCTCCTACTTCCACACCATCGGTTTTCAACCCAGCTCTAACGACCCTTCACTTTTCTATCTACATAGTGCTAACCATCATCTCTTCTTACTCAAATATGTAGATGACATATTACTCACTGAAACTGATTCCTCACTCATTAACTCAAACTTTCACAAACTTCAAACCAAATCTCCTATGAAAATTCTTGGGCCTCTAACACATTTTCTCGAAATCACCACCACCTATGGACTTCACTTATCTCAATCCTGATATTCCACAAATATTCTTCAATCGACATGCTCCACTCTAAATTGGTTCTCAATCCTTGTTCACCCACCATCATCAACCCCACATGATACCATTCCTCTCACCAAATCATTAGCTCCCTATAACACCTAACACTTACACGCCCAAACATTGCATTTACTATCAATCTTGCCTCTTGATCCTCCTCAACAATTCTCACAAAAAAATTAATTCTTGATAATAGCATCAAAAACTTGATATGCTCCCTTGTGAATTAATTGAGTTCTTAAAATTAGGAATTATTACTCACTGGGGAGTATACGTATCATTTCAGTAATGGAGAGCTCTATTGAGTGCGGATTGTCGATCCCACAGGGAAGGAAGTAAAAAGTACTTTAGGCCAAGTTTTAGTCCACTATGCTTTGTACTTAGTTTGGAATGCAAAATAAAATGGTTTTTCTAACAATTATTCATAAACTATAGCACTAAGTCTATAGCTAGACCTAACTATATCAATTAGTTTGGTGAATTTCAAGATATGAAAGCTACATTTCTCTTTTGATTGCTTAAATAGATTGTGGGATCGAATATAAAGAATTGCTAATATGGCTAGTGACAAATAAGAGCATATATCTTATTGAACCTCTTCCGAGTCAGTAAAGACGTTTGGTTTAACTTGGCAAATGTTTGTGTCAGTCACCAAGAAACCCCCAAGCTATACCCATCCAAACCTATCTCCGTATCTGTTTAATGCCTTTTGGACTACTTTTCCTTTACCCACTAGTTCAATGTGATCTCTCTAGTTGTTCATGTCATAGCTATTCCAAGTTCTTATGGGTTTAGAGCAAATTTTAGCAATTCATATGGCCAATACAAAAAATAAATGAAGCATAGAAGAAAAAATCAATACTTTAGTTTTAAAATCCAATTCTAAAACATTCAAGACATCTAACAAATCATACCNTATAAAGAATTGCTAATATGGCTAGTGACAAATAAGAGCATATATCTTATTGAACCTCTTCCGAGTCAGTAAGGACGTTTGGTTTAACTTGGCAAATGTTTGTGTCTGTCACCAAGAAACCCCCAAGCTATACCCATCCAAACCTATCTCCGTATCTGTTTAATGCCTTATGGACTACTTTTCCTTCACCCACTAGTTCAATGTGATCTCTCTAGTTGTTCATGTCATAGCTATTCCAAGTTCTTATGGGTTTAGAGCAAATTTTAGCAATTCATATGGCCAATACAAAAAATAAATGAAGCATAGAAGAAAAAATCAACACTTTAGTTTTAAAATACAATTCTAAAACATTCAAGACATCTAACAAATCATACCTGTTCATCACAAGAGAAAAGTAAATGAAATCTACTTACAAAACATGAAGATGAAAAATGAAAATAATCATCATTTAATAAAATAAATACACTAAATATGTGTTTAAAACAAGTCCAGACAAAAGGAAACATGACACTTTCTTTTCTCCTCTGAAAAAAGTTGAAAAGCTCCTCGAACAATGAATTAAAATCCTCCCTGCAATGCTACAATGCTTCCCTTGTAGATTTCTCTCTAAACCCCACACCAATCTCTTATGAAAAGTGGAAATTTACGAACCTAGATCTCCCTAAGACTCATTGGATTCTCTCCACTTCCCCTCTTGCTTTGGAATACTTCATTGCTTTTAAATCTTTCTTCAATCTGTGTAAAACCACCACATAACTCCCCNATGCTACAATGCTTCCCTTGTAGATTTCTCTCTAAACCCCACACCAATCTCTTATGAAAAGTGGAAATTTACAAACCTAGATCTCCCTAAGACTCATTGGATTCTCTCCACTTCCCTTCTTGCTTTGGAATACTTCAGTGTTTCTAAATCTTTCTTCAATCTGTGTAAAACCACCACATAACTCCCTAAGTCGTGGAGGAGCAACGACAGAAAAACAGTTGTGCCTTGGCGCCTAGGCGCGGCCTCTTGGGTTGTTGCGCTGGTTTGGTCACCTAGGAACCAATAAGCTGGTGCCTAAGAATTAATAAGCTGGCACCAAGGCACTTGGATGAAGCGCTTTGACGCCCATAGTCTAACGCCTAGCTGCCAGGCTTGCTGGTTCCAATATGCTCCATTCAGCTCCTTTTTTGCTCCTTTCAACTCCGCTTTGCCCCATGTGTCCTATCTATTATACCTGCAAGAAAAATATAAGAATACCCTTCTTTAAAGTACATTTTCATCCAAAACTAATGGTAAAAGATAAAACAAATTAAGCATGTTGAAATACATATTAAAATCTCCCAAACAGAAACATTACCTGTCCTAAAGTAATATTACAACTTTAAAAACCAATTTTTTTTATTTGAGGTAGTGGGTTTCTTTAAGATTTCCTACAATTTTGCCACAATCATGTCATAGTGCAACGTAAGAGAAATTCTAGTGAATCGAGCTAAGGCTAGAGCATAAACATATTTAGTGTTTAACTTCAAACTCTTGATTTTCTATCAATTTTGTCAAACCTAAGATTCCTAAAGTATAAAATCAGAAGTTAAACACTCTATTTGTAAACATTTTGCTAATATTTTTGGAATAAAAATAAGTTTATGATTGTATCTAAGTTTTTTTCTTTAAGAAGATTCAAGTGAAACCAATTTTTGATTTGGCTTCTCCTTAATGTTTTCCTCACTTTATGTATATATTTTTTTTCTTTTTCAGGATCATTTTAATCCTTATCACTTTTATGTGAGGATTACTATCTCTAGATAGACCTTAGATAGTTTTGAATTTCACTATCCTCCTCCTAAAGTTAAAAACTCATCACTTTTCTCTACTTGAGAGTTGTAAGTATTAGTTTGAAAATAAGTTTTGATAGAGCCTAATTTCTTTTAAAGTGTAAATCTAAGAATCCTAGTTTTTCAAAAGTACAATTTTTTCCTACTATAAATAGCAAAATCATATTCTTATTATCTCATACTAAATACCTTAACTCTAGCACTGTCATTTTCACCAAAACTTTCAGCTAAGTCTTCTTAAACATGCCTAAAATCAAAATTATAATACCCTAAAGGTAACACCACATACCATAAGTTGTTTTAAAGTGTTATCAATTTTATTTGTAAGCTACTGAGGACAAACAAAGTTTAGCTTCTTTAAAGATTTTTCTCTCCCACAAACTTGATTTTTAATATGAATAACAATCAGAACAAAAATATGAGCAGGTAGAAAATAGAACTGAATTACTTTCTACTGCATGAGTCAGTCTTGAAAAATATACAAGTATAAACAAAAAATACAAATTTATAGCAGTAAGTGAACCTCAGCTCAACAAGTTTACCTGAAATCTACATTTAAAAAAACTTTTATATCGCAATAGACAAGTCCACATATAATCTTGAGCAACAAAAAATACTAATCTAGGACATCTATAACATCATTATCAAAAGAAATTGTCAAATACAACAGAATAAAAAAGTAAATACATCAATACAACAACAACAGGGTAAAATAAAGTCATCAGTACATCACAACAAAATTAAAATAAACATCTAATTTGCCTCCTCATCTTTATTCATCATCATCACTAGCATCTGCATCTGCATCCTCGTCATAATCCTCCTCCATTGCCTTGCAATGCTCATATAATTGGTATGGAGGATACGTAGGAAACTCTATTATTCTATCAACCCGAAATCCACTAATTTTTTCTATACATCTCGAGTTGAGCCGCATGGAAAGGGCTCGATGGTCAAAGTTTTTTTTTATTTTGTTGATCCAAATGTGATAAATGCTCAATAAATTTGTACATCTCACCATGTAGAATTTCAGTATCATCCTTTACTTTTTCTAAATGTTGTGAAAATGTTTCTTTTTGAGAAGAAGAATGTGATGGATAAGAAGCAAAAGAACTGGACCGCCCATTATTTGAACTTTTCCTAACATTAGCATGTCATCTATATAAATCAATTTTATATCCAGAAATTGATTTTAAAAGACAAAGAATCTCTTCCCAACTTTGAACCACAACTCCAACATTCTGACAGAAGGAAGAGATAAGGGATGCTTGCCCAAACTGGGTCGTTCCTCCTTTTACAGTGTCTGATATAGTAAAATTAATGATATACCCTACATCAATAAAGAAATCCTTCTAGATGTAATAGTTCAAATAAGTAGGTTTTTTAGACACATTAATAACATTGGTAGAAGGCAAGAGCTTAACAAAAATGAATAAATGTCAAGCTTTTGATATTCCATTTAATTTTGAAGCCAAAAAAAAAAATTTGAACCTCTTTAGTAACTTTTCACTCACCTCTACTATCAGTTAAGAAATTTATCACTTCAATCAATATAACTTAAGTTATATTTGAATCAACATAAGAGTAATAGAGGATAATATTCAAAGATAATAGTGAATTGATGCAATAAGAAGACATATCCACACACATTGCTCTCACATAAATGACTTCATCACGAGCTTTAGGTAGAATAGCATAGAATTCTCTTTCCACTGGTACGACTGCTGTTGAAGTGATGTAACACATCTTCTCTCATTTCTTACTCTTGATTATTCTATCTATCTCTTTTCCAAGATTAACAAATCCTCTTTCACTATTAATCTTCAAAGTTACTATGAAATCACAATATCTCTCCTCAACTTTAGCATTAAAAAAAATTATACTTATCAAAAGAAACTTTACTCATTCCCCCATTAGTTTTTGGTGCCATACTAAAGGGGATATGCAAATCAAGATGAGGTAAATCCAAATGTAGGATGCAAATGCACTCACAATTCAAGTTAAAAACTTTTATAAACTATCTCCACAAAGATCTTCTCCACCGCTGGTTACCCAAAAAAATTGAAATTTTTTCAGATGAACGAAGAAATGCAAGGCTAATGTGATGAAATTTACCTCCTGAAGATAAAATTCACCCCTTAAAACCCTTGAAATCAAGCTCAACAAGNCTCTTTCACTATTAATCTTCAAAGTTACTATGAAATCACAATATCTCTCCTCAACTTTAGCATTAAAAAAAAATATACTTATCAAAAGAAACTTTACTCATTCCCCCATTAGTTTTTGGTGCCATAATAAAGGGAATATGCAAATCAAGATGAGGTAAATCCAAATGTAGGATGCAAATGCACTCACAATTCAAGTTAAAAACTTTTATAAACTATCTCCACAAAGATCTTCTCCACCGCTGGTTACCCAAAAAAATTGAAATTTTTTCAGATGAACGAAGAAATGCAAGGCTAATGTGATGAAATTTACCTCTTGAAGATGAAATTCACCCCTTAAAACCCTTGAGATCAAGCTCAAAAATGAGAAAATAATTTCTTAAGGATCGCCCCTATATTGTTGGTGAGGAGTTAGCCCTATATTGTTGGTGAGGAGTTGGGGAAGAAAATTGCATGAAAATGGCCTAACCAGGGTGGTTTAAGTCACTTAAAATGAACCAAGAACCCGATGCCTAGGCACAACAAACTGGGCACCAAGGCGCTATGGGTCACCGCCTTGGCTCCAATTTTTAGGCGCTTAAGCATCGGTTTCCTTTNACCAGGGTGGTTTAAGTCACTTAAAATGAACCAAGAACCCGATGCCTAGGCACAACAAACTGGGCACCAAGGAGCTATGGGTCACCGCCTTGGCTCCGATTTTTAGGCGCTTAAGCATCGGTTTCCTTCTGGCAATTTGATGCCAGGGGTACCCAATCTTTAACACACGATCTAATTTTGGCTTTTGTCTTTTAAAATGAATATTTTAGTCCTCCCCATGTCCTATATAACTTTTGTAACACATGCACAAACACCATAGATAAATGAGGTCAATTCATCCTCTTACTCATCACATCTCCCTACCTTGATTCCACTTGCTAATGGAATCACTACATTGATATATTGAATGTCTTTCGCTAATTTGGTAGGGTTAATTTGTGGAAAAGATTATCCTTGTTACATTGGCTCATGTGTTTCCAATCTCAGGCATCACCTCATCTCATAATCTAAGCACCTCTAGCCGAACATAGATAGTGTAAGTTCATCCTCATGTTACTCATCAAGTAGGTTGTGACCCTACTCAATGAAAATAAGGTTAAATAAAGGAAGTAACACAATTGAGATGGAACTGCCCAATGTCCAAGCTCAACATGCTTCTAATAATACTCAATTTCAGTTGAGAACTGTGTTGTAGTGAACTCGTGAATCCAACTACTACAAAAGAGCATATACAAGTCTAGCCATGATGAGAAGTTAATGAATCAACTCCCTCATGAAACATTAATATTAAAGGAATTCACTCAACACCTAAACATCCATAATCAATACAGATTATTTCACATCACAATGAACATGAACTCAACACACAAACTCATAAACAAACATGAACACAACACACTAACACAGATAACCATAGGGCGCCTTCCATGAAGCCCTTGGTTTAAGTAGCCAGCCCGACAAATCCAAGTGTTATTCATGTTTTACTTGCTCACTTCCTTCTTTTTAGGGTGCTCCTCGGTGCTGGTAGGAAGAATCTCTTGTGAACAACTGCTAAGTATAGAAGCAATATGTCTCAACAGGTTCTTTATTTTACTTATTGTTACATCTTGACTTTGTAGTTGATTCCCCATTTTCAACACAACCTCCTCAAAAGATAACTTCTTGTCCTTAAATTGTGGATTACTATTAAAGTCGAGTGGATAAAAAGGTCTATAAATGATACTACCCTAATAATTCCAATTTTCTAAAGAATTTGCTTGATTATTTTCCCATTGTTGATTTCCACCACCAAAATTATTATTCCAATTAAAATNTTTCATAAATATCCCCTCTAACATAAGCACTCAATTTCTTTGCATAATCCTTACAACTATCATAAAGAACTCGTTATGATAAAAGAAAATGACAAGAAAAATACCCTGAAAGTTTTCTCCTTTAAGGAAGAAGAAAGAACTCAAGGGTTGACATTCAAACTCTTAACTGCCAATTGGAGAGCCATCTCTGATGATCAAATATACATCTAAGTAGCAATAAGATCACTAAAATTTAGTATGAAAAATCTTGTTAAAAAAATTTCCCATTTTGTCGGCATGGTCACTCTAATAGTACTGCTCAAGCGGCATGGTCTCACCTGAAACTAGCATGGTCACGCTAGGTCTGGTGTAGTGAAGCCCAATTTGAGTGTGGTCATGCCAAATTTGGCTTGTTCACTAACGTGCATCAATACTACGTGATTTTACCAACATTTTATTTTGCTATTTTTTAGTAATTCATCAAAGATTTACACTTGAGAAAGGGTTGTGTTGATGTTGTGCAGGCTGTAAGTGTTGAACAGACAAGACAAATTCAAAACTTGTGACATAGTGTTGTCTAGCATAGTGTTGGCACTAAAAAGGTTAGGGGTTGTGGAGTTGTTGGTTGCCAGTATGGACATCCCAACACCCATTTTAATTTAATTTAATATATAATTTGGAAAAAAAAATAGTATTTTATATTTTTTTGACAATACAAGACCAGACTGATTTCATATCCACAGTAGTTAAATAAACAAGCCTAATATCACAAATAATGTATTCATCCCAAAGGACAAACACACTACTTACTGGTAAGGCTTGATTAAATAAACTAAAGATTGTATCACATCCGTTAAGCCTACAAAACCATATTTATAATAAGCCGACAAGTTTCCCTATTTAATATGAAGGATTAAATAAGATTTATATTTAGCTGGGTACATAAATGCTTTCTATAAGGGCAAGCCCCTATATTTAATTACAACCTAGATAACCAAAGTCATCTGAGAAAACTCTCGATAAAAATCAGG
This sequence comes from Phalaenopsis hybrid cultivar, assembly GCA_002079205.1. Taxonomy (NCBI): domain Eukaryota; kingdom Viridiplantae; phylum Streptophyta; class Magnoliopsida; order Asparagales; family Orchidaceae; genus Phalaenopsis; species Phalaenopsis hybrid cultivar. The sequence continues at coordinate 23,314 of JXCR01143046.1, read as the reverse complement.
GGACATTTTCCTCAAGGAACTCAAATGAATAGAACTTTTCAAGAAGATCAGACAAAGAGGTGTGTAATGAGAATAGCTAAAATTTGGAACATTTTATTTTTAAATTCAAAGGAAGAAGAACTAGGGGATATCATAAATCCTGAGGAGAACCTCAGTCACTTCCCAAACTATCCTACTGTTTTGCTTCAATTTAGAGGGGAAATATTTAAGTGTTTCATCCTATCAATTTTATTAATTTAGGGCTTACATTCGTGAAAAATGATTACACAAATAGCCTGGACGATGTGAGGATTTAGGTCGTGATGAACGACAACCTCGGAATCTTAAGGTGAGTTAGGGCTTATATTATATAGCAAAACCATACAAAGACCTAAAGATGAGTTGAGGATTTATGTTGCATAAGCAGACAACCTCCAAGTCATATGAATTTGTTGTTTAATTCTAAGGAATGGTTCAGCTAGTGTAGACATGTTTTGTTGTTGATGATGACCGTGCTGCCCACGATGCTAGCTCCAAGCTCCTCGCCATAACAAGTTTAAGTTTTCTAATGTGTCAAGTTATGATATCAAATCGAGTATCTCCTATGGTCATGGTTATTTAAATTTTATGGGGGATATTAAATTTGATTAGAGCGACACTAGTTAGGATCCTACGGTTCCCTCGTTCCAGCACCGCTATTTTCTTTTGGGTTACTAAACTCAACTCAATGAGTTCCATACTTTTATTTAGACCATGAAAAATCTTGTTAGCAACCGTAGGTTACCTCCTCTAAGGGATTTTTTATCATCTGATAGAGACGTTTTAATTTAGTTGCAATTTTTGTTTTATAATGTTTGTGATTAAATTTTGAGTTGTCTTATATTTTGAATGTTGTGGCGGTAAATTTTATCTTATTTAATTTTTAAATTTTTGTTTTAATTTCAGTTCTATGGCTATCCTAAAGTTTTAGTTTTGACATACAGGGTGGCATCGTTGTTTAACATGCTGGTTCACAAGCAGGAAACAATATGTAAAAGTAAATTATAATGCATTAACTTAAAAGCGTACTTGTTGAGTCTTCTTGTTCCTCCAACTGAAAGTGTAGTACTTGCAAACCATATATATATATATATATATATATTTTCAGGAATTAAAACATGCTTGTAGAATAAGTAGGAAGCACAAGTTTAAGGTGTGTCTACTAGATTCCATGTCATATCTTAGTGGGTCTTATTCATTTAAGGGTATTGATGATTTCTCAAGCAAGGCATAATGAGTGTAATCATTTTTCAAGATATCCAAAAGAGTATGAGAAAGGTCCAGGGAACAGGCCCCATACATCTGACAATCCCANCCGATTTTAATTTAATTTAATATATAATTTGGAAAAAAAAATAGTATTTTATATTTTTTTGACAATACAAGATCAGACTGATTTCATATCTACAGTAGTTAAATAAACAAGCTTAATATCACAATAATGTATTCATCCCAAAGGATAAACACACTACTTACTGGTAAGGCTTGACTAAATAAACTAAAAATTGTATCACATCCGTTAAGCCTACAAAACCATATTTATAATAAGCCGACAAGTTTCCCTATTTAATATGAAGGATTAAATAGGATTTATATTAAGCTGGGTTCATAAATGCTTTCTATAAGGGCAAGCCCCTATATTTAATTACAACCTAGATAACCGAAGTCATCTGAGAAAACTCTCGATAAAAATCAGGGGACATTATCTTCAAGGAACTCAAATGAATAGAACTTTTCAAGAAGATCAGACAAAGAGGTGTGTAATGAGAATAGCTAAAATTTGGAACATTTTATTTTTAAATCCAAAGGAAGAAGAATTAGGGGATATCATAGATCCTGAGGAGAACCTCAGTCACTTACCAAACTATCCTACTGTTTTGCTTCAATTTAGAGGGGAAATATTTAAGTGTTTCATCCTATCAATTTTATTAATTTAGGGCTTACATTCGTGAAAAATGATTACACAAATGGCCTGGACGATGTGAGGATTTAGGTCGTGACGAACGACAACCTCGGAATCTTAAGGTGAGTTAGGGCCTATATTATATAGCAAAACCATACAAAGACCTAAAGATGAGTTGAGGATTTATGTTGCATAAGCAGACAACCTCCAAGTCATATGAATTTGTTGTTTAATTCTAAGGAATGGTTCAGCTAGTGTAGACATGTTTTGTTGTTGATGATGACCGTGCTGCCCACGATGCTAGCTCCAAGCTCCTCGCCGTAACAAGTTTAAGTTTTCTAATGTGTCAATTTATGATATGAAATCGAGTATCTCCTATGGTTATGGTTATTTAAATTTTATGGGGGATATTAAAGTTGATTAGAGCGACACTAGTTAGGATCCTACGGTTCCCTCGTTCCAGCACCACTATTTTCTTTCAGATTCACTTAGTCCAAATGAATTTACTAAACTCAACTCAATGAGTTTCATACTTTTATTTAGACCATGGAAAATCTTGTTAGCAACCGTAGGTTACCTCCTCTAAGGGATTTTTTATCATCTGATAGAGACGTTTTAATTTAGTTGCAATTTTTGTTTTATAGTGTTTGTGATTAAATTTTGAGTTGTCTTATATTTTGAATATTGTGGCGGTGAATTTTATCTTATTTAATTTTTAAATTTTTGTTTTAATTTCAGTTCTATGGCTATCCTAAAATTTTAGTTTTGACATACAGGGTGGCATCGTTGTTTAACATGCAGGTTCACAAGCAGGAAACAATATGTAAAAGTAAATTATAATGCAATAACTTAAAAGCGTACTTGTTGAGTCTTCTTGTTCCTCCACCTGAATGTTTAGTACTTGCAAGCCATATATATATATATATAATTTTTCAGGAATTAAAACATGCTTGTAGAAAAAGTAGGAAGCACAAGTTTAAGGTGTGTCTACTAGATTCCATGTTATATCTTAGTGAAACTTATTCATTTAAGGGTAGTGATGATTTCTCAAGCAAGGCATAATGAGTGTAATCATATTTCAAGATATCCAAAAGAGTATGAGAAAGGTCCAGGGAACAGGCCCCATACATCTCACAATCCCATGAAAAGTCTCGAGTTTGTTCAAACTCATTATTTTGCTTAATAACTCATCCTTATCATACCCTTATGCTCAGTGAACTGATATTCTAGCCAATCCTAAGGATGGGATAATTATCACTTGATGTTTTATTTATGAATTATAGAGGTAAAGGCCCTTAGGGGCAATTTGGGTCTAATTAAGAAACTTAGCACTTTAATTTTAAAGATGGGCTTATAGTGTTTTAAAAAGTTTTAAATTAGTTATAAATTATTTTCTAGATCTCAATAAATAAAATTTTAATTAAACCTAGTTCACTACTAAGCTCTTAAAAAAATGGGTTGATTTGTAATTTTAAAAAAGATTTAAATGTTTATACCTTTAATCCTTATCATGAATTATAAATCATTTAAAAACCATTAATTGGGGCTTAAAATCAGTGAGTTATGATCTTCCAAAAAATCAAACCCCTCACCTTAATATCTTTTATTAATTTAAATAATCTTCCAAATTTCATCAATTTTAAGAAAATTACAAATTTGTCCTTTATATGACCAAAGTGAGGTTGTTTACTACCATTTATCCCTTTTCATATTCCAATCATCAAAACATTTTAATTAAGTTCATTTGTTGCCTATTTAGCCCTTTGGTTAAGCCTAAATATTAATTAAGGCTTAAATTCCAAAATTACCCTTTTGCCCTTAAGGCCTGAATACCCTATAATTCATTAAATTAGACTCAGATGACTTGAAAATTCTATGTTACCCCACTCATGGGTTAATTAGAACATCAAAGGAGAAAATTTTTTTTTTTTTGAATTTATTTAATTTTATAACTATTTTAATGCAAAAAGAAGGGTTTTCAATTAAAATTTAATAACTCAATGAAAGCAAAACATCTATCCTTAAGAAAGTTATTGGAGGCTCACCTAGGTTGGATNATTTGTCCTTTATATGACCAAAGTGAGGTTGTTTACTACCATTTATCCCTTTTCATATTCCAATCATCAAAAAATTTTAATTAAGTTTATTTGTTGCCTATTTAGCCCTTTGGTTAAGCCCAAATATTAATTAAGGCTTAAATTCCAAAATTACCCTTTTGCCCTTAAGGCCTGAATACCCTATAATTCATTAAATTAGACTCAGATGACTTAAAAATTCTATGTTACCCCACTCATGGGTTAATTAGAACATCAAAGGAGAAAATTATTTTTTTTTGAATTTATTTAATTTTATAACTATTTTTAATGCAAAAAGAAGGGTTTTCTATTAAAATTTAATAACTCAATGAAAGAAAAACATCTATCCTTAAGAAAGTTATTGGAGGCTCACCTAGGTTGGAGGATCACTTGAACCAATTTCATAATTTTTAGAAGTTTAATGTAATTATTAAAATTATTTGTTTCTTTTGAGCATTAATTAAATATAAAATATTATTTAAGTGGAAAATTAACTTCTATATATTTTTTTAAATATCTCTGAGTCCAAGAAACCCAAAGAAAAAAATTTCATATTTTTGTGATTTATATTTTAATTATTACAATTATTTTAGTGGAAAATTAAAGAAAATTCATTTTTAAGCCTTAAAAATTAATATTTTGACTTAGAAAATTAGGAAAATTATTTTAATTGATTCCAAGTGGTCAGGAGNGAAAATTCATTTTTAAGCCTTTAAAATTAATATTTTGACTTAGAAAATTAGGAAAATTATTTTAATTGATTCTAAGTGGTAAGGAAGCCAAATGTGACATTTTAATGTGTTTTAACAATTTTGCAATTTTTATGATTTTTAATTAATTTTTAATTATTTAAATACCCAAAAATAGCTCAAAAAATGAAGTATTTATTTTAATTCTAATTTTTTTTTCATAGGTTCTTTTGGTCATAAGGAGCTCACAAAACTAATTTTGGTAATTTTTAAAGTAGTATTTTAATTATTATAATTATTTTAATGCCAAAAATGCAATTTCACTTGATTAATCCATTTGAATGATTAAATTAACTCCAATTGACTTAAAATTTTTATGGGGAGCTCCTCTGACCTTAAATCACAGTGGAGAATAACTTTTATANAGCCAAAAATGCAATTTCACTTGATTAATCCATTTGAATGATTAAATTAACTCCAATTGACTTAAAATTTTTTTGGGGAGCTCCTCTGACCTTAAATCACAGTGGAGAATAACTTTTATGTCATTTACATTTATAATTACTCCAAATTAATTTTATTTCATTTTATGGGTTTGTAACAATTAGGAATATTTTTAATGGGTTAAACCAAGTTTATATTTTTCTTAGGGTCCTCTGACCACAGTGAACCTACCAGAATTTTTTTTTATATTTTTATGATGAGTATTTTAATCGTTATGATTATTTTACCAAAATAGGGCCCATTAACTTGAAAATTAGATATCTTTGGTTAGAGATGCCCCCTGACCTTGGAAAAATCAGGGGAGATACCTAACAATAGATACATCAAAAGCCCCATGGTGAAATGTCTAGGAAAATGGAGAATTCAAATAAGAAAAACACTATTTAATTAATTAAAATAATACATGCATAAAAAAATATGAAATCATTTCCATATTGTTCTCCTCTGTTCACTAAGCAAGTGGATATTTTTATTTTATTTTTGTGATTTTTCTACACAAAGATATAAATTTTTGAAGTTTTTGNTTCACTAAGCAAGTGGATATTTTTATTTTATTTTTGTGATTTTTCTACACAAAGATATAAATTTTTGAAGTTCTCAATTTTTAAATAAATAAGAAAAAAATCCTATTTTTTTAACTTAAGTGACGCAAAGCTGACTGGATCCTCGTACGCTTCAAACTGACGCATGTCGCTGTGGGATTGGGCGTCGGCTTCTGAGTCAGCCCACCTTTTCGAACCATCCATCCATTTGGCGCAATCAGAGCCCTCCATTCAACACAAGCTTGATCAGATGGTCCTCCATCATCATCGCCAACTAGTTCAACCCGAGATCCGTCCACCTTCAAACCTTTATATCTCTCTCGATACTCAAACAAATTAAGTAAGGGTTGTTCCTATCGACTCGTCTTGACTAGGAGAACATACCCATATGATTTATCAAGTCATAAATAAGNAAATAAGAAAAAAATCCTATTTTTTTAACTTAAGTGACGCAAAGCTGACTGGATCCTCGTACGCTTCAAACTAACGCATGTCGCTGTGGGATTGGGCGTCGGCTTCTGAGCCAGCCCGCCTTTTCGAACCATCCATCCATTTGGCACAATCAGAGCCCTCCATTCAACACAAGCTTGATCGGATGGTCCTCCATCATCATCGCCAACTAGTTCAACCTGAGATCCGTCCACCTTCAAACCTTTATATCTCTCTCAATACTCAAACAAATTAAGTAAGGGTTGTTCCTATCGACTCGTCTTGACTAGGAGAACATATCCATATGATTTATCAAGTCATAAATCAAGTTTATGAGCATGAAGAATTAAATAAAGCTCAGTTAAGGGGAGAGTTAAATACCTTTGCCCAAGAGATGTGGCCTCGATTGGGTGCTTCCAAAAGCATGCCTTAAGTCCAAAGGGCTCCTGGATGAAGCCTCAAGCCGTGGTGAAATGCCTAGGTATGATTTTGACCAAAGCCAATTTAGGGGTTCAATCAAAGTCTACCCAATATTGGTCTGGTGATGGGGCTTCTATGGGGGATCTTCTTTTCTCACTCAGGGGATGGTGTTGGTGCAATTAATTTGAATTTGGTGGAGTCTAGAGGGATGTCCTGTTTCGGGTTTGATTTTGAGCTCCAAAATTAAGCTCAGGCAGTGGGTTTGAGGGCTTGAGGATAGTTGGACTGAACTTAGTGGGTCTTGAAGAAACTCTGGGATCAATTTGTCAGAGTCTCCCCAAGTTATTTTAAGCTCTCCTCTATTGGCCGTGGAGGGTGAGTTTAAATAGAGGAGGCCATGGTGGCCCTCATGAGCAATTAGTGGGTGGAAAGGCTTGCTTAGGTGGAGTGAAGCAGAGTACAAGTGTCCAATTGGAATGATGCAGCTTGGATGTGTTTAATTTTGAGTTTTGACCATATGGGCTCCCTTAGCCATAGCGTGTTCTGGCAGCCAAGGTGGCTGACCGACCATGGTAAGGTCACCATTTAGCCAAGGGGATTAGAGCTTGGGTTTGGTGAAATCAATCGGAGTTGGCCATGTGTAAAGGTGTTGGATTAAAGAGGAATGGGGGAAGGGCAATTTTGGATCAATTTGGGTCAAGACATGTTTTGGGGCTGGGTTCACCCACAAAGGAAGGTTTGTGTACTAAGGAGAATCAGGTGGTTTAGCTGAAGTGGTGTGGAGAGGTTCCCATCCAAGGGATTTTGGCTAAGCATGGGTTTAAGTGTGTCATTAAAATGGTTAGAGATCTTTTTAAGGAGGCTTAAAAGTGGCTTGGCTTCTTGTCATTAACAGCTTGATGATGTGGCAAGGCTCATATGGTTCACCTATGGCTTGGGAGTGGCTTCATGGCTTGCATGTGGCTTGGCTCTCTTGCATGAGGAAGGATTTTGGAATTATGGGGTATTTTTGGTGGTGTTTTTCATGAGGCCTAATATGGAATGATTTTATCATGAATTTAAAACTTAGGAAAAGATTTTGATTAAATGGATGATGAGGAGAAATTGTCATGTGGGCTTTTAATTGAATTTGGGCTTTTGGAATTAAACATGGTGAGCTTGGGATTTTAAATTTAGGGGTGAATTTGGGCTAAAATTTGGATCAATTGAATTTTAAATTTGAAGTAGGAATACGTTATGAAGGATATGGAAGAATTTCAAGTGATTTTGAGTTGAATTGAATGGCCAATTTGGTGGATTTAGACATATGATCAAAATTGGGCTTTTTTTGATTTTGGTAAAATTAGGCTTGCAATTGGGTCAAATCGGGCTTGAATTTTGTTTATATTGGAATTGGGGGTACTGAATTTTGGTTTGGAATTGAAATTGAGCAATAGNTCAAGTGATTTTGAGTTGAATTGAATGGCCAATTTGGTGGATTTAGACATATGATCAAAATTGGGCTTTTTTGATTTTGGTAAAATTGGGCTTGCAATTGGGTCAAATCGGGCTTGAATTTTGTTTATATTGGGATTGGGGGTACTGAATTTTGGTTTGGAATTGAAATTGAACAATATTGGGGTCAATTGGGCCAAGATTGAGGCTAATTTGGGGAAATTGGGCCCTTAAGAGCAAATTGAGTCTTTTGGTCAAATTGGGTCAATTCAATGGTTAAAAATTGAAAATGGAAATATTTGGGATGATTTTGGAAATTTTGGGAATTTTTGAAATTTTTGAAGTTTTTTGGGTCTTGAGAAGCATTTTGGTAATTTTTGACAATTTTGGGGGTATTTTGGGAATTTGGTGATTTTGGTGAATTTTGGTCAATTTATGTAGTGGTGAGTGGTTTGAGATGATTTTTAGCCAAATTTTGGTATTTTCGGATTTTTGACAAAAATTAGGGTTATAGGGGTATTTTGGTAATTTGGTGAAAGTTTGGGCTAAAATGGGTAGNTTTGGGAATTTGGTGATTTTGGTGAATTTTGGTCAATTTATGTAGTGGTGAGTGGTTTGAGATGATTTTTAGGCAAATTTGGGTATTTTCGGATTTTTGGCAAAAATTAGGGTTATAGGGGTATTTTGGTAATTTGTTGAAAGTTTGGGCTAAAATGGGTAACTAAATCATGAAGCCACATCAAACCAATAGGAGCCATGTGAGGATTTATTTTGGATGCTCAATATGTTGGTTCTAACCCTCGTAGCCAAAGACTAGGGGTATAGGTTCATCCACATGAGCTTTCCAAAATGACTCAAGAGACCAAATTAAGGGGGTCTTAGGGTTTGGGGTATGTAAGGAAGTTTAGTGTGTGCAAGCCATCTCAACCAAAACCAGACCAACCAGGGTTAGTCCTAAGGTCTGAACATCCTATGGGAGACTCCCCTTGAGTTCCCTCATACTGACCCCACCTACTAAGTGCTAGAGATTAGGACCAATATGTGGAACTTCAAGTTGAGCAAAGAAGAGTTTAGAAGTTCTAATGGCGAGGGTTCCTTTTCTAGTTTTCTAGGAATAGTCAACAAAAAAATCCTATGGCTAGACCTTAGGCTACTAAAGAGGACAAAACTAGACCTCAACCAAAAATGAGGTTAACACATAGTCACAACACAACTGGGCGTGACCATGCAAGTTCTGGCATGACCATTCCGTTGAACGTCCATAACTCTAATATTTCATTATTTGTGCCTATTTTGGACCTATTGACAAATTTGAAAAGTTTGGATATCTATTTTGGATTCCTATGTTCTCTATAAAAAAACTTATTTATGTCATGAGAGAAGGTCTTCTTGGCCGCTTCTTGGCGATGAGATATGTTGGAGCAGAGAAGAGTTAGAGGCTACTGGAGGTAAGGATTAAGGAGAAATTGAGTGCTTTCCTTAATGACTTCTTCCTCCCTTGGTTAAAATCTTAAAGGGCAACTTTTTCCTCTATTTTGTGAGTTGTGAAAAATTTATGTATTAGATGAAAGGTTGCTGATATTGCTGAGAAGACAAGTTATTGTAATGTTTACATGTTATTATTTCTTGCAATGAAATATTACCTAGTTTTCCTTGTTATGGTTTTCTCGATGTTGTTTAGGTAATTTTTTCTTCGTGTCTTTGTGATGTAGGGGTAGTGAATTTTTATCATTGTTTTTCCAAGATGCTTTTCTGTTGGCATTTTCTTCGTTCTTTCAAGGCCTATGATGTTGGTTAAACTATGAATGTCATTTAATCCTAGTCTAAAGTATTTTGTGAAACTACAACCTCTAACCATTGTGTGGTGGAAACAAATANGCAAGCCATCTCAACCAAAACCAGACCAACCAGGGTTAGTCCTAAGGTCTGAACATCCTATGGGAGACTCCCCTTGAGTTCCCTCATACTGACCCCACCTACTAAGTGCTAGAGATTAGGACCAATATGTGGAACTTCAAGTTGAGCAAAGAAGAGTTTAGAAGTTCTAATGGCGAGGGTTCCTTTTCTAGTTTTCTAGGAATAGTCAACAAAAAAATCCTATGGCTAGACCTTAGGCTACTAAAGAGGACAAAACTAGACCTCAACCAAAAATGAGGTTAACACATAGTCACAACACAACTGGGCGTGACCATGCAAGTTCTGGCATGACCATTCCGTTGAACGTCCATAACTCTAATATTTCATTATTTGTGCCTATTTTGGACCTATTGACAAATTTGAAAAGTTTGGATATCTATTTTGGATTCCTATGTTCTCTATAAAAAAACTTATTTATGTCATGAGAGAAGGTCTTCTTGGCCGCTTCTTGGCGATGAGATATGTTGGAGCAGAGAAGAGTTAGAGGCTACTGGAGGTAAGGATTAAGGAGAAATTGAGTGCTTTCCTTAATGACTTCTTCCTCCCTTGGTTAAAATCTTAAAGGGCAACTTTTTCCTCTATTTTGTGAGTTGTGAAAAATTTATGTATTAGATGAAAGGTTGCTGATATTGCTGAGAAGACAAGTTATTGTAATGTTTACATGTTATTATTTCTTGCAATGAAATATTACCTAGTTTTCCTTGTTATAGTTTTCTCGATGTTGTTTAGGTAATTTTTTCTTCGTGTCTTTGTGATGTAGGGGTACTGAATTTTTATCATTGTTTTTCCAAGATGCTTTTCTGTTGGCATTTTCTTCGTTCTTTCAAGGCCTATGACGTTGGTTAAACTATGAATGTCATTTAATCCTAGTCTAAAGTATTTCGTGAAACTACAACCTCTAACCATTGTGTGGTGGAAACAAATGGTTAAACAGAAATTTCTGAGAGGATACATATATTCCAACATAATTATGAAATTATTCCATGGGATCATAACATTTATGTGAAATGTCATGAAGATTGATGAAGCCTCAAATTCATGGATTTTAGATTTCATTTGACCTAGATATAGGCAGAAGGAGTAAAATATCTCTAATTGATAAAAGAAAAATAAGAAAATGATTAGAAAAACCACAATCACCATGATCCCTAAGTCAGAGAGGCACGAGCCACTTCATTCTTTAAGGTACTCACAAGATTTTTCATACTATTTCTATTTTCTGTTGCCTACAAATTACTCTATTTTTGCTAGAATCTTAAGACTTTAAAATTTTATGCAGTCACTCCATACTATGTTCACTAAATTAAGAAACTATAGCTTTTTATTTAGAAATAATTGTTAATAATTTCTTTGTGGGATTAATATGCGGATTCTTAGATGACATACTACTTGAGACGTGTGCTTGCATTGCACGACCAATTTACATCGCATAAGTTTTGGCTCGCAAGGCATGTTGTTCAACACTATTTCATGCATTTTGGCTTTCTTTTGCGGGCTTGACACCTATAACCTGTAAAATATCACAAAGAACCTTCCACAATCATAAAATCATGATAAATGAAGTGAAATAATAGGTAAAAAGAATGGTGAAATATAAATAAATTCATGTAAAATTAACTCATATCAATACCTCTAAATTTACCTTATTATTTTCCCTCAAATAATCTCATGGCTCAGTAGAGCCTTATGAGAGTATACTAGGCCCTCCTGTAGATTTCTTAAGTATTCAAATTTCTTATTAAAGTAAAAAAGAAAAGGTTATAATCATCATTTCAGAGTCCAACATTATTAATGATTAATAACTTAGCCTCATCTTTAATTCCCTTCATATTGAACATAACATATCCCAAAAATTCTTAAATTGGTGAAGATAAAATATTTTAATTGACCTCAGATACTTTAAATCAATTTAAGAATAACTAGCCAAACTAACCCTACTTAACCTTCCTCTTGAAAATAACATTTGAAAGATTTCATCAAAGAACATGAGAAGTCTTTTCACGTAAGTTCTAGTAAGACACCCCATTTTTTCTTTCTTTTGTGCCAATCTCAAACTAATTCTCAAGAAATTTCAACTTTCAAATCTTTCTTATTTTTATTTTTATTTTGCTTTTTCATTTCNTTCTCAAGAAATTTCAACTTTCAAATCTTTCTTATTTTTATTTTTATTTTGCTTTTTCATTTCTTTTTTTTTTCTTTTCTCATTCCATTGAGAATTATTATATATGGTTAGGCAACTTTTTTCATTTTACTAAAACACTATGGAGGGCTAGTCTCAAACTAAACTTTTTATTGCGACCCCTTCATGTTATTATTTAAGTAAAAATTATGGAAACTTCCAATTGGCTGCTTAATATTTTAATTACATCGTTTTAACTATCTTCAGATTTTTAGATGCAGTAAGAAGTTGTTAAATTCACAAACTAAGTTATTATAACATTAAGTCAAATCTTCCCCTATTGACATTTAACTCTTTAAGAAAAAAACTTTGATAAGCTGGTTCACTTGATTAGAATTTTGAGCAGGAGTTACCATGTTAACAGTTAGTATTTTAANATTATAACATTAAGTCAAATCTTCCCCTATTGACATTTAACTCTTTAAGAAAAAAACTTTGATAAGCTGGTTGACTTGATTAGAATTCTGAGCAGGAGTTACCATGTTAACAGTTAGTATTTTAGTAAGTCATGTGAACTAATATCTAACTCGTAAAAGTAACTGTGTTCTCTCAAACTTGTTGTTTTCCATAATACATGTAGAATGCCATAAAAGTGAACTAAACAACAGCAGGCAAGTGCAAGAAATAAAAAATAAATGAGTATCTAAGTGAACCTAAAAAAATATCACANCAGCAGGTAAGTGCAAGAAATAAAAAATAAATGAGTATCTAAGTGAACCTAAAAAAATATCACAAAAAAAAATCAACATGTCACATGTATGTAAATTTGTCACCGTGCATCATCCATAGAAAGCAAGAAAATAATTGTTGAATAAAAATGACACTGCACATATGTAACATATAGCATATTTTTGGACTCCTACCTTAAACTTCTTTTCTAATATAAGCATGTCACAGAAAAATTTGTAGGAAAAAATAGGAGCATATCATGTAATAATAGGAATTGATAACATACAATTAAACATGATAATTCATCACAACACAGATAAATAAATCACTTGAGTGAGGATCCACAAAATTCATACGACCCTTGCATAAGTGACACAACAAAAATACTCAAAATAAATTCAAACTAAAATTTAAAAGGAATTTTAAAACAAATTTTACGACAAATGTAGAAAACAAAAAATATGCTCATCACATCAGATAATGCTTGGGCTGCCTCTCAAAATATTCTTTAGTTTAGCATCCCTAGTCTAATGATAAAGGCTTCCTCGAGGATCAAAATTTCAAGTTAGTAATCACCGATAAATTGACTATTTTGTTGGTCATGGATCTCTCAATAAAGTCTCAATTTTAGTTTTTCTAGCAAAATTTCCCTCTCAATTTGATAAAAGTCTTTTTTAGGGTATGTGGGGGATTGATTCAGATTATATTCCTAGTGGTTCTTTCTATATCCAGAATTCCTCCAAATATCTCTCCTACTTTTATATCAATTTTCTCCTCACAAATTGCAAGGATTAGGTCATTAAAAGGTAATTTTCTCCTCACATGGTCTCCTCAATATTTTTTTGGAGTAATGCTAGTTCTTTAGGATCAAGATCAAAGTCCATTTCTCCTTCCAATGACTATCCTCCAACTCCTTCGTTGGGGCTCCTCCTATGGGTAGTCCTAGTGGCATAACTATCTCTCTAACAATGTTAGTGGTTGCCTTGAAAGAAAGAGCATATTCTTCATTAGTAATCCTCCAACAAAAATCTTCCAACTCAATCTTCTCTTCAGGGACTAACACTTAAGATTCAAAGTTATGGCTCTTTACTACCTTTGACATTCTTTAGAATTCTATGCTAACTAACTACTCCAGTTGATTTTTTAAGTTTCTTAATATTACTATTTGGCCAAGGAATCGATTCAACTGGTTTATTTTCTTTTCATTCAAATTCTCATTTTCTTCAAGGTAGTCACTATCCGGTTATTCCAATATTTTACAAGATTAGTTTTGGGGCACCACCACTGCTGTTTTTATATTTGGGTCATTGCTAGTCCATTTGTAGTTTTGGTAAGTTGACCAACTGAGGTTAAAGGTATTAGAATATAGGACATCAAGCCTAGTTTCTATGACTTGGTGTTTAAAACTCATGTGACAGTTAGCCATTAATGTGTTGGCATACTCCTAAAAAAGTATAAATTGGTTTCTCTTAAGATTTGTCATTGGATGTTCAAAATAGATGAGGAAGCAAGCCATCAATGGGTTGACTGACTCCTGAAAAAGGTGTAAATTAATTTTTCTGAGGATTTGACATTTCAAGGTATTTTTTTTTGAAAAACAAGCAAATATAAAAATAATTAAACAGAAAAAAAGACAAAAGTAACAAAATTCTTGAACTTAGACTCTGATTCTTTTAGCTAACATTGATTAGAAAATTTGGACAACTATCTTTGGCAATGATGTCAAAACCTTGATGGCTAAAAACTTACTACAAAGTAAGTTGGTCAATCATGTTTACATGTCAAGTAATAAAATGGTTAAAGAGTGTTGTGTATTGATCCCATGAGGATAGTACCAAAATGTTTCTAACATATGAAGTTCTTGTTTACTAAACCACTAGGTCTAGCTTTAAATGATCAAATTCAAGAAAGGTATCTAGTAATTCTAAACATACAATAATATAAATGGTAGGAAAAAGAGTAGAATTTTTCAAATACGTGGTACTCATACTCCTATGACTTATTTCAGGTATCTTCTTGAAGTTTTCTTATAAATGTCATGCAATAGTTGACAGCAAGGGATTAAAGTTTTCTCCTTATGCATTTGCCTAGGTTACAAGAAGAATTGAAAACCCAAAAAGTTAAATTTTGCTTAACTTTATACCATTTCTTAGGATTCTTCAGATCTCTTATCTAGGTTATGAAATCCTAATAAAATATGCCTATTCTAAAAGAATTTTGTGATTAGCCCATTAGTTCCTCTACTAAATAGGCAAAAGGTGTAGATCACAAAAAAATTTAACATTCTTATCACGTTCAATAAAAATTAAACTACGATAAAAAACTTAACGCATCAACATTAGAGATTAATGCATCAAAATGGCATTAAGGGAAATAAGAAATCTTTCAAATGAAACTAAAAGAAAACCACACGCCATGTCATAGGAGCATGAAAGGAAATTACAACGCATGAAAAAAGAAAATAAAAGATTTGTTATTGTGGGCATAATAAAAAAAACTATTTAAGATGAACTAAGAACTCAAACTCAAGCCAATTGGTCCATGAAGTTTGTCGTGATTCTCTATATTCAATAAAAGATCACATAAATATCTCTTCATACACTTGCACTTTATTTCTCCTCACAATCCATCCAAATCTCACAAAGAACTCCACTTTTTAAGAGAAGAAAGACAAGAAAATGACCCTAGAAGATCATTCCTTCAAAGAAGCGGAAAAGAACTCTAGGGTTTACATTCAAACACTCAAATCTCTGATGAAGAGCCGTCTCTAATAATCCAAGATGTTTCCAAGTAGCACTAAGTTAACTTTTTATAGTCAAGCCCTCTGATTTAGCAAGAAAAATATTTCTCTCTCCTTCAGTGTGGCCACACCCAAAACCTGTGTGGTCACACTAATATTACTACTCAGGTGGGGTGGGCACGCCCAAAACTAAAATGGCCAACTAGATCTAGTGTGGTCTTGCCATCCAACACCATATCATGCATTTTTACTTTATTTTCAATGCTCAACAACTGTAGCCTGCAAAATATCTTAATGAACCACCCACAAGCATAAAATTATGATAAATGAGGTGAAAAAAATGTTAAAAGAATGGTAAAATATTGATAAAATCACATAAAATTGACTCGTGTCATCAATGCGTTATACCAAGATGCTCAAGTGATGACCAACATGTAGAAAATCAAGGTATTAAAATTCAAGCACCACTCATAGGCTCCAAAAAAACCCAATAACCACTCATAGGATCCCAGACACTAACCTGACAACCATGCACCACTCCCAAGCACCTAAGTGCCCACATGTAGGTCATAAATGAACAATCATACACCTAGGAGCCATCCATATATAGATGCTCTCATGCTCGTTCCAGAGACCTATGCACTATACATAGACATTTATGAACCAATTCTAAGAGCCCATGAGCTCATTTTTGAAAATTAGACAAAGAGCTCAGCGCATAGCATGGGGGAGCAGACATAGCCAATTTTGGATAAAATTCACTTGATTATTTCCCTATTTTGGAGCCACCCCAACAACTACATTTAAAAAAAAAAATGATTATGAACAATGTTAGAGTAGACCAATCTAAGGTTTAGAAAGAGTTTTCATTGAATTTTCTCAAGAGAAATGTGAGAGTAACTGACCGACTTTTTGTAAATCTACAAATACAAGAATTTGATGGCGCTACTAGAAGATTTAATTTCTAGCAATGACGTCCAAAGACTTTATCATGACTTTATAGATGTGTCTAATTTGATTAATATGTACAAATATAATATTCAATAATGTTAAAGTCAAATTTATCAACACAAGTATACACATTGCTCAAGTAATATAGGGCTCTAATGGAGTCCAAGACATCGATCCCACATGGAGTAGTTAAATCTATGGACTAAGATTTTATAAAAAGCAATACTTCAATTAAAACAATGAAGTTCAATTTGCTTATTTGTCACTAATAAACAATTGAAATAATTATGTAATTTTATTTATAAAATAACTAAATATGCTAATGAATGTACGATTGTGATATATAAGAAAGCATCATTCTCCTTGTCAAAAAATTATAGTGAAATGAACAAAATGAATTAGTTTAATTTATATTGTGCCAAATAGGAGCATACATATTCTTTACCCTTTGGTCCAGGCATAAAGACATTGACTAATCCTATGCTTGGTTACTGATTTTGCGGCTAGGCTGGGAGGATACCGACTCTCACTTCAGAGCTCCCACGTTCCCCTCAGCTGAGGGCTGACATCTACACATCAGCACCCAAACGATAGGACCGAATTGGGGATTTTAGTTTGTCACTCTAAAATCTCCAATTCTTCCCCCGATAATATTATTTCTCTATTTATTTGCACCCAAATTCTAAGGGCTTTGACCTCCCTAAATCTTGGATGTAATCTTCACTTTAGTTGTAAAACTCAACATATTTTAACAAATAAATTGGCCAGATTGAAAGTAAATTAAGATCAAATTGAAAATATCATCACAATTTCTTAAACATTTTCATGGCTTCACCAATTCAAATCATCATTTCACAAACCTTGAGACAAGGAGAAAGACAGAGAAAACTACTCATATATCATGGGGAAAGTGCAACAAAACTTGAAACTCATATATAAATTCAAAGTCATACAAACTATAACAAATAAATAAACTTATGTCTAATTTCTCCCCAAGTAAACTCCTCAAAGTTCCTCTGAATCTCTTCCTTTCTTTACAACACACAGAACTCCTCTTTGAAATAGCGAGGAAGAAGAAATTTCTCACTTTCCCTCCACTATTACAATCTCTCAAGGAATTCCTCACAATCTCTTCACTCTAATAGAACATTTANAAGTTCCTCTGAATCTCTTCCTTTCTTTACAACACACAGAACTCCTCTTTGAAATAGCGAGGAAGAAGAAATCTCTCACTTTCCCTCCACTATTACAATCTCTCAAAGAATTCCTCACAATCTCTTCACTCTAATAGAACATTTCTAACCTCCAGGCTCTCTCGAGCTCTCACCACCTCCTCTCTTCTCTCCTGACTCGGCCAAAATCTACCCTTTAATGATGTGGATAAGTTTTTCCAAGAGTTGCTTAAGCACCCCTCCAAAATTTGGCCTTATCCATTGCACAAGTACACATAACCGTCGATCTCATTGTCGGCGGCCTTCTGAAAAATTTGTCCTGTAGCTCGGGAAAAGCTCACTGTCAGCGGCGTCGATGGCACCGTCGGCGCCCTAGTTCAAATTTCCACATTTTGGTCCTTTTTGCTTCAATTCCGCTCCTTTTTGCATCTTTTAGCTCCATNTAAGTTTTTCCAAGAGTTGCTTAAGCACCCCTCCAAAATTTGGCCTTATCCATTGCACAAGTACACATAACCATCGATCTCGTTGTCGGCGGCCTTCTGAAAAATTTGTCCTGTAGCTCGGGAAAAGCTCACTGTCGGCGGCGTCGATGGCACCGTCGGCGCCCTAGTGCAAATTTCCACATTTTGGTCCTTTTTGCTCCAAATCCGCTCCTTTTTGCATCTTTTTGCTCCGTTGACTCTAATTCATCATTCCTACAACAAAACATCAAAAATATCTTTCTTTAAAGTGCAATATCATTAAAAATAGTATCAAATATGTATGAAAATCTCAGCATATTTTCCGCTGGTTAAAATCTCCCA
>JXCR01143045.1:51921-83431 GCA_002079205.1 Phalaenopsis hybrid cultivar | reverse complement strand
TATATATATATATATATATATATATATATTCAAATGATTTTAATTTCTTCTCAATCCATATACTCATTGTAAAGGGGAAGGATGCTTTCTTAAATTTGAACTCATCTTCACAAAAAAAAAATTTTAGTTTTTGTAAGTTCACTCTTGAAAGCTTAGAAATTAGTTGAATTAACTTTATCTTTTACTACATTTTATTTAGCATTCACTCTGTTACTTTATGTTCAAATTTCACACTGACTTTTGTAGTTTAAAAGTGTAGTTGATATTATAATCTTAATAATTTACTTATAGGCATTTCCAATTTCCATATGAGATAGATATCTAAGACTACATTAGAGCCCTTTATTACTTGAGCGATATATATACTTGCGTTTATTTTAGGGGATTTGACAATTTAAATATTTTTAAAAGATAAAACTATTTTCACTAAAGTTATTTTTGTTGGCATTGAATTACATATTTCCTATTGTATCTACCGTGTGTATTTTGTAATATTGAAAAATATTTGCAAAAGTAACGCACTAAATCCACCCTCATCAAGTTCTTAGAGCCGTTGAAGTAACGGAAAGTAGTAGTAAGTTATTTTATAATTTAAATTATTTATATTTGAAACACGTAACTAAAACAAAGTATTTGTAGTGTTATTTGAATATTTTCATATTTTAGTGTGTTTGCTTATTTTAATTACTTGTTGAGTTAGAAAGAACAATTAGAAAAATTTGAAACAAATAAAAAGAGATAGATCATTTTAACAAAATGGCTTGCAATTTGAGTAATGCTGGAAATGAAAATGAACATCATCAGAGAACTTTAAGAGATTATGCTAATACTATAACAGATAAAATTCATTTGAGTATACAAAACCCTGTTGTAGCTATCAATTCATTTGAGCTTAAACCTGCTATTATCCGAATGATACAAAATAATTAGTTTGGGGGACCGCCAATTGAAGATCCTAATTTACACATTGCTAGTTTTCTAGAATTGTGTGCTACTTTTAAATATGATAGAGTGTCGAATGATGCCGTCACACTTAGACTTTTTCCTTTTTCACTAAGTGATAAAGCTAAAATGTGATTAAAATTGTTAACATCTGGATCTATCAGAATTTGGGCAGACTCATTACAAAAATTTTTATATAAATATTTCCCACTTTAAAAAACTGCTAAGTTTTGAAATGATATTACATATTTTTATCAGTTTGAAGGGGAATCATTTTATGAAGCATAGGAAAGATTTAAGGATCTCCTTAAGAAGTTTCCACACCATGTGTTTCCAGATTAGTTAATAATTCAAAATTTTTATAATCGATCAATTGGATCTCTTAGATTGATAATTGACTCTGTTGTTGGTGGATCATTAATGTCAAAACCATTCGATGAAGCATATTCTTTAATTGAAAAGATAGTTACTAATAATTTTCAATGGCCCTCTGAAAGGGTAAATTCAAAAGAGTAGGTAGTATTCATGATTCTGATGCAATATTTATATTAGCTGCCCAATTAGCTACTATATCAAAGAGGATAGATCAATATGGAATGAATTATTCTCAGACATCACCTATGCTTGAGGAAAACTCATTGGGACAAATTATAGATTATCAATCTTCTTATGAGACCATAAATGCAATAAATAATTGTTCTAATAATCTTTATGCTAATTATTATAATTTTGGTTGAAAGAATCATCCAAATTTTAGTTGGAGTAACAATAACTCTAATGTGCAAATCCGCAATGGGGAAACAACGCTGTAACCCCATTGAGAAACTCCAAAAATTACGGAATTCTAACTTATAAAATTTATTGCACTCCCGGTTTTAATAATTTGCAAAGTAAAAAGAAAAAGTTGTCAATGGAATAATTGATATTACAAATGGGAAGCCAATTACGTAGTCAAGGAGCTGCAATTAGAAAAATGGAAAATCAATTTAGATGTATTGCTACTGCACTTAACAATACACATCTAATAACGTTGCATAGTAATGTTGAAGTAAATCCTAAAGATCAGAACAAAAAGCAAATTAAGGTTATTTAACTCAGATGTGGAAAAGAATTGGAAACTAAAGTTAAAAAAGAAGTAGAAGTTGAAATTGAAAAAGATAAGGTGGAAAATGAAAAATCTGGTGAAGATTTTCATTTTGAGTCAGAATGTCTTATTAAACCAATGAAAATTACAGTAGAAAGACCACCACCTCCATTTCATCAAAGATTAAAGGAGAAAAATAAAGATAACCAATTTTCAAAATTTTTAGAAATATTGAGGAGATTAACGATAAGCATTCCATTCTTTGAAGCCTTGGAACAAATGTCAAGCTATGTGATGTTCATGAAGGATATACTTAATATGAAAAGGAAGTTTGTAGATAATGAGACTATTACACTCGGTGAAGAGTGTAGTGCTTTAATTCAGAAGAAGCTTCCTCAAAAACTTAAAGATCCTGGAAGATTTACTATTCCTTATGTTATTGGCAAAAGAATTTTTAGAAAAGCTTTATGTGATTTAAGAGCGAGTATTAATCTTATGCCTTTATCAATTTTCAAAAATTTGGATTTAGGAGATATTTCACCTACAACTGTAACTCTTCAGTTAGCTAATCATTCGATTTCATATCCTAAAGGAGTTATACAAGATGTTTTGGTAGAAGTTGATAAATTTATCTTTTCTGTGGATTTTATTATATTATATATTGAGGAAGATATAGAAATTTCTATTATTTAGGAAGATGATTCATTACAACTGGAAGAGCATTGACGGATGCGCAGAAAGGAGAACTAACTATGAGAGTTAGTGATCAACGGGTTAAATTTAATATTGCAAAATCAATGAGATACCCTGCAAAATAGTAAGATATTGAATGCTTCAGAATGTATATCAATGAATATTTAAGCCATGAATATTTCAAGAAGACATTTGAAAAAGAATTTGAAAAAGAATATTTGGAATATCAAGATGAGGACAAAATTCAAGATGAATCTACAGAAGTGAGTAAAGAAGAATTAGATTATGTTAAGGAAAAAATTGAAATGTTAGACCTTACAGAAAGTAATAAGAATTTGATTTCTTTTATTGAGAAACCTCTTGAAGTAGAACTGAAACATAACAGTAACTTTATATATGCTTAAAAATATAAGTATTTAATACTGCTGCTAAAAGATTTAATTTCAGCAACTGCACCAAAAACTTAATAACAGTTATAGATTCGATAAAGATGTATGTATAAAATAATAAATAATGGTAAAATCACACTTATCAATGCAAGTATACGTATCGCTCAAGTAATATATGGCTCAAATGGAGTCTTAGATATCGATCCCAGAGGGAGTAATATTAGAAGCTACGAACTAAGATTTTTGAAAAGCAATACTTAATCACAACAATAAAATTCAAATTGCTTATCTGTCACTAATAGGCAATTGAAATAAATATATACTTTTAATAACTCTTAAATAACTAATTATACTATTAAGGATTTTAATGTGATATTCAATATATAAGAAAGCATCCTTCTCCTTGTCAAGAAATTATAGTTCAAATTGTGTTGTACCAAAGAGGAGCATACCTATTCTTTACTCTTTGGTCCAGGCATAAAGAACATTGACTAATCCTAAGCTTGTTTACTAAATCTGCGGCTAGGCTGGGAGGATACCTGCTCTCACTTCAGAGCTCCCACGTTCGCCTCGCCTGAGGGCTAACATCTACACTTCAGCACCCAAACGATAGGACCAAATTGAGGATTTTAGTATGTCACTCTAAAATGTCCAATTCTACGCCCGATAATTTAATTTCCCTATTTATTTGCACCCAATTTCCAAGAGCATTGACCTCCCTGAATCATAGATGTAATCTTCACTTTAGTTGTAAAACTCAACATATTTTAAGAAATCAATTGGCCAGATTGAGAGTAAATTAAGATCGAAGTAAAAAGATCATCACAACTTCTTCAACATTTTCATGGCTTAACCAATTCAAATCATCATTTCACAAATCTCATGACAAGGAGAAAGGCAGAGAAAACTACTCAGAACTCATGAGAAAGACACAACAAAACTCAGAATTCATATATAAAAGCAAAGTACAAACTACAACAAGTAAATAACACTTATCTCTAATTTCTCCACAATCAAACTCCTCAAAGTTCCTCTGAATCTCTTCTAACACACAAAATTCCTCTTCGAAGCGGCAAGGAGGAAGAAATCTCTCACTTTCCCTCCACTCCTACAATCTCTCGAAGAATTCCTCACAATTAGACACTCTAGCAAACTCTCTACACACTAATGGAACCTCTCTAACCTCCAGGACCACTGGAGCTTCTAGAACCTCCTCCATTTTTGGCCAAAATCTTCTTTTAAAGTTGTGGATGACTTTTCCCAAGAGTTGCCTAAGCATCCCTCCAAAATTCATCCTCATCCAATGCATTGTTGGACATAACCGCCGATCTCGCCATCAGCGGCCTAGAGGGCACCGTCGGCGGGCTTTCTAAATCATTAAATTTGGCGCCCTAGTTCAAATCTTAACATTTTGGTCTTTTTCGCTCCAAATTCGTTCTTTTGTATCTTTTTGCTCCAATGACCCTAATTCATCATTCCTGCAACAAAACATCAAAAATACATTTTTTGCTAGTTCAAATCTTCACATTTTGGTCCTTTTCGCTCCAAATTCGCTCATTTTTGCATCGTTTGCTCCAAATTTAGTCTGCGCCCTAGTTCAAATCTTCACATTTTGGTCTTTTTCGCTCCAAATTCACTCCTTTTTGCATCTTTTTGCTCCAATGAACCTAATTCATCATTCCTGCAACAAAACATCAAAAATACCTTTCTTTAAAGTGCAATATCATCCAAAATAGTATAAAATAGGTTTGAAAATCTCAATATATTTTCCTTTGGTCGAAATCCCCCCAACTTAACTATTACTTGTCCTCAAGTAATTTTATTACTATGTAAAAGTTATGATCTATGGTAGTAAAGTTTTAATTATGAAATATTATAAGTTTGATCTAAGTAACTACTATAGTGAGATTTTCAGAAAAAATTAAAGTAATTAATTAACTCTGTAGCTACATGCTTATCTAGTCATCAAGTTTAAGAGTTCTAATTCAAGTAATAAAATTAACTCTATAGCCACAAGATTATCTAGTCATCAAGTTTAAGAGTTCTACTTTTCTAACATTTCAAGAATGACTATATGTTGTAATATTAAGTCACTTAGAATATTCAAATGATAGGAACTTTATGGGAACACTACTAGTAAAAGATCAAATGAATTATATGTTGTAATATTAAGTCACTTAGAATATTCAAATGATAGGAACTTCATGAGAACACTATTAATAAAAGATCTAATTCATAAATATAAGTTCAGGAATGTATTTATGTTTTCCNTTGAGGCCATGGATCTTCTTCTTGAGATAGTAGTTGACGAGCTCCTCATCAGTAGGGTGGAACCTAAAGCCTGGAGGAAGACCCACAGGAGCCATCTGTCTCGCTCTCTCTCTACGGGCGATCAAACACATCTTATATATAATAAAGGGCTCAAATTCTCAACTCCTTCAAGTCGTTTTTCCTTTCTCTTTTGCAGATTCTCAGACGATTGAACTTCACGCTTTCAAATTTGCGCTTGGAGAAATTTATAGCTGCATCATTAAATCTTCTTTATTTACAAATCTATTATTCAAATACTTCCCATCTATGATAATATCAGCATTGTCAGCTTATAGGGCACTGTAAAAATTTTAATGTAACTTTTATCCTCAGTAATTTATTAAACATGATAATGTACCTGCATCAACCAAAAATATCATAATTTATAAATTTATATTAAGCAAATAAAAGATACAACAACAATAAAACTTTGTCCCACTGAGTGGGGTTGAATACATGAATCCGTTTTCTTCATTGTGTCTATTGAGTATCATATTTTTATTTAATTCTAATAAATTAATATCATTTTTTATAGAATATGTTCAAGTCATTCTCGGTCTATCTTAATCTTTTTTAACATAAGTCAAACTTAAAACAACTGCTCTCAAAACAGGATCATCAGAAGGTCGACATTTAATATGACCAAACCATTTAAGACCAGTCTCTCTAATNTCCTTTCTCTTTTGCAGATTCTCAGACGATTGAACTTCACGCTTTCAAATTTGCGCTTGGAGAAATTTATAGGTGCATCATCAAATCTTCTTTATTTACAAATCTATTATTCAAATGCTTCCCATCTATGATAATATCAGCATTGTCAGCTTATAGGGCACTGTAAAAATTTTATTGTCACTTTTATCCTCAGTAATTTATTAAACATGATAATTTACCTGCATCAACCAAAAATATCATAATTTATAAATTTATTTTAAGCAAATAAAAGATACAACAACAATAAAACTTTGTCCCACTAAGTGGGGTCGAATACATGAATCCTTTTTCTTCATTGTGTCTATTGAGTGTCATATTTTTATTTAATTCTAATAAATTAATATCATTTTTTTTTAGAATAAGTTCAAGTCTTTCTAGGTCTATCTTAATCTTTCTTAACATAAGTCAAATTTAAAACATCTACTCTCAAAATAGAATCATCAGAAGGTCGACATTTTATATGACCAAACCATTTAAGACCACTCTCTCTAACATTTTGCACAAGTGGAGCTACAACAACTTTCTCAAGGATATATTCTTTTTGAATTTTGTCTCTAGGTGTAAAGCCACCCATCTAGCTAAGCATTCTCATCTCGACAACACTTAAGTTAGTTTTATGCTTCTCTTTTAAAAGCCAACATTAAACACCATTGAGCATTGTAGGTCTCAAGACCATCTTATAAAATTTTTCTTCCAGTCTAAGCGGTACGTTTCTATTTTACGATATGCACGAAGCATTCATCCACTTCAACCAACCAACTTGAATTCTACTAATAACATTTTCATCCATATCACCATCATTTTAAACAATAGACTCAAGATATTTAAAGCGTTTACACCTTTTAATAATTTGATCACCCATAGTTACAACTCTGTCACTAGAGCTTCTACTACTAAAATTACATTCCGTGTATTCAGTTTTAGTTCTACTCAAACGAAGGCCTTTAGATTCCATGGTTGACCTCCATAATTCAAGTTTTTCGTGAGCGTTTTCTCTAGTCTTATCCACAAGAAGGATATCATCAGCAAAAAGCATTCACCAAGGTACGTCCTTTTGTAAATGTGAAGTAATTAATAACTAAAGCAAAGCAAATAATATAGCTTTGCAGGAAAAAAAATCCCCTGATATACAAAAATTTATCTCAAGAAAATTATGACTATAGCAAAAAAATTTATGACTATAGCATTAAAAAGAAAGTCAAAACTGTTATCTTTCTTTTCCCTTTATCAACTAAATTGTGAAGAGCCGTTTGGATTGAAGCCCGAACCGAGCCTCTTTATCTTTTATGCTAGCTAATGAATAATAGTTAGAGGCAAATGGAGGAGGTGGTGGCTTTAGAAGTCGTAAGAGAGAAGAGGATGGCCGATGAGATTTGTCTGTCCCCCTCTTTGCTTTTGAGCCCTCTCTTTTTCTTTTCTCCACTTCTCTCTTCCCTTTGTGATGAGGCCATAACTTCTACGAAGAAAATTGATTTAAATCATACAAACCATAATTCTTTATATCATTCTGGGGATTCATTGTATAAAGCTGCAAATAACAGAAGGGAAAGAGAACGGGGTTGGATTCCATGAAGGACTTTAAGCTGCTGATAGCAGCTATGCCTGCTTCATTCAGCTTTAAACCAAGTAAATGGAGAGATCAAGAGATGTAAAGAAGATAGAAAAACGATAAAAGTTAAGCTTGAGTTAAGATT
Organism: Phalaenopsis hybrid cultivar; assembly: GCA_002079205.1. NCBI lineage: Eukaryota > Viridiplantae > Streptophyta > Magnoliopsida > Asparagales > Orchidaceae > Phalaenopsis > Phalaenopsis hybrid cultivar. Next base: position 75,608 of record JXCR01143045.1, on the reverse strand, counting down.
TTTAGCTTACAAAAGGTATCAATCATATGATGAGATGAAATTGGCCTACTTGCTCCACATGCACAGCCAAGCAAACTATCATTTATTAAGTCAGCTTTATACAAATTAGCCATCTAATTTTGTGGCTATAATTTAGATTTGGGAGGAATAATTCTCTTGGCTTTCTTTAATCTTGTTTTTCTCTGGCCTATTATCTGAATTTGTTGATCCAAAGTACGGCCATTAGTATCAAGATTTTAGGAAAATCAACACCCGTCATGTATTTAAGAAGGNTTTAATCTTGTTTTTCTCTGGCCTATTATCTGAATTTGTTGATCCAAAGTACGGCCATTAGTATCAAGATTTAAGGAAAATCAGCATCCGTCATGTATTTAAGAAGAAATATGAGCATAATTAGCTGCGATATTTAGATATCAACATGCTTTAATTTTCTACTAAAATTCTAGGCCATAGTTAAAAGGTATTACTTTCACGACAGCACATTCTTAAAAAATACACATTCCTAAAATTGAGGCTACAAAATATTTGGCATAGGAAGAATAACCTCCAAATAAAAATTACATCACAAAATATTAAATTCAAGAGACTAATGGCATTGCATTCTGTATTTTTTTAGCTGATTTTAGCAAATATAAGCAAGTGATTATCAAAATACTTATTGGTTGATTTGTGTTTGCTAAAGCCCATTTGGCATCAAATTTATTTTATATTTCTATTTTTTATTTTTCTTTGATCTTTAACTTTATATTTGGTTAGTATAATTTTTACATATTTTAATATTTTGTTTTTCTAAAAAATCAACTTAAAAACATGCAATTGAAACACCTAATAAAAAAACAAATAGCTAAATAAAATATAATTTCATTTAATTTAAAACATAAATAAAAAAAATAAAATAGAAAGATGAAAAGCAAATTGTAAAAATAGTTCAAAACAGACCCTAAGCTCTTAAATAATTCTCTAGAGGAGGAATAACTTGAAGAAAGNATAGGAAGAATAACCTCCAAATAAAAATTATCATCACAAAATATTAAATTCAAGAGACTAATGGCATTCTGTGTTTTTTTAGCTGATTTTAGCAAATATAAGCAAGTGATTATCAAAATACTTATTGGTTGAGTTGTGTTTGCTAAAGCCCATTTGGCATCAAATTTATTTTGCATTTCTATTTTTTATTTTTCTTTGATCTTTGATCTTTAACTTTATATTTGGTTAGTATAATTTTTACATATTTTAATATTTTTATTTATAAAAAAATCAACTTAAGAAAAATGCAATTGAAACACCTAATAAAAAACAAATAGTTCAATAAAATATAATTTCATTTAATTTAAAACAGAAATAAAAAAAATAAAATAGAAAGATGAAAAGCAAAATGTAAAAATAGTTCTAAACTGACCCTAAGCTCTTAAAAAATTCTCTAGAGGAATAACTTGAAGATAAAAATAATAATAATAATAATAATAATAAAAAACAGCATCATCTTATAACATGTTTAGTTATTTTAAAAAACACACAAAATAACATTTATAAACTTTTTAAATTTTTATTAATAAATTAATATTTTTTTAAAACAAAAAATAAACATATATTAAAAATGTACTAAATAATTACTTTTTGAGATAAAATTAAAAAAATAAGAAAAAAGAATTAAAAGTGATCCCAAGACCTAACATATTTTNTATTTTTTAAAAACAAAAAATAAACATATATTAAAAATGTACTAAATAATTACTTTTTTTAATATAAAAAAATAAAAAAAAGAATTAAAAGTGATCCCAAGACCTAACATATTTAAAAAAATTTCTAACGAGATGGGGTCAATGTGTCAAAGGGGTGTTTATTGTTTCAATGATATGGTTTACTCTAACCATATGCCTAAATCACATGTCGCGATTACAAAACACACTAACCTTCTTTGTCATCAGTCTATGGTTATAGCTACACTCCGACCAAACAAATAAAAAAAATTAGAAAATTATTAGGACAAGTCAACAACACCCAATATTGCCTTATAATGAAATATTATATTGGTCAAGGTAACTGAAGTAGTTCATTTCGAGTTCATAAAATTTATTAATTGAAGAATGTACAATGGATGACATTTAAGAGATTCCTTTGAATATTTTCTTCCTTTAATTTCATTATCCTAACACCAAGTATTATCAAAGTTTCATTTCAATTGAAATCTTATTAATTACTAATTAATCGTAAAATATTTAAAGCTAATTTAACAAAAGTTTTAGATTGTTGTTTCATTTAATCGTTTGTTGATTTCCCTTAAGAATTGATTGACTTTTATAGTGTAATATGCTTTCTTTCATTATGATCAATTTATACAATCAGGTTATACATTCAAAAAGTGGTTGTACAAATCTTGGGGAGATCTAATGAATCGCAGGAAGAGATTTGTTAAACACCGAGCAATTTAGTAAAACTCTAGTCAATGGAACTCTGGGCTGACCGAGTATTTGTCAGACAGACCAAGGAGTAGCAATTACGCAGTTGTTATATATGTTTTATGACAAAAAACTTGACCCAATTTAATTAAATGGCTAGTGTGCAAAATCAATGTAAAGTTTGATTTATAGTTTACTACTAGAGGTAATACGCAGGTATACGTATTATTTTAAGCAATATATAGTTTTCCTTAAAGACCCCAATAAAGATCCCATAGAGAAGGTGATAACTTTATGTATTTGACTAAGAAAAACCTTTACTTTAAATAGTAGAATATAATGTAAGAAAATATGAAAGTAAGTCAAGCATGAAGTACAATTTACTAATTACTATGAGTGCAACTTAACAATAAATGCAAAGATTCGAAAATAACTAAAATTGGAAAATTCAAGATATTTAAAGAGACTTTCTCCTTGAAAATAATTCATAACTAGTGTAGGATTTCAAATGTTTAGAAGTTTAACTGTGGTATTGTGACAAATAGGAGCATACATATTTCTTACTTCTTTCAATGTGCAAAAAACGTTACCTAATCTAAAGATGGTGTCAGCATGTGTAGTAGTGCTGGGTAGGTTCTAGTCTCTAACTGTTAGATTACTCACTATTCCCTCTCTATATAACTTACTAGTGACCCTTAGTTCCAAACTCTAAACTATATTGATAAAAGACTTTACCCTGTCATTCTAGAAACATCAATTCTACGCTTATCAAATCTTATATCACTATCTGTTTGCACTCTCTCTCGGACGATCGTCACTGCTCTTTCCAATGTAAAATGTGATACTTACAAGTCAAGAAATCTTTACCCTCTCAGTCTATAAGGTTCCTCAACAAAATTTAACAAAACAAGTGGTCAATTTGTAAAGTAAGTGAATGATCGACAGAAATATCATTACAATTTTTAAGAGTAAAAGAAGTTCTAAAAATAAATCAAAATCACTTACTTGTTTACTTCATATTGCTGGGAGAAAGAGAGAAAACTACTCAAAATGGACGGGGATAACAAAACAAAACATATTTATAAAACTAAAATTCAAAGTACAACACTTAAAGCAAAAGATACAAAAACATATCTAGAATGTTTCCCCAAGCACTCCTTTGAAGTTCTCTGACTTCTTTGACACTATAAGACTCTTACAAGACTCAAAATACTCCAGAAATCACAAAGACTCACAAAACCTCTCTAAATAGGCCACTCACTCTAAACGGGTACCTCCCCTTCTAAAATCGATTCTAGAACCATCCCCCCTTGACGTTTAGAATTAATCCTTATATATAGAGCTTCGAAAATGACCAAGCGTTGTTAACGAAATATATTCAAAATTCAGACTCATTCAACGCATCTTCTAGAAAACAACTATGGTGCTTAGGTGTTAGTCGTGATCTGCATTTGGAAACTAGGTGCCAGTTCGGCATGTTTCGTCAATTTTCTTTATTTTGGCCCAGTTTGCTCCTTTTTGATATATTTTTGCTCATTTTTGCTCTTAAACACTTTCTCTTGCACCTGTGACCAAAAACACACAAAATACCTTTCATTAAAACATAATATCCTAAAAAATGGATGTAAAATATGNCACCTGTGACCAAAAACACACAAAATACCTTTCATTAAAACATAATATCCTAAAAAATGGATGTAAAATATGCATAAAAAATAAGTAATTTTAAAGTGGATCAATTCTCCCAAACTTAAATGTTACTTGTCCTCAAGTAACACTATAACTTTAACAAACAAAATTGTAATCCTATGGTAGTGGGTTTATTTTTTTAATAATTAAAAATTTGTTATAGAAATGTTATAGTCCAACTTAAGAGAATTTTTAGTAAAGCACATGATATCTACAGTATCAGAACATTTAGTATTAAGTTTAGGAATACTGATTTTCTATTTAATTAAGACTTAATTAAAATTTCCCCAAACTATAGATTTTTAGAAATATTAATTTCAGAATTTATGACATCTATACTAATACTTTCATAAATTAAGCAAAGGTTTGATCTTAAGTTTTATTCCTTAGAAAGATTTAAGTTAAACTAAATTTTAATTAGTTCCTATTCCTCAAGCTTCTCCTCCCTTTTTCACACTTCTCTTTTCTTTTCTTTTCTTTTTTTCTTTTTCTTCTTCTTTTTCTTTTTCTTGTTTCAGGTTCTTTTTAATCCTTACCTTTTTTTAGGTGTGAATTACAATATCTGGATAGACCTTTAATGATTTGGAAGTTCACTATATTTTTTATAAAGTTAAAAACTTGTTTTCTTTCCCTAACTTAAAATCTAATATTAGTTTTTGAAAAATAATTTTTATAGAATCTTAATTCTTTAAAAAGTATTATTCTAAAAATCTATAATTTTCAAAAATTCAAATTTTCCTATTATAAATAGTAAAATCATTTCCCTAGTATTTTCTACTAAATATCTTAACTTTATCTTTACTCTTTTTACTAACTTTTCTACTAAGTTCCTATTCATCATTTCTAAAAATCAAAAGTTTAGTATCCAAAAGATAACACCACATACCACATGTCACTTTAAAAGTAACAGCAAATCAAATATATGCTACTCAGGAGAAATAAAATTAAGTTTTAAAGTGATTTTTTATCCTCCTGCAAACTTGATTTTTAAATATTTTAAATCATTACTATACATATCATGTATGAAGAGAAATAAATTTAACATGATTATCTATCACAGGGTTCCAAACATAAAAAAGTTCATGTGCAAGTAGTAAAAATAGGTGTGTGTAGTAGTAAATCTCAAATTAATACATATAACACAAAAATTACAAAGTAAAAGACTACTTTAAAACAGAGGTAATATTATATAAACTGGAGTAAAATAAAATAAAATAAAATAATTTAAAATGTTTTTCACCGCCCTTTCAAACTTGATTTTTAACATGTATAATATTTAGTATAGGAAATGTAATAAGGAAGAAAAATACTTCAGAAGTTCTATCTAACAAAAAATAAATTTAAACTAAGTCATGCTGAAATGAAATTGAACAAAAGAAAAGTCTAACAAGCATAACAGATATCAACATAGGAATATAAAAATATTCAAGTCCATTATATTGTTGTAACACAAAACACAAGCACAGGTGATAAAAGAGGTTAATTCATTCTTTAACTCAGCGCATCTCACTACCTTACTTCCAATTTCTAACAGAACCACTACATAGATATATTAAGTGCATTCCATGAATTTTATATAGTTATCCATATAGACAAGATTGCCTCAGTTAAGTTAGGTTGCGAACACCAACCTCAGGCATCACTTTATCCCCATAAGTATGTTCCTTTAAAAGTTGTAAAGATAGTGCGAGATCATCCACATTTTACTCATCAAGTTGGTTCATGAATTCTACTAAATAAAAACATGGTCAGAGAAAGGAAGTAACAAAATTCAGATGGAACTATCACTATCCAAACTCAGGATGCTTCTTGTAAAACTCAAGTTTGGGTAAAACGAGAGTCATAGTGAACTCGTCAATCCAACGACTACAAAATAACATATACAAGTCTAGCCACAACATCCATTAAAAACAGTTAAATTGCTCAATCCACACTAAAGAAAACACAATACAACATAAAAATTTCAACTCGCAAACAAATAAAATCAAACCACAATGATAACCATGAGTTGTCTTCCACGAAGCACATAGTTTAACGTCGCTAGCAAGACAAAGGATTTCCTCCGAGATCAAATTTCCATGTAAGTACACACTGATCAAACACCAAATCTTTTTTAGAACTTGGGTTTCTTACTAAATCCTCAAATTTTAGTTTTTCTTTCAAATTCTCAAGTTGATTACAATTATTGTTCTTTAAGTTTCTTTCCATATTCAATAGTCTTCTACTAGTATTTTCAATTTGCATATTAATATCATCCCTAAAATTTATAAGAAATGGATCTCTATAATATAATTCTATGTCTTGATACACCAAAATAATATGTTGCTTTAAGTATACTTTTTATGTTTATTTTTTGTAACATTGCACTTTAAAGAAGGGTATTTTCATGTTTTTGTTGTAGATATATCAAGTTTAGGTATTTGGAGCAAAAGTAGAAAAAAGGAAGAAGATTGAAGCCAAAATAGTGAATTTTAGGATTATGGCACCAGATGGGCCAGATTTGGCGTCTGAAGCATCAAAACCCATAACAACGTGGTTTTAAGCAAGTTGGCGCCTGAAGTGTCAGAATTGGCATCATATGCGCCAGATACGACTTTTTATGAATTAGAGCACTTTTAATTCCTTCCTCAAATATTGGCGGGGCGTCTTCTTTAAACTGATCTTAAGAGTCATCTTCTACATCAAGACAATCCTCTTCCGACTCGCTAGTAACGACCATGCTAAATTCTGAATCATCGACTGGTCCTAACGTACAAAATTTGAGACCCTCTTTCGAGTTAGGAGTTTGACTCTTAACATTCCAAAATTTTTAAAAAGCTGTAACTTATTTTTTGGCAAACATATCTGTTAAATCAACTTTTGTACACAAGGAGAAAAGTAGCCAAAAGGTAATTCCAGTAATTCATTAGAATTCTATTGTAAATTTACATGATTTTCAAGATTAGCAGAAGTAGAAGCACAGTAAACTCTCAACGTATTGAGGGTGAATCGGAGTAAGGGTCATAACATTCACATAGTGGTTTATCCGATCATACATCAATTCATATTAACTTTTCTCAACATCTTCAAAGAATATCTTGTACTATTGTTTCTTCTATTTAATTGTCATCATTTCCTCCTCGGAGCTTCCTTCATCATCAATGTTGATGGTTGGCTTAGTCCATCCAGTAATTGTATTGGTTCTTTCTCATCCACGTAACTGAGCTCAACCTCGGGTACTGAAATAAAAGAACCCCCACCAACTCGTTGCAAAAGAGTGGTGATAAATTGCTGAAGTGGAGCTGAATGACTTTGCCTTCGTAATCCTTCTAAATCTTTAATTTTATTTCTAACAACTTCACAAGAGAAGACAGTTTTCTTTGGAGGCACGTAGTAGGTTGCATCTTCATGAATGCCCACTTCATGAACTGAAAATGGTTGTAAATGTTCTTGTCCTTCCTTATAATATTTGATGCACTGATGTAGGGAAGACAGAATCACGTTATGCTCATGAATCCCATGTCGACCATATAAAGCATTGAAATAGGTCTCGGTGTCGATGATAAGGAATTTTGCGATTGTTACTACTTCTTTAACTTTCATAAGCAGTGTAAATGATTCGAAGGCTCTTTCTCCCTTTTGATGGAGTCCTCTTAACTTCATTTTATCAGTTGTAAGCTCTTGAGCCTCAATGTTCAAATATACTAATGTTTGTAGACTCATTAGGTTGACTGAGGCTCCAGGATCTACCAAAACTATGGACAATACAAATTTTTCGATATTAACCGAGATGTAGAGAGATTGGTTGTGGTCAGTAGTACCAAGCAGCAAGTCTTCATCTATAAAACTTAACCCTAGATGTTCTTTTAATGAACAAAATTCATCCAAGGATGTGCTGGACATTTGAGCTAAGCAAATCTATAGGTCAAGCAAGGCTGTAACCAAAGACTCTCTCAACTCCTTTGATATGAGCTAGCACGTTATAATCCACTTCATATAATCATCTCATATTTACTTGATTGTTTGGCTCTTCTATTGGCGGAGGTGAAGATAGCTCATCTTGAGTTACTTTTTGTTTTTCGTTATCCACGGGAGTTGACTTAAAGGGTAACACGTTCCCGCACTTTAGGTTTATCTCTGTGATTTCTTCTCCTTCTTTAGAATGTTGTAAGTAAATTTTCTATAATTTCATCTTCATTGAAGAGATCCATTTTGATAGCAAGTGGTGTGTCATGACGCTTGAGGACTGGCTCCTCACTCTTGGTGCTATCGTAACAGATATCGTTGATATCTTCTTTGTCCTTGTTAATGGGTTCATCGAACTTAAGTACGATTTGAGGATCGGTTCGTGAATTGAGATCGGAGTTAGATTGAGAAAAATCAGTTACGTTATTACTGAAAATTATTAAAACATAGCCATAATCTTAATCATTATATTCATATTACCCCGGTGGGGCAAAAAGATAATCATACATGCTCAAGAGTTTGAGGATTTTCTGCTGCGAATCCAAGACGAACAATCTAACAGAGAAAACCCCTATCCTACCCCCCCATGCTATCGGTCTTCCTAACATCATTCTTCTCTTGCTCTTCTGGTTGCGGTGGTTTCTCTAGTGAAATCTTCACTTTGGCTGAGCAGGCAGTACACTATGAACAGCCGCTTGAGCTGAAGTGGTCTGAATCTGATCTTATATCTTCTTTGATGATTTTCTCCAAACTTTACTCTATCCATCTTCTTTTGAATAGGGATTTATGGAGAGATTCGCCCGACTAAAATCAAATTTACAGAAAATTTTTCAAGTTCTCTTAAATATTCTTTCAAGGTTGTTATATTCACTTAAGATTTTTCTCGAGCCAATCTTTGAAGACTAAAGTTCCTCTATAGTATGTCCAAGCATCCTATGATATAGGAAATAATTGGGCTAATCTTTCTTTTCAACTTCCTCAGGTTTCCTTAGATCTGACAGTATGAACTTAGGCTTCTTCATTAAACTTCTGAATATTTGTGGTACAGCTTCATCTTTGAAGGAATATACCATGCTCTTTTGTTTTGAAAGAGTGAGACCCTTCTTATTTTTTGTTCAATATGATTCTCCTTGATGTGATTGTTGGCTAGACTAGCCATATTATTGTGTTCCTTGCTGAGCATGCTGTGATGATGACAAGAAACTTTGACGAGAATGTTCTGCTTGTATCTTCATTGGTTGCTTTCCCTTATCAACCGTTGTTACTATTCTGGACTTCTTCTCAAATTATTGGGTTGTTCTGGTCTTCTCTGATTTCTCCTAAGAATCCATGTGTTTAACTTCTTTTTGGAGATTGCTAGCTTTGCTGAGTAGTTTCTCGAAGGACTTGATGTTGAGTTCCTTAAGCATGAAAGTTATTTTCCCATGGATGCTTTTGAGTAGGATCTCAATTGCATAATATTTCTATAGCTACAATTCACATTTCCTGCTAAAGTTTCTTAAACTAATCATATAATCCTCTAAAGTCTTGTTAGGCTTTTGCCTTTCTATTATGAGATCTCTGACAGAACCTGATGTCGCCCTCCAGCAAATCTCTTTACGAATAGCTATTCTAACTTGGTGAATGTCTTCACTAATCCATTAGGCAACTCAACACACCAATCAAACACTATTCCTAATAGATTACTAACAAATTGATGGAAAAGCAAGGCTTAGTTACCTACAGTATTGCCACAATTGGCTAAAAAACAAGCTATGTGCTGTATGTGATTTCCAATCTTGTCAAATATATTAAATTTTGGTGTCACTAAACCCTTAGGGTAAGGTACGACATCGAACTACACTGGGTAGGGCATGCCCTTTAAAATCAATGCACCGCCCTTAGATTCGGCTAAAGCCACCTAAACTTGTTCAATCATTTGTTTAAATTCTTCTTCTTGTATGACGCTTGATGGAGAATTCTTCTTCTGTTGATCATCTTTCTTAGCTGAGGTGACTTATCTCCTTTCATCTGTGATATGTACAATCTCTAGTTGATTGAATTTTTGAGCAGCTAACTGTGGTGGTTGAGACTGTCCCTGAATTGTGGCCATGGCCGCCATGGAAGTTGCTATCTCTTCCATACTTTTCTCCATATAGCCAATTTGCTTGTCCCTTAGTAGAACAGCCCTACGCAAATCATCTGCGACATTCCCCTTAATAAGAGGTTGGGTGTCACACATAGATGTAGTGGCTCTAGTTTCAATGACATGAATATCCATGAAGTTTTCATCGAGATAGTCGTTAAAGTTAAAATCTTCATCATCATCACCATTGGAAACTCCATGTTCTCAGGCTAACTCAAAAATCTTCACCTTGGGCTTCTCAACCTTTTCTTTGATTTTTGATTTCTATATCATCTTGAGATATGAGGGACTCTGGTGAACATCCTCTATTTGTTCATCCAAATTGGTAGTAATAGCTGCGACGATGTCATATACTTCAAACCGTTGCTTCATTCCATGATCCTGCCCTATGGACTCATTGAACCGTATTGGTACTACAACCTTAGGCACCCATAAATTTTTTCTTGATGGTGATGTCTTGAGATGGGGTGTCTGAACAAAGGCATCATCATGCCGAAGAGAGGTATGCTCTCCATGGTGCACACCAGATACGATACCGGGTAACCTCTTCATCTTTTCCTTTGAAACTTTTGAGACATCCTTATGAGTGGTAATTGGTAAATTTCTTGGACCCAAACGAGACTTAGCCGGTCAACGGCCTGCAGGTCTTGGAGTAGCTACAGTAGAATTGGTGGTGATGATGGTTGTATCAACTCCGCTTCCCAAACAAAATTTGATGGGGATGCGAGTAGGCAACATTTTAGTTGATCTTTGAGATTGTTTGGCAAATCTAACATCTCCTAAAATTTCTTTCTTCATGTGAGGGGACACTGCACATCCCACTCATTTACGTAATTCACCAACTGAACAACCCTATTTATTAGCTAGTCACTGGAATACTGTTTTGACTCGGGCGATAGGAGCGTGCTTCTTCCTCACCCCACTATGTCCATGAGGTAACGATAAAGTAGCAGCAATCTACAGGATAATTTCGTACTCATTGGTGTCCATTAAGCTATGAAACCTACTCCCTCGTAGAAGCAGATAGGTTTCTGATAATCCTAGTTCCTCCTGGTGAGGAATCTGATCAACATACATTTATTAAAAAATCTGGGCTTTAGTAGCCTTCCAGACATTTTAGCTGCATTTTCTTCTTTCTGACCGAGTTAATGACACAATTCTCAAATTTGATCCAATTTCAAATAATGATGGCGGGACCGTGAATCCTTCGATTATATATTCAACAATCATGACCACTTTTACCTTAACAAAAGCGGGAACAACATGCTTAGTAGGTGATCCTTAGATAATGCTAATTTGCACAGTACAATAATAATTCAGATTATATTTCACTTTTATTTCCTTACATTGTAATAAAACCCAAAACTTGATCCTGAAGAAAAATAAGAATTTAACTTCTAGATAATATATACTTGGATACTACGCAAGTATACGTATCATTATCAAGTAGTATAGGACTTTTTGATTAAGACCTGAATATCGAACCCATAGGGAGAATACACAATATGCACTATGGAACAAAAATCTATCTATTTTTAATAAAAAGATAATTATCTAAACTAAATATGACTTTTGTAGTAATGAAAATTTAAATATTTTTGGTATTTTCAATATTTTGATAGAACAATAACAATTTAAAAAGAAAATTAGAGTTTTTATAGAAGAAAAGCACGAAATATGAAAAAATATTTCTTCTTCTTATGAATCAATAGTAAGTATAGGAATTATATTCTGGAAGTATAAAAATTGTGTTGTGTCAAATAGGAGCAATAATATTCTGTAACCTTACTAGAGATGATATGAAGAACATTGGATAATTTAAAGTTTGAATAGTTCTGAAGACCAGCTAGGTAGGGAAGATACTAGCTCTCACTCTAAAGTTCCCTCGATTCCCTCCTTAAAGTTTGAATAGTTCTGAAGACCGGCTAGGCAGGGAAGATACTAGCTCTCACTCTAGAGCAAAGTTTGAATAGTTCTGAAGACCGGCTAGGCAGGGAAGATACTAGCTCTCACTCCAGAGTTATCTGAAGACCGGCCAGGCAGGGAAGATACTAGCTCTCACTCTAGAGTTCCCTCGATTCCCTCCATCTGGGGGCTAACATCTCGTATCATAAGCTAAAACAAAAAATTGGGGGCTTTAACCTGTCACTTTAAAGTCCTCTAACTCTACACTCTTCAATGAATATTTCCCAATTTATTTGCATTCAATCATATGAACTACATTCTCATTCATACAACCTAATGTGATTCTTTCCAATTGTTGACATAGACAATACCATCTCAGTTCTTACATGTTCTCACAACAAATTTTAACATCTAGATTAGCCAAATCAAGAAGTAAATGAAGTGCATGAATTTTAATCATCACAACTTCTTCTATCATTGAAGATTGATACTTTCCACAACTTCCATACAAAACTTAATTACTTATCATTTTAAGAAAAATATAAAGAAAACTACTCAGAATCCATGGAAAAAAGAAAATGAAATCATTGTCAAACCAACAACAAGTTTCAATTAAAACCAAAAGTAGTCTCAAAACAAAAAAGATAAAAACTTATCTCAAGTCCTCCATTAACTATTGAAGTTCCTTTGATTCTCTTCTCTTTACAATCACTCAAAATAAAAAAACAAAAAGGATAAAATAAAAGTAAAAGTGGTGCCTAAAATTCTCTTTGAACTAACTCTCTAAATGAGAACTTTCAAAACTTTCCAATACTTTTAGGACTCTTTTCTAATTCCTCTCTTCTTTCTTTTATAATTTTTCAAAAGGTGCTTGGTTTCTCTTCAAAATATCTCTAGATTCTATATATTTCCCCAAGAGATGCATCCTTTTGTGATAACTTTCATCCATGGTGGTTATAACCACCAATTAAGCTAATGGGTGCCTAAAAAAACTCTTCAAAATTCACAGAAATAAAATTTACATGTCCAATAACTGCCACTGGTGCATAAGCGCGGAGCCTCTGACACTTGGGCGTGGCCTTCTCTGTTTAGCTGGCACCTAAGCACTGCATCTGGCTCTTAGGCGACAATACTCGTTTAAACATTTTTCACATTTTAGCTCCAAATTTGATCCTTTTTCACTTCTTTAAGCATTTTTCACCCTTTTTACCTGTATCTACAAGAAAAACACAAAAATACCTTCCATTAAAGCACAATATCTCAAGAATAAATATAAAAATGTGTCCAAAAACATTGTATATTTTAGGTGTATCGGTAGGTGCTAGGGCGGTAGTCCTTACCTTCTTGTAGGAAGGGTAATCTTGAGGATATTTCAGGCTGAACTCAGCTGATAGCTCCTAAACTTCTGGAGTGGTAACTTTCATTATGATAAAGGGAGCCTTTCTGAGCATGACTTCCAGTTCATTGAATTCAGCTCCAAAATTGATGGTGGGGACGACGTTGCAGGCATCGCGGCTCGTCGACAGGTTAGACAAGAATGTGAGCGTAGGGAACATCATTGCAGCAGCTTAAAAAAGAAACCTCTAGGTTAGTTATTTTGCCAATAACTTGTAATTCTAGTGTGAGCACAAAAAGTTAACAAAGGTCAATCTATAGACTGGACACGTTTTTATTTTAATTTAGTTTGTGAAAATTATTTCAGAATTTACTAAAAGTAACTTTGAAAATAGGAGAATTTAATTAATTATACAAGGAAGGTTTAAAAAGCAAGCACATCAAGACACAATTTGTTTTAATTTATAAAATAACAGACTAAACTTGAAAGGGAAAATGAAGATTAGGACCCAGTGAGGGACCGACTTCATGATGCATAATGCCCAGACGGAACAAGTCCATCAGCACACCTATTGGGGCTTCGACCCCACACAAAGATTAAAAGTCCTAGTGAATTCCTGAACCTCTCTGTTAAAAGGAGGTTAAACAGATAATACTGAAGCCCAAAAGAGTTGATCATACTTACCCAAGAAAGAAATGGGTGAAGTATGCCAATAGAAGAAGGGTAATTGGTCTATAAGGGATATGAACACATTACCGATGTATGAAGACGATATTCTCTGATTTAAATGAAGAGAGAAACTAATCCCCAGTGGAGTCACCAGAAGTTGTCGGCACTATTTTTAAAGGGTCATCCTGTGGAAGTTGTCGGTCGCCGGANTATATATATATATAGGTGAAGGAGATTCTTATGACTCCCTTCATGTTGAAGTGAAAGGACTAGTACAGATATCAGAGAGGGAGCTAGGAACTCCTTTTTTGGTTCAATACAGGAACCCAGGAAATCCCCCAAAAAAAGGCTAAATGTCACCCCCTTAAAATGAAAAATTACAGTGACTCAACAGAGAGAAAAGAGTGTAAGATTGTCATTTGTCTTTGTTTTAATTAAATATTAAATAATGTTTTAATTAACAAAATTATAATTATATTTTTATTAAACCTCTTTGAGTTAAGAGAATTCGGAAAAACAAATTTTTGTATTTTTATGATTTTTAATTTATTTATTATAATTATTTTTAGTGGGAAAATAAAAAAAATTCATTTTTAAGCTCATTAAAAAATTATTTTTAAGTTTAAAAATTAGAAAAAAATATCCTAATGAGTTCTAAGTGATCAAGGAATAATTAGGAACATTTTAAAATATTTTGGTATTTTTTGCGATTATTAATTATTTTTATTTATTTTAGATTCAAAATAAAGCTAAAAATCAAGTATTTTATCAAAAGTAAATTTTATTTTTTCTAAGTGGCCCTGATCACAAGGAATTCAGGAAAACACTTTTCATAATTTTCCCATGTGTATTCAATCTAATATAATTTTTTTTTGTACAAAAATGCAAGGTTTCTTAGAAAGTCAACTTTACTGCTCAAACTTAGTCAAATATTTTTTAAAATTTTTGCAGTGAATAAGCATGATTTTTATGCACTATGTGGAATAAATTTTGTCAATTTTTTAGTATGTAATTTACATAATTTAAACCAAGATATATACATTTAATCAACTATAGAAATGTACAAAATAATTCAAATCATCATGACATTTTTCCTAAGCTTCTCCGACCCTAAGAAACCTACTAAAATTATTCCCATAATTTTTCAAGTGGCATTTTAATTTATATAATTAAAATAAGGCAAAATAGCCATCCTAGCTTGAAAATTAAGGTTAGAAGTTGAAAAATCAGAGAACATCCCCTTTGTCATAAGGAATGAACCCCAAAAGTTTCAAGCCATTTTGAGCAATGCTTGATCATCATTAATTAGAATACTTCTGAGAGTATTCAATTCATTACAAATCAAAAGGTTAAGTAATATATATTTTTTTTAGTCCACATTTTTCTCCTCTGTTCACTATGCAAGTAGGTTATTTTATTTTATTTTTATGATTTTTCTATAAAAAGTTATGATTTTCAAAGTTTTGGTATTTATTTAAATCAAGAAATTGCTAATTTTGCATTCATCCCATTAAGCGCCACGTAAATGTGCGATGGCTCTAAAGCTCCATGCGGCGTCCCCTGGTTCGGCATCGCCATCTGAGTCAGCGGCTACACATCCCGCTATTCACGGTTCGTTCCTTCTTCTGACCTGATCTTGTCCGTCCGTTCGACACATGCACAATCAGATTGTCCTCTGTCATCCTTTCTGATGAACCAAACCCATGAGCCATTAAACTTCAAGACCTAAGATCTTACTCAATACTCAACCAAATCAAATGGTTTGTTCCTGCATCTTCATCTACTCTAGACGAACACATCCATATGGTTACAATCCTATGAAATTAAACTTCACTTCACATGTGATGAAAATCGAGCTCAACATTAGGGTTAATGGACTATACTTTGTCTGAGAAGGGACGCCTCATTCAAATGCTTGTGGAAGCTTTAATGGAGTCCAATGAACCTTCTGGATGTGTTGGTTCCCTCTGGTCTAAGCTCTAAGTAGGAGTTCAATGAAATGGGTTGTGGCCTTGGTCTAGGAGTGGTTTGGAGAGCTCAAAAGATGAGGATTTCAATGTGGATCTTCCTCTCTTGCTCTCAGGAAACTTAAGAGCAGTTAAATTTGAGGTTTAGGGAGGTTTTGAGGGTGGCTAAAACTTGCCCTATGTTTGAGCTAAAAAATTGAGCTTAGATGATGGGGAAAATGGACAAGAGATCGTTGCAATGAGCTTAAGGACTTTCGAGGAGCTCTGGGAGCAATATGACAAGGTTTCCCCAATGAAATTGGATTGCCCCATTTTTGGCCATGGTAGAAGGGTTTATATAGAATGGCTTAGGGTAGCTGCCTGGGCTTCAATTAAGGGCCAATATGGAGCTGAGGTGGAGGGCTACAAAATGCTAAAGGCAAATCAAGGCTAGGAACATTAGATGGGAGTAATGGGTTTTGATTCAAGAGGGGTTGCTCTCATTTTTATGGTTTTCTGGCCACTAGGCCAGCCAACAGGGCCAGGGATGGTGGCAAGAAAAGTCAAGGGAGCCTGGAGATGGTTTATGATGATTAACCCCTAATGGTTTGGTATGATGGCAAAGATTTCTTGGTTTAGGCCCAAAAAAAAAATCCACCAAATCAAGGGATCATTGGTCCATTGCTTCTATAGTGTGGGCTAGGTGTGTTTAACCTGGTCACTAGGATCCATTTGGTGGTTGTGGTGTCATTAAATTGGCCACTTTGGCTTGGCTTAATCAATTTTACTGCATGGGTTCAATTTGGGTTGAGTTGCCTTGAAGTTGTGTTTGGGTTAGGCTAGGCATGACATTGAACCCAATTGATTGATCAATTTTGTGTGGATGATTGTCATGAACGGTTTATAAAAAATTTGAAGAGATTTTGAATTGGTTTGGAGGTTCAATTTGAAGCATTTGGGCATTTGATCAATTCGGGTATGTTTGGTTAGACTTGGGTTTAGGTTGGGCTAGAGTTGGGTTAAGTCCAAATTGAGAGTTCAAAATGGTCTAGGGGAATTTCATGAAGAGTTCTTAACATTAATTGGGTGACCATTTTGGGGTTTTGTAATTCAATTTGGTGGAATTTGGACATGTGGCTAAATTGGGGCAAATTTGGGAATTTTGGATTTGGGTTTAAATTGAGTGAAATTGAAGCTTGAACAAAGTCAATTGATAGTTCAATTTATTGTGTGGAGATATTTCAAAGAGTTTATGATGCATCTTTAGGGCAACTGTGAAGATTTGGGGGTTCAATTGAGTGCGATTTTGGTTTTACACCAATTGGGGCTTTTTGATTTGGGTTAAAATTGAATTTGAATGTGGTTCAATTGGCCTTGGATTTTGTTTGAATTGAGTTTAATCAATATGAATTTAAATTTAGAATTGAAATTGGGGGAAATTGAGGTCAAATTGATAGACATTTAGGGTGAATTTGGGGAAGTTGAGCCTTTAAGGGAAATTTGGGACTTTTGGTCAAAGTTTGTCAGATTGATCAAATTGGATTTAATTGAAGGGTCCAAACTAGTTTTGAAGATATTTGAAATGATTTTGAGGGTTTTGGAAATTTTTGGCCCATGAGGGGTATTTTTGTAATTTTGGCAAATTTGGTGGTATTTTGGTAATTTTGAATATTTTGGGAGGTTTTGGGAAATTTGGGTAGTTTCAAATGGTTTGAGATGATTTTTTAAGAAATTTGGGTATTTTGGGTGATTTTGGAAGTTTTGGTCAAATTTGAGGTTTGGGGGTATTTTGGTAAGTTGGTTAGATTTTGGGGCAAAAGTCTAAGTTTGGTATTTTCGTGAAAGTGGGGTGCCAACCACCTTATTTGAGCCATGGACTAACAGAATCTCCATTTGGGTCCTCTATGTACTAGTCTTGGCTATACTCTAGCCTAAAGCTAGTGGGTCTTGGGGACCATCTGCATGAGTCTCCTAAAAGATCAAGAGATCAAAGTTAACAAAGTTTAGGTTTAGTGTTGTGAGTGGATGTGAGTGAAAGCTAGTGCAAGTGAGTGAACTAGCTCCAAAAAAACACCCAGGGTCAATTCTAAGGCCAAACATTCCTATGGGGACTCCCCTTGAGTTCCACCATATTGACTCCACCTACCAAGTGCTAGAGGTTAGGACAAATATGTGGAACTTCAAGTTGAGCAAAGAAGAGTTTAGAATTTCTATTAGTGAGGGTTCCTTTTCTAGTCCTCTAGGAATAGTCAACAGCAAAGTCCTATGGCTAGACCCTAGGCTACTAAAGGGGAAAGAGCTAGACCTCAACCAAAAGTGAGATTAACAGGTAAAGAACATTGTTTACTAAAGCATAAGACAATGCTCATTTTTTGATATGATTAGTAATAGAATTATCTTTTGGTAATCTTCCAAATTGTTGATAATTGATAAATGGTTGTCGCCAATCTTTTGCTTCTTCTTTCTTGATAGTTGTTACTATTACGTTAATAGTGAGTTTATGAAGACTATTTATAAATATCTGGATAATAACTTGTCATCCTTTTACTAAAATTAGATCATGATCCTCTTCCAGATAGGCAAATTCTTTTGCAAGTTTAGCCAGAGCATCTATTAATGATTTTTCTTGCCTCAGAATTAAGAAAAATCTTACTATTAGGATTTGTTTTAGCAATTTCATTGTGTGCAAAAAATATTGTTCAAATTTTGGTTTCAAAGTTTTATACTTTCTTACTATCTGATTAATGATGAGCTGAGAATCTCCATAAATGTCAATGACTTTAATTTCCATGAGGATGGTAAGTTCTAAACATGTTATAAATGCTTCATATTCAGCTTCATTATTTGTACTGGGTTATGTTAGGTGATAAGAGAACGGTATCAGCATTTTTACTTGAGTGATGAAAACTAGCATATTCCTGGCTTCCGACGTATAACTGCTTGCTCATTTTTGTATTTATATGCAGAAAAAGCCCCATCAAAATATAACTCCCATTGTTGAATATTAGGATTTCTATGTTCTAAAATCTGTTCATCAAGAAATTCATTATTCAGTGAGGAAATTTTAGGTAATGGATGGGCTGCGAGAAAGTCTTCTAATATTTGCCCATTTATTGCACACAAGGTTATAAAAGTTATATCAAACTGAAGCAGTATCATTGCCCATCTAGCCAATTGATACACCAAAATAATGTGTAATTTTATGTATACATTTTATGCTTAAATTCGATGTAATTATACTTTAAAGAATTGTATTTTCATTTTTTGTTGGAGGTATATTGATTTTAGGCTTTTAGAGGCAAAAGCATCAAAAAGGAAGAAATTTAGAGTCAAAATAAAGATTTTTAGCATACTAGCGCCAGAGGCGCCATTTTACTAAAAGGGTCACGAAACCCCAGTAAACATGCATTAGATTCACCATAACACGCCACCAGAGACTGATTTAGATGAATTGTTGGTGGTTATTGATTCTTTCTGAGTTGTTCTAGAAGGCTCCAAGTAATTCAAACACCCATGGAGTGGTTCAATGCATCTAGAAACTTTGGAAATTCTCTTGAATGAGGAGATATGTCTTTCAGATGATGTGATTTATCTCTTGGGGTGAAGAGTTATGTTTCTTAAGAAAAAAAAAGTTAATTTATGAAGAGGGGCTGACACCACTCTTAAGAAGTCTGGGGAGGTCTTTGGTGTGGAGAGTCTCTTCTTGTGTGTGGCATGTGGAGTTTTTGGAGGAGAGTTGAGGATTTATTTTTGTAGGGGATTTTCTTCTAGAGTTGTAAAAGGAGAGGGAAGGTGAGAGATTTCTTCTTCATTACATTTCTAAGAAAAAATTGAGTGTGATTGTAAAGATAGAAAGTGCATAAAGGGAACTTCAAGGGATTTTCTTGAGGATGAGTGTGAGATAAGTTGTGTTCTTTCCTTTCTTTGTGTTTTAATATTTTTTTTATTTATAAAATCCATGTTGTGTTGTATCTTCCTCATTAATTCTGAGTAGTTTTCTTTGTTCTTCTCCCTACAATGAAATATTGTTTTGTGAAGAATTAATATTTCTGTGCAAGTTTTTAAATGTCAATAAATTGTGATGATTCGAACTCTAATCTTTGTTTACTTTTCAATCTGGCGATTTGAAATGTTAAAATTTTTGGAGAAATATAAAATCCAAAAGAGCTATGCTTTCTACAACAAGGTAATCGTTACAATCAATTTCTTGGAAGAGAATGTAGTCAATGAGATTGAGTGAAAATAAATTGGGAAATATATTTTGATAGCCATAGAATTAATTTTTTTAGGGTGATAGACTAAAATCCCTAATTTGGTCCAATTGCTTGGAAACTAAAGTGAGATTGTTAGCACTCAAGGGAGGAAGAAGTGGGAGCTCTGGAGTGGGATTTAGTATCCTCTTAGCTTAAATAAGGATTTCGAGACCAAACTCTAGATTAGCTAGTGCTCTTAAAGCACTATGTGGCACAATACATATTTATATAAAAATTTAAATGATTTTAATTACTTCACTAACCATAAACTCATTGTAAATGAGGAAAGATGCTTTCTTAAATTTGAGCTATTCATTACAAAACTTTGTTTAGTCTTAGTAAATTTAACTTTTAAGTTTAGAAAATAGTATAATTAACTTGGTTCTTTTAGCTACATTTCCGTTAGCATACATTAAACTTACTTTCGACCTATTTTTCTTACTTTAGTTTTTATAGTTTGAATATTTTGCTTTACTTTACAATGAAAAGAATTTCCTCCTCAATGTGGGATTGATGCTTAGGACTCCATTAGAATCGTTTATTACTTGAGTGATACGTATAGTTGCATAATTATTAGATTTGGCTGCTTAATGATTTTAAAATATAAATCTATTTATACTGAAGTGATTTTATCATCATTGATATGCATATTTACTAATGGTATTACCGTGTGTGTTGTAGTATTGAAAGATACTTACAGCGCATACAGGAAACCCGCATCAAGTTTTTAGCATCGTTGTGGGGAAGGTAACAGTAAATTATATTATAATTTACAAAATTTTGTTTGAACTGAAAACTTATATGAAGAAAAATCATAGTTTAATAAATATTTTTTTTTATTTTAGTGTGTTTAATTATTTTAATTGCTTATTTTCTTTGTGTATGCATAACTTAAGATGTGAAGGTTTAGTACCTTATGATTTAGAGTAAGAAAAAACTTTTAGAAAAATTCAAAAACAACCAAAAGATTTAGAAAATTTAAACAAAATGACAATAAACTTAAAGAATCAAGGATTTGAAAATGAACATCATCAGAGACCTTTAAGAAATTATGTTAATCCTACAGTAGATGTAATCTACTTGAGTATACAAAACCCTGTTGTAGCTGCTAATTCATATGAGCTTAAACTTGCTATTATCCAAATAGTACAGAATAATCAGTTTAGGGGAACGCCGTCAGAGGATCCTTACTTATATCTTGTTAGTTTTCTAGAATTGTGTGTTGCATTTAATTATGATGGAGTGTCGAATGATGTCTCAGACTTAGACTTTTTCTTTTTTCATTAAAAGAAAAAACTAAGATGTGGTTAAACTTTTTAGCACCTGGATTTATCTGAACTTGGGGAGAATTATCACAAAACTTTTTATGTAAACATTTCACATCATTTTTTCAGTTTGAAGAAGAATTAATATATGAAGCTTTAAAATTATTTTAAGATCTTCTTAGGAAGTGTCCACACCATGTATTACTAAATGGGTTAATAATTCAAAATTTTTATAATGGATTGGTTAGATCTTATCGATCTATAATTGAAGGTACTGTTGGTGGATCATTAAGTCAAAACTATTCGATGAAGCATTTTATTTTAAATGAAGAGATGACTACTAATAATTTTCAACGACCATTTGAAAGGGTAACTCCAGAAAGAGTAGCTAATATTCATGATTCTGATGCAATATCTATTTTGGCTTCTCAAATTGATACAATATCAAAGAAGATAGGTCAATATGGAAAGAATTATTCTCAGAGACCTCCTGTGCTTGAGGAAAATTCATTGGCACAAATGATAGATTTTCAATCATCATATGAAACTTTAAATGGAATAATCATTAAAACTAATAAACCCTATTTAAGTTATTATAATCTTGGTTGAAAAATAAACCCAAATTTACGTTGGAATAATAATAATTCTAATGTTGTAAATCCACAATGGGAGAGCAATGTTGTGAACCCATTAGTAAATTCAAACAACCAGGGAAACATTAACTATAAACCTTATTATACTCTAGGTTTTAATGGAAATTCACAAATTAAGGAGAAGAAATATTCAGTGGAAGAATTAATATTATAAATGGGAAATCAATTACAAAGTAAGGAGCTGCAATTAGAAATATGGAAAATCAGTTGGGATTTATCCCTACTGAATTTAGCAATAGACCTTTAAGAACTTTGCCTAATAATGTTGAAGTTAATCCTAAAGATTGGAATAAAGAGCAAAATAAGGCTATTCAACTGATAAGTGGATGAGAATTAGAAACAAAATTTCTAAAAGTGATTGAAGTTGATAAAGAAGGGGTGGAAAAAGAAAGGTCTAGCAAATATTTTTAACTTGATTCAGAATATCCTATTAAAATAATTAAATTTACTGTAGAAAGACCACCACCTCCATTCCCTCAAACATTGAAACAGTATAACAGAGATAATAAATTTAAAAATTTATTAGAAATATTGAGGAAATTAATCATAAACATTCCACCTCCATTCCCTAAAAAATTGAAACAGTATAATAGAGATAATAAATTTACAATTTTATTAGAAATATTGAGAAAATTATCTATAAACATTCCATTTGTAGAATCCCAAGAAATATGCCAAGCTATGTGAAGTTTATGAAGGATATACTTAATTAAAAAAAGAAGTTTATAGATAATGAGAATATTGCACTCAGTGAGGAGTGTAGCACAATAATTTAGTAAAAGCTTCCCGAGTAACTTAAAAATTCTGGTAGTTTGACTATTTCTTATGTCGTTGATGAAAGATTTTTTGGAAAAGCTTTATGTGATTTAGGAGCAAGTATTAATCTTTTGCACCAATCAATTTTTATAAGGTTGGGTTTAGGAGAAATTTCACATACTGCTGTAACTCTTCAATTAGCTGATCGTTCAATTATTTATACAAAAAAAAAGTTATAGAAGATGTTTTGGTAAAATTTGATAAAGTTATCTTTCCTATGGATTTTATTGTGTTATATATGGAGGATAATAAAGAATTTCCTATAATTTTAGGGAGACCATTTCTTGCCACTGGAAGAGCTTTGATGGATGTGAAGAAAGGAGAATTAACAATGAGAGTCAGTGATCAAGAAGTTACATTTAATATATCAAAATCAATGCTTCAGACGTAAAATTAATGATTATTTAAGTAATGATTATTTCACAAATACATTTGAAAGAAAAACTGAAGAAGAGCATTTGGAACATATAGATAAAGATAAAATTCAAGATAAATCTATTGAAGTGCGTAATGAAGAATTGGATTATGTTCAGAAATAATTTGAGCTGTTAAACATGTCAGCACTATTTCAGGTGTAGATTTGCTCGTTGGAAGCTGTTGGCCGCCAGAATTGAATTCTCGTCGCCTGCTTAGGAAAGGTGTTATATATATATATATATATATATATATATATATATGAATATTTA
>JXCR01143045.1:35387-51782 GCA_002079205.1 Phalaenopsis hybrid cultivar | reverse complement strand
TATATATATATATATATATATATAGTTTAGAAAAATATGAAATCAAACCGACCTCATACTTTTCATAATTTAATGAAAGAGCACTGTACCTTAAGACCTATATTTATCCCGAAAGATAAACACAAGACTTGAGCTTGAGGATCGATTAAATAAACTAAGAAATATATTACAACCATTTGGTCTGCGAAACCATTTTTTTTGCCGACAAGTTCCCCTATTTAATATGAAGAATTAAATAGGGTTTATATTAAGGTGGGTTCGAAAAAGCTTCTTATAAAGGAAAGCCCATATAGTTAATTTCATCTTAGATAACCAAAGTCATCTAAGAAGACTCTCGATAAAAATAAGGCAATATTATCTTCAAAGAGGTCACAAGAGTAGGACTTTTCAACTAGATCAGACAAAGAGGTGTGAATGGGGAATGACTCAATTTGATGGACATTGGATGTGAATTTAGGGAAATTGGGCCTTTAAAGACAATTTGGGGGTTTTGGTCAAAATGGTCAAATTGGCCAAATTGGGTTAAATTGAAGGGTTCAAATTGGTTTTTGAAACATTTGGAGTTATTTTTGAGGTTTTTGGAAAGTTTGGGGTGCCAAGGATATTTTTTGTAATTTTAGCAATTTTTTGGGGATATTTTGGTAAATATGGATTATTTTTGTGGATTTAGGTAATTTGAATATTTTGAAATAGTTTAAAATAATTTTTAAACAAATTTCAATATTTTTGGTGGATTTGAGGATTTTGACCAAATTTAGGATTTCAAAGGCATTTAGGTAATTTGGGTAGATTTAGGGGCAAAAAACCAAGTTGCACATTTTGATAGAATTGGGGTACCAACAACCATCTATGAGCTATGGATCCATGATATTTCCATTTGGACCCTTTATGTACTGGTCTTAGCTAAACCTTAGCCTAGGGCCAGTGAATTTAGGGGACCATCTACATGAGTCTCCCAAAACATCAAGGGATGAAAGTCAACAAATTTGGGTTTTCAGGTTATGAGTGGATGTAGGTGATAGTGTGTGAAGGTGAGTGAACTAGCTTTAGAACAACACCCGGTGTTAACCTTAAGGTCAAAGAGTCCTATGAGGACTCTCCTTGACCACCCTTTTAGTATCCCCACCTACTAAGTGCTAGAGGTTAAGATCAATTTGTTGAGCTTCAAGTTGAGCAAAGAGGAGTTTAGAATTTCTAGTTGTGAGGGTTCCTTTCTAATTTTCTAGGAATAGTCAATAGAAACGTCCTATGGCTAGACCCTAGGCAAATCAAGAGGGAAAAGTAAACCTCAACCAAAAGTGAGGCCAACAAATAGACCCTAAATAGGTGTGTTGTATGAGCACATCATGCGTGGTGTGCTGGGTAAGCACACCACATAGCGGCGTTGTTTGATGAGATCAACAAAACCAATGCAGACTCCTTAGTCAACAAACATAGAATGAGTGTAAAACGAGTGTACTAGTTATTTTTGCTGGGGAATTAGCAAGTGCATATCTGATTGAAATCAAGGAGTAGGAACTCTTGTTGGGGATTGGAGAGTGGGTCTAAAATTATCAAGTTTTAGGTCTAATATATGGATGGGAATCAACATTTAGGTACTAACCTCGAGATGAGACTTAAAATTTAGGTATCTATTCTAAAAAGAGAGTCAAAAGTTAGGTACCAACCTCAAAGATTGAGAGTAGGATGTCGTGCTCCATTCAATGGGGTCTTATACCAATCTCAAAAATGTGTGTAGAGAATTGGATGTCATTTCCCATTCAAGAAAGGGTTAAGAATAGGTTGTTGTGTTCCATTCAAGGGAGTCTTACACCTATTTCAAAGATGTGTGTAGAGAATTGAATGTTGTGGTCCCATTCAAGAGGGTTTTATACCAATCTCAAATGGTTAAGAATAAGATGTCGTGTTCCATTCAAGGGAGTCATACACATACCTTGAAGATGTGTGTAGAGAATTGAATGTCGTGGTCCCATTTAAGGGGGTCTTATACCAATCTCGAAAGGATGAGAATAAGATATTGTGTTCCATTCAAGGGAGTCTTACACCTATCTCAAAGATGTGTACAGAGAATTGGATGTCGTGGTCACATTTAAAGGGGTCTTATACCAATCTCAAAAGTTTTAGAATATGATGATCTGTTCTATTTAATGGAGTCTTTCTCCTTTCTTGAAGATATGTGCAGAGAATTGGATGTCGTGGTCCAATTCAAAAGCGTGTTATACCAATCTCGAAAGGTTGAGAATAGGATGCTATGTTCCATTCAAGGGAGTATTACACCTATCTCGAAGATGTGTGTAGAGAATTGCATGGGGTGGTCCCATTCAAGGGGGTCTTATACCAATTCTGAAAGGTTGAGAATAGGATGAGGTGTTCCATTCAAGGGATTCTTACACCTATCTCGAAGATGTGGGTAGAGAGTTGGATGTTGTGGTCTTATTCAAGGGGGACTTATACCAATCTCAAAAGGTTGAGAATATGATGTTGTGTTCCATTAAAGGGAGTGTTTCTCCTATCTTGAAGATGTGTGTAGAGAATTGGATGCCGCTATCCCATCAAAGTGGTCTTATACCAATCTCGAAAGGTTAAGAGTAGGATGTGTGTTCCATTCAAGGGAGTCTTCTTCCTAGCTTAAAGATGTGTCTAGAGAATTAGATGTCGTGGTCCCATTCAAGGGGTTCTTATACCAATCTTGAAAGGTTTAGAATAGGTTGCTATGATCCATTCAAGGGAGTCTTACACCTATCTCGAAGATGTGTGTAGAGAATTGGATGCCTTGGTCCCATTCAATGGGGTCTTATACCAATCTCGAAAGGGTTGAGAATAAGATGATGTGTTTCATTAAGGGAGTTATATTATTATCTTAAAAATATGTGTAGAGAACTGGATGTTGTGGTCCCATTCAAGGGCGTCTTATACCAAGCTTGAAAGGTTGAGAATATGATGATGTGTTCCATTCAAGGAGTCTTACTTTTATCTTGAATATGTGTGTAGAAAATTTGATGTTGTGGTCCCATTCAAAGGTGGTCTTATAACAATCTCTAAAGGGCTGAGAATAGGATGTTATGCTTTATTCAGAGAGTCTTACTCCTATCTCAAAGATACGAGTAGAGAATTGGATATTGTGGTCCCATTCAAGGGGGTCCTATACCAATCTCGTAAGGTTGAGAATAGGATGTTATGGTCCATTCAAGGGAGTTTTACATCTATCTCAAAGATGTTTGTAGACCGAATTAGATGCCATGGTTCCATTAAAGAGTTCTTATACCAATCTCAAATGGTTGAGAATAGGACATTGTGCTCCATTCAAGGTAGTCTTACACTTATCTCAAAGATATGTGTAGAGAATTGGATATCATGGTCCCATTAAAAAGGGACTTATACCAATCTCGAAAGGTTGAGAATAGGTTAATGTGTTCCATTCAAGGGAGTCTTACACCTATCTCAAAGATGTGTGTAGAGAATTGGATGTCGTTGTCCCTTTTAAGGGGGTCTTATATCAATCCTCAAAGGCTTGAGAATAGGATGTTGTGTTCCATTCAAGAGAGTCTTACACCTATCTAGAAGATGTGTGTAGAAAATTGGAAGTCGTGGTCCCATTCAAGGGGGTCTTATACCAATCTCAAAAGGTTGAAAATAGGAAGATGTTTTCCATTTAAGGGAGTCTTACTCCTATCTCAAAGATGTGTGTAGAGAATTGGATGTTGTGGTCCCATTCAAGGGGCTCTTATACCAATCTCAAAAAGTTGAGAATACGATGATGTGTTCCATTCATGGGAGTTTTACTCCTACCTTGAAGTTGTGTGTAGAGAATTGGATGTCGTGGTCCCATTCAATGGGGTCTTATACAAATCTCGAAAGATTAAGAATAGGATGTTGTGCTCCACTCAAGGGAGTCTTACAACTATCTAGAAGATATGTGCAGAAAATTGGATGTCGTGTCCCATTCAAGGGGGTCTTATATTAATCTCCAAAGGTTGAGAATAGTATGATGTGTTCCATTCAAGGGAGTCTTACACCAATCTCAAAGATTTGTGTAGAGAGTTGGATGTCATGGCCCATTTAAGGGGGTCTAATACCAATCTTAAAAGGTTAAGAATAGGATGATGTGATCCATTCAGAGAGTTTTACTATTATCTCAAAAATATGTGTAAGGAATTGGATGTCGTGGTCACATTCAAGGGGTCTTATACCAATATCAAAAGGGTTGAGAATAGGATGATGTGTTTCATTCAAGGGAGTTTTACACGTATCTCAAAGATGTGTGTAGAGAATTGGATGTCGTGGTCCCATTCAAGGGGGTCTTATACCAATCTCTAAAGGTTGAGAATAGGATGTTGTGCTCCATTCAAGGGAGTTTTACACCAATCTCGAAGATGTGTGTAACATTAGGAAGGAAGGCTCTGTGGCCGAAATCCAACCCAGCAGATAGTGGAAAGGAATTTAGTGTTTCAATTCTGGCTTCGAGAATAGGAGTGTAGTGCAAAAGTTTGTTGTGATAAACTCATTGATGTGTATCATGTGAAAAGGTTGACATTGGTAAGGAAATTTGGTGAGATTTTCTACTAAATGTGAGATTTTGCAGAGAGTAAGAGACCTCAAGATTGCAAGAATCAACTCAATAGATTTTTTTTTTTTCTTACGGTTTTTATCATATTTAATTATCAAAATATGATTTCAAAAAAAAGATCAATTTTTTTGTCAGTTGGTTTTTTTAAAAGAGTTTTTTTAATATCATCATGTTTTTTATCTTTTTATTCTTTGTTCATTTTAGTTTGGAACAAATGTATGGTTTCGTGGCTTTTACCCATTGAACAGAAGGGCAATTGAAAAAACAGACAAAAAATCTGAGAGATTTCATTAATCTGCTTCAGCAGGTGTTACAGATTGAGTACAGGACAAAGCCTCAAAAGGTACAATATGTTGAATGCATCAAAGTACATATAAAGATATCTCATGCTAGGTACATATCATAAGCTGAGCAGATCTAATACATATCATAAGCTGAGCAGATCTAATACATATATCATCATATATGCTGTGTCGAAACGCAGTAGAAAGGGTGTCTCCTGAGTTTCTATCTCTAGTGGGTTGAGCTCCTGATCGGGCTGACCTACTAAACCATGTTCTAGAACAAGAGTTCTCTTTGCATGTGCTTAGAGGTGTAGCCCTCTCATAGCTTGTTAGGCAGTAGATCCTCCGACTCAAGGACCAGCCAGAATTTGTATGGCATTTTGTTGTCATCCATTCTTCGGAAAGTTACAGACACTTTGCGGTGTTGTGCCCCTGAAATGCAGTATTTGGCGATGTCTGATCTATTTCTTTTAAGAACCAACACTGAACCTATTGGTAGAGGAATCTCTACAAATCCTTTGAACTCATCAGGGCCAATGATATCTATTTCTTTCTCGAAGAAAATGTTGCTTCTGCTCATGGAAGAGACTTTGCAAAGAGGTCTTCACAAAATCATGATGGACTATATGTGGGGGAATGTAAGCATCTTCATCGTATATATTGATGATATAGCTATTGAGAATACAATTGGCTGGAAGTATTCTCCATTGGACCATCTTCTTGATTATCCATTTTATCATGTTAGATAGAGGGTCCACTTCATCGTGTCTCAAAATTCTCGAGGGATTTCCTTGTCTATCCATGTTGAAGTTGTAACAACAGCCACATTATATTGTGATCATGCCCTTAGACCCCCTGCCTCTTCTTGATCATCCATTTTTGTGGCTCCGAATAGGTTCTTTCAATCAGAAGGCCTGCTCGACCCCTGCCTTTTAGATCAAAGATGTAGTCGAGAATACTTCTTTTGTCACTTTCAAAGAAAACTCTGGTGTACAGCTCCAACCCTTATAATATATTACTGAATCTTCCTTGAACTTCTTCATTGAATTCAAATTCTCTTTTGTTTACTTTACTCATTTTGTAGTATTCTATTGTGGTGATGATCAACGACTGTCGAGGATGCCCCTTAATTTTAATATTAGTAGGAACCCAAGCTGGTGATGTCACTGTCTCTACCGGAATATATGATTCCTCCATTAAGTGATCGGTGATCTGAAATCCATCATCGACGGATTTTTACTCATCAAGAGTACTATAGCGCTCTAGGTGGAGGACGTTGCTATCCGGGCATTCCATAAATGCCCCTGTAGCTGGTGTCAATGTAGGAATTTTGGTGTTGCATGTCGGACAACCCGTGCAAAGATCATTTGAAGCTCCCGATATCTCCGGCTCTATAGCAAACTCTGACTCATCCTTTATGGTAAGCAAGCTGTAAGAGGTCTCTCTCATGCATGGATCATAGATTTTTCCCTCAAGAACAGGGGTAAGCATGTTTCCTGGCTCCTTCTAGCATCTTCTTTCTTTGCATAAGAAAGCCCTGTGCTTTCGGAGATTGGCATTTCTTTGTTGAGTTGTTTGCAGCAGTGCATCTGACGCTCTTTCATCATTAGCAATGACTAGGCCCCCGGTTGGTGTAGTTATCATAGACGGTAGGAGACTAGTACCCTCTATCAGATCTTGTTGTATTATCACATTCTTCCACTTTAGTGAGGAATTCTCTTTGGTACTTATCTTTAGCAGTGATGGTAGCACTTTTTTTCAAGACGGCTAACCACGTCCATAAGGGGACCTTCATAGTCCATATCAACTTGACTGAAGTCCATGTCGAAGTTTATGATGCCACCCTACGATGTCATTTCTTTGTTTAGTACGAGGTCCCAACCATCTTTAAAAGCAAAAAATTAGCCTCTGTCTTAACATTCTCTCTGTAGATGATAGAAAAAATATCAGTGCTCTGAAACTTAGGAGGAACAAGAACAAAACAAAGTGTTTATTATAGCAAATTTTAGTTTATTTTGGTGAGAAAATCATTTTTTTATTCATATATATCTTTGTTTAATTTAGCAAAATATCAAACTTTTAAAGGTAGACAAGAGAAAATTGAAATATGTAAATTCAAAAGTTCTCATGTTATCGAGGTTAATTTTATTACAAAAAATTTTGGTCCCGGTCACAGACATTTGACCAAATAAAAAACCCTAGAACAATTAAAAGTTCAAAATTTCAATTCAAGCAATGTCAAGTTGCATAGTATGCCTTCAAGTATCATCCATTGATCGAAAACATATGTTCTTTGCCCTATAAATCCACTAATTGGTAGGCTCCTCCCAAGTATACCTTTTCTATGACAAATGAACCTTCCCAAGTAGACTCAAATTTTCCACTTATCTTTTGGCGTGCAAGAATAGGCCTTTTGAGCATAAGTACAAGATCACCCATTTTGAATTTTTTTGGGTGGACCAATTTTTCATGAGCTTGTATCATCTTCGCCTGGTAAATTTCCAAATGCTGTTGTGCTTCTAGTCATTTTCCTTCAAGACTTTCAAATTCTTCAAGTCTAAGCTATGCACTTTCTTCTATTGTAAGTTGATTGGCGACAACGACTTTGAGAGACAGCTTCTAAACCTCTAGTGGTAGTACGACCTCAGACCCATTCACGAGCATGTAGTGTGTACACTGAGTGGGATTTTTGAATGTTGTCTGGTAGGTCCACAAAGCTTCTAGCATTTTTTAATGCCAATCTCTTTTATTTTCATCTAGTGTTTTCTTCAAAATTTGTACTAGTGTCTTATTAAAGGCTTTATCTAAGCCAATTTCCTTGGGATAGTAGATTGTAGAGTACCTTCAGTTTATCTCATGTCGTTTAACAAAGTTGTTGATTTTTGTGCTTTTAAAAGCTATCCCATTATGGAAGATTATTCTGCGCGGAACTCCAAAATGATAAATGACTTGGCTTTTGAAGAACTGAAGAACGTGCTGTGTTGTAACCTCTCATAACGGCACTGTCGCAGCGCATTTGAAAAAGTAATCATCTAGCAACAAGTGTAAATCTATGTCCTTTGGAAGACAAAGGGTCTATCAGACCTATTATGTCCGTGCCCCAACAATCGAATGGGCACGAAGCAATGGTTGGGTGTAGCACATTTGGAGGTTGGTGCAAAACCACCCCATGTACTTGGCACTGGTGACATCTTCAAGTTGTATCCATGCAGTTGGAAATCATTATCGGCCAATAACATCTGAGTTTCTTGATCTTCATTTTCATATTTAGTTCTCACTGGTGAGCTCCACATAATCCAACATGTACTTCTTTGAAAATAAATTTTGCTTCGGCTCTGCTTAGGCATCACAACCACATCTCGTCGGATGATCTCCCGTAGAGAACATCACAGACTATAGCATATGTCATAGCCCTTTTAGTGATGTGATGTATTGCTGACTTGTCCTCTGGCAACTTTTTAGTTTGAAAATATTTCATCAATGGCTTGCGCTAATATTCATTGATATCAGCAACAGCAATCACCGTTTCTTCTTCTTTTTAAGCTTGTGTACATTTTTAAGGTCAATTTTAGAAAAAAACCTGTCTCCCTTGTACTGTGATATCCATGGAATCCTCTGGGTGACATGCCAATTCTTTTGCAAGTTTTGCTAGAGCTTCAGCATGGGAATTATCTCCCCAAGGAATTCAGTAGAAAGTTACGTTAGGAATCTGCTACACTAGCTTCATTGTATACTGGTGGTATTCTTCTAGCCTTGACTTAAGAATCTTGTATTTTCCGATGACTTGTTGGATGACGAGTTGTGAGTCACCACAGATGGAAATGTCTGTTATATGCATTGAGATTGCCAACTCCAATTCCGTGATTAAGGCTTCATATTCTGCTTCATTGTTGGTGCATGGCTCTGTCAGGTGATATGAGAATCTCAACATTCCCTTATCTGGCGTGATAAAGATTAAACCAATCCCTGCTTTACCTGGTATAAATATGCTTGATCCTTTGTCTTTTCTGGCCAACAAAGCTCCATCAAAGTGCATCTCTCAACGTTGCGCATTGGAGAATTCCATCTGTAAGAATTGCTCATCTAGTAACTCATCATTAAGAGGGAACCCTGCTGGCAGTGGGTGTGCAGGGAGAAAATTTGTTAAAAATTTTCCCTTGATAGCATGGAGGGGAAAAAAAGTTATATCAAATTGCAATAAAATCATTGACCATCTTTTTGAACGTCCAGAGAGTGTTGGTCAGGTCATCAAATTTTACAACAGATTAAATTTTGAAATGTGAGTAATTTTATGAGAAATCATGCAATGTCTAAGGTTTTGCGCGGCAAAAATTAATGCTAGAAAATGCTTCTATATTGGCGGATATCTTACTTCTGTCAGTATTAGACGATGACTCATGTAGTAGAGTGAGTTTTCCTTACCCTCATCATTGACTTGGATATAGAGGGCTCCAAGAGAGTCATCTAAGGCCGCGATATAAAGTATCAATGGTTTTTCTAGGATATGGGCTACCAAAACAAGAGGTGGCATTAAACTATTTAATGTTCTCAAAAGCCCGCTGACATTTCTCTTCCAAAATAATTTTGGTGTCCTTTTTAATTAATGTCGAGAAGGGTTGACACCTACCTGAGAGATTAGAAATAAAGTGTCTCAGATATGCTAATTTTTCCTTGGAAGAAACAGAGTTGTTTCAAGGTTTTGGGATGAAGCAATTCCAAGATAGCTTTAATCTTATCCGGGTCGATCTCAATTCCTCGATGATGGATAACGAATCCTAAAAATTTTGTAGAGGTAATGCCACTTTAATGGATTCATCTTAAGGTCATATCGTCGTAACCATTCGAACACGATCCTCAAATTATACAAATGTTCTATTTTCTGTTTACTTTTGATGAAAAAATCATCCACGTAGCATTCCATTTGGTTGTGAATGAGATCATAAAAAATCTTTTTCATAGCTCGGTGGTATGTTGCTCCATTGTTCAACCTAATCGACATCACTATGTAGCAAAAAATTCTAATCAGCAATCTGAATGTTGTAAGTGTTGAATCTTTGGGAGCTATCTTGATTTGGTTGTACCCCGACGATCCATCCATAAAAGAGAAAATTTCATGCATCGAAGCGATGTCCACCATCATTTCTGGTATTGCTAGTGGAAATTCATCCTTTGAACATGCTTTGTTCAAATTCCTGAGTCGACACATACACGGATTTGTCCATTTTTCTTCTTAACTAGCACAATGTTAGCTAACCACGTGGGATATTGTTCTTCTCTTACTAGGTTAGCATTTATTAATTTCTTCACTTCAGCAATGACTTGCTGCTCTATTTTGAGGGACATTCTTCTTGTAGCTTATTTTACTGGGGTCATGTCTTTATCCACCCTGAGTTTATGAACTGTAAGCTCTACTGACAGTCCTGACATTTCATCGTAACTCCATGCAAAGCAATCTTTGAGCTCTAATAACAGTTTAATCAATTCTACAAATTCTTCATCGTTGAGTAGAGAACTTATAATTGTAGGTCGGGGCTGCTCTTCCATACAAAAGCTAATTTCTTTTAACTCATCAACAGTTGACTTGATTTCTTCTTTAAATTCTAGCGGAGTATTTTTTATTAGCTGATTATTAGAGTCATTCTCCACATCAAGGCAATCCTCTTCTGATTTATTAGTAACAACCATACAAAATTTTGAATCATCGACTGGTCTTATTGTACCAAATACGAGACCCTCTTTCAAGTTAGGAGTTCAAATCTTAATATCCCATAATTTTTCAAAAAGTTGTAACTTATCTTTTGGTATTTGTTTTGGTAGTTGTCTTTATTGAATTAACTTATGTACACAAGGTAAAAAGTAAATAAAAGATAATTTCATTAAATAATTAGGATTCTCATACAAATTTACTTGATTTTCAAGATTACTAGAAGTAAAAACATGATAAGACTTGATCGTCTTTGAACCAATGCTATGGATGGACTTCCCTAACCTCTAAAATCTTGATCTTTTAAGGGAGAACTGAAGTAAGTGTCATGGTGTTCACATAGTGGTTTATCTGATCATACATTGTCTTATATTCACTTTTCTTCATATATTCTAAGGATATCTCGTACTGAGGTTTTTTTATTTTGTCATCATTATTTCATCTTCAGAACTTTCTTCATCATCAATGTTGTTGGTCGGCCATGTCCGTTAACCAATTAAATTGGTTCTTGTTCGTCCACTTCCCCGAACATGACCTCAGGTGTGTGAACTAAAAGAACCCCCACCAACTCATTGCAAGAGGGTGGTGTAAGATTGCTGAAGCGGAGTTGAATGGCTCCCTCTTTGTGATTCTTCTGAATCTTCACTTTTATTTATCATAATTTTACGAGAGAATACAGCTTTCTTTGAAGGCGCAAAGTTGGCGACATCTTCCTGAATGCCAACTTCCTGAACTGAAAATAGATGTAAATCTTTTTTGATGCATTGTTCTTGTCCTTCTTTGTAGTACTTAATGCATTGATGTAGAGACGATGGAAACATGTTGTGTTTGTGAATCCACAGTCGACCCAGTAGAGCGTTAAAAGAGGTATCGACATCGATGAAATGAAACTTAGCGGTTGTTATGAGTTCTCCAACTTTAATAAGTGATTGATCCAAGGGTTCTCTCTCCCTTTTGGTTGAATCCTTTTAGCATCATTTTACTGGTTGTAAGCTCCTGAGCTTCAATGTCCAAATAGGCCAATGTACGTAGACTCATCAAGTTGAGTGATGCTTCAAGATCTATCAAATCTCTGGACAACACAAATCTGCTGATGTTAATGGAGATATAGAGTGTATGATTATGGTCGACAGTACCGAACATAAAGTCTCCATCTATGAAGGTTATCCCAGACTTTTCATTCAACAAACAAACTTCATCCGAGGATGTGCTAGCCAACAGGCTAAGCAAATCTCTAGGTCAGACAAAGCTGTAACCAAAGACTCTCTCATCTCCTTCGATAGGATTAGAGCATTGTAGTTGCTTAGTTTTGCCGACAACTTCCTAAGAACAGCTAGCACATTTTAATGCACTTTGTATGATCCTCCAATTTTCTCTTGGTTATGTGTTTCTTCCGCTGGCAGAGGTGGAGGCAGCTCTTCTCGAGTTACTATTTTCTTTCCTTTATCCGTTGGAGCTATTCTTCGGGGTAACACTCTCCTACTCTTTAAGTTCACTTCTGTAACATTTTCTTCTTGAGATACCATTAGTGAATCTTCCAGTGTTTCCTCTTTGTCAGAAAGATCTAAGTTGATGGCGAGTGGTGCAGAATGGCACTCGAAGATCAGTTCTTCACTCTCTGCACTATCGATAGTAGGGCTGTCCATGTCTTCTTCAGTCTTGTTAGTGAGTTCATCGGACTCAAGCATGATATGAGGATCATTTTAAGAATCAAGATCAAAGTTAGATTTTTTATAATTGATAACATTATATTAGAAAGAGTTAAAACGTAGCAGAAATCATAATCATTATATTCATAAGACCCTCGAGGGGCAAAACGATAATCATGCAAGGTCAGGGGCTCGACGATTTTTTTCCCCGAATCAGAGAAAACTAATCTAGTTGATGCAGCTCCTATCCTACCCCTGTGTTATCAGTCTTCACGGTGATATTCTGATGCATTGTTCTTGTCCTTCTTTGATGATGACAGATCTTCTGAAAAAATCATCATCTCAGTCTTGGCAGGCTGAAGACTCTGAATGGAAGCTTGTCTTGATGCATACTGAATCTGATTGAAGACCCTCTTAAGCTTGTTCGAAGTCGTACGCCACCCATGTTTTCCAGTATATAATTCAATCGGAGAGATTGGCTCAGCCAAAAACATATTTAGAGAACCTTTTCAAGTTCTTTAAATATTCTTTCAGGATCGTTATATTCCCTTATTTATTGTTCTTCTCGAGCCAATCTTTAAATATGAAATATTCCTCTATAGTGTGACCAAGCAATCTGTGATACAGGCAATAGTTAGGTTGATCCTTTTTATCGACCTTTTCGGGTTTCTTTGGATCTGACAGTCTGAACTCAAGCTTCTTCATCATACTTTTGAACATTTTGGGTACGACTTCATCTTTGAAGGAATATACTACTTTTCTACATTTTGAAATGGACATTTTCTTGTTCTCTGCCCTGCGTGAACCTTTCTAAAGCGGTTCTACCTAGACTGCCTATACTGTTGTGTCTGTTGTCGACCATGCTGTGATTACGATTGATGGGAATTTTTTGCATGTATCTTCATCAATTGCTTTCCTTTATCGACTGTTGCCACTATTCTGGACTATTTATCATATATTCTGGTTGTCTTAAACTTCTTCAATTTCTCATGAGATTCCATATGTTTGACTTCTTCATGAAGATTGTTGGCTTTGCTGAGTAGCTTCTTGAAGGATTTAATGGTGAGTCCCTTGAGCATGAAAGCTACTGGCCCATGAATGCCTACGAGTAAGATCGCAATTGCGTGATGTTCCTTAGCTAAGTTTCACACTTCATGCTAAGGTTTCTCCACCTCAAAAAGATGTCCACTAAAGTCTCGTTAGGCTTTTGCTTCTCTACTACGAGATCTACAATAGACATATGATGCTGCACTCTGGCAAATCTTTTCACGAAAAAATTTTTCTAGCTCAAAAAATATCTTAATTGATCTGGTGGGTAATACAACATACCAAATAAAAGTGATTCTTGATAGACTGTTGCAAACTGTCAGAAAAGCAGAGCTTTGTTCCTCCTGTATTGCCACAACTGGCTCAAAAATGTGTTATATGCTGCCTAGGATTTCCAGTCCCTTCAAATATCTTCAAGTTTGGTGACACAAAACCTTTTGGATAGGGTATGGCATGAAACTCCTCCAGGTAAGGTCTACCCTTCATAATCAATTCACCACCCTTAGATTGGGTTAAGGCCTCCCAAACTTGTTTGACCATTTGCTTAAACTCTTTTTCCAGCATGGCGCTTGATGAAGAATCTTTCTTTTGTTAATCATCTCTATTCGTTGAGGCAACTTCCCTCCTTTAATTTGTAATGTGTATAATCTCTGGTTGATTGACTTTTGGAGAGGCTAACTATGGTGGTTGAGACAGTCCCTGAATTGTGGCCATGACAGTCATGGTAGTAACCATCTCTTCAATTCTTTTCTCCATTTAACTGATTTGCTCTTCCCTTAGGAAAACAACCCTACACAGCTCATCTACAGTGCTCTGTTTGATGAGAGGTTGAGCATCGCATGCAGATGTAATGGCTCTGGTCTCAATGACACGGATATCCATGAAAGTTTCCTCATAGTAATCATTAAAGTTAAAATCTTCATCATCATCAAAGGAAACTCCATGTTCTTAGGCTAACTCAAAAATCTCTACCCTGAGCTTTTCTACCTTTTCTTCAATTATTGATACTTGTAGCATCTTGAGATCTGGAGGACTTTATTGGACATCTCCCACTTGCTCATCCATCTTGCTAGCAATTGCTTTGACAATGTCAGATACTTTGGACCTTGGCTTCATTCCATGATCT
Organism: Phalaenopsis hybrid cultivar; assembly: GCA_002079205.1. Classification (NCBI taxonomy): domain Eukaryota; kingdom Viridiplantae; phylum Streptophyta; class Magnoliopsida; order Asparagales; family Orchidaceae; genus Phalaenopsis; species Phalaenopsis hybrid cultivar. The sequence continues at coordinate 37,405 of JXCR01143045.1, read as the reverse complement.
TGCCCTGCGGGCTTGCTGGACCATATCAGTACGGCAAGTTTGGGTATCCATACCTTTTCTTTGACGGTGATGCCTTGAGGAGAAGTGTCTCGGTAGAAACATAGGCATGTCAAAGAGAGGTATGCTCCCCATGGCGCGGACCAGATACGGTACTTGGTATCCTCTTCTTCTTATCCTTCATAATTTTAAGAACATCCTTATGACTGGTAATTGTTAGAATTCTTGGACCCAGATGCGACTTAAGAGGTCGATGTCCTGCTGGTCTAATCTCGGTAGAATCAGTAGTAATGATGGTGGTATGTACTCTGCTTCCCAAACGGAACCAGACGAGAATGTGAGCAGGCAAAGCTTCAGTTGACTTTTAGGGGCATCTGACATATCTGATGTCCTTCAAAATTACTTTCTTCATGCGAGGGGATACTGTACGTCCCACTCAATTGAGTAATTTTCCAACTGAACAACCTTCTTTGGCATCTAGTCTCTAGAAAGCTGAACTGACACGGGGATAGGAGTTGGCTTTTTCCTCTCCCACTATGTCCATGAGGTGATGGTAAAGTAGCGGCAATTTTCTTGGATACCTTTGTACCCATTAGTATCCATTAAGGGATGGAACTTGCTCCCATGTAGAAGTGGATAGGTTCATGATAATCCTGACTCATCCGGGTGTGGATCTTCATCAGTAGATACCTCATTAGGAGTCTGTGCTTTAATAACCATACAAACCTTTCTATGCAGTTTCTCCTTTGGGTTCGGGTTAACGGTGCAGTCTAACAACTTAATCCAATTTCAAACACTGACGGTAGAACAACCTATTCTTCAGTCGAGTCTTTAACGATCATAACTTCTTTTCCCTTAGTAGAAATAGGAACAACAGGCTTGGTTGGTGCAGTGGTGACAATAGTCTTGACCTTCTTGTAAGAAGGGAAGTCATGAGGGTAGCTTAGGTTAAACTCAGCAGACAGCTCTTGAACCTTTGGAGCGGCGACTTTCATTATGATGAATGGAGCCTTCTCGAGGATGACCTCAAGATCTTCAAATTTTGCTCCAAACTTGATGGTGGAAGTGACGTTACGGTTGATGTGGCTTGCCGGCAGGTTGGGAACACCATTACAACAGCTTGAAAAAAGAAAGTTCTGGGGTAAGCTATTTAGCCAGTACCTCGTAATCTTAGTGCGAGCAATAAAAATTAACAGAGGTCGATCTATAAACCGTGTAAGTCCTTATTTAATTTGTGGAGAGTTTAAGATTTTAGTAAAAGTAGCTTGAAAGTAGAAAGATTTAATTAATATAAGGAAAATTAAAGAGCATGCGCAACACGACAAAATCCAATTTAATTTGCAAAATAACAAATCAAACTTGAAGGTGAAAGTGAAGTTCAGGACCCAGTGCGGGACCAAGTTAACAACCCACAATGCCCAGGATAAATTAGTCCACCAACACACCTATTGGGTTTCCGACCCCACATGAAGATTAAAAAGTCCTAAATGGCTGACCGGCCTTTTTCTTTTTCTAAATAGACAGTACAAGAATTTGATGACGCTACTAGAAGATTTAAATTCCAGCAATGGTGTCAAAATCTTGACTGCGACTTTATATATATGTGTTTGATTTAATAAAAATGTATAGATATAATATTCAATAATGTCAAAGTCGAATTTGTCAACACAAGTATACGTATCTCTCAAGTAATATAGAGCTCTAATGGTGTCCTAGTTATCGATCCCACAAGGAGAAATAAAATACTACGGACTAAGGCTTAATANGATACCATTTGGATAATAGTAGATTTAAGCTCAAATGAATTAGCCACTACAGTAGGTTTTTGAATACTATAACGAAGTTCATCTACAGGTTGACATAATCTCTTAAAGGTCTAAACTCTTGATGAATTTCAGCATTTTGGTTATTTTGGTCTGCCATTTCTAGAATTCTTTTGGATTTTTCAAAATTTATAATTTTTTTGGTTTTTCATATTTTTCTAATAGTTCTTTCTAATTCAGAATCGCAGGGCACTAGTC
>JXCR01143045.1:10205-34951 GCA_002079205.1 Phalaenopsis hybrid cultivar | reverse complement strand
TTTAAAGATGTGGATGAGTTTTCCCAAGAGTTGCTTATGCACCCCTCCAAAATCCGGCCTTATCCATTATACAAGTACACATAACCGTTGATCCCGCCGTCGGCGGCCTCGATGGCGCCGTCGGCGGCCTTTTGGAGATTTTGTCCTGTAGCCTCGGGAAAAGCTCGTCGTCGGTGGCGTTGATGGCGCCGTCGGCGCCCTAGTGTAATTCTCCACATTTTGGTCCTTTTTGCTCTAAATTGGTTTCTTTTTGCATCTTTTTGCTCCATTGACTTTAATTCATCATTCCCGCAACAAAACATCAAATGTACATTTCTTTAAAGTGCAATATCATTAAAAATAGTATAAAAGTGGTACGAAAATCTTAACATATTTTACTTTGGTAAAAACCCCAAAACATAATTATTACTTGTCCTCAAGTAATTTTAGTACTATATAAAAGTTATGATCTACTGCAGTAATATTTTAATTCAGAAATACTATAAGTTTGATTTAGATAAATATCATAGTGAAACTTTCAGAAAAAATTTCAAAGTAATTGAATTAACTCTGTATCCATCAGATTATCTAGTCATCGAGTTTTAAGAGTTCTAGTTTTCTATTTATTTCAAGAATGACTATAAATTGCAATATTAAGTCACTTAGAATATTCAAAAGATAAGAACTTCATGAGAACTCTATTAGTAAAACAATCTATTCCATAAATATAAGTTCAGAAATGTATTTAAGTTTTCTCTTTAGGTAGGTCCAGTGGAGCAAATTTTTGATTAGGCATATCCTCAAGCTTCTCCTCACTTTCATTTTTCTTTCTTTTTTTCTCNCAATAGCATAATCACTAGAATCACACATCAGTTCAAATGGTTTCTCCCAGTTAGGTGAAACTATAATAGGGGTTGTAATTTATTTTTCTTTTAATAACTCAAAGGCATTTAAACAGCTTTCAGTAAATTCAAATTTCTTATCCTTTTCTAAAGTTGGTATAGAGTTTTAGTAACTTTTGAGAAATCTTTAATAAAATGCCTATAAAAACCAACATGTCCAAGAAAACTCCTAACTTCTCTTACATTAGTAGGACGTGTTAGTTTAGATATGACTTGAATTTTTGTAGGGTCTACTTGCATACCATCTTCCAAAATTTTATGCCCCAACACAATTCCTTCTACAACCATAAATTGACATTTCTCCCAATTTAGAACTAAATTAGTTCTTTCGCATAACTCTAAAACTTTTTCAAGGTAATTTAAGCATGCGTCAAATGATGCTCCAAATACAGAGAAATCTTCCATAAATACTTCCAATCCATCATCAATTAACTTACTAAATATGGACATCTCTGGAATGTTGCAGGTGCAATACATAATCCAAAAGGCATTCTTCCATAAGCAAAAGTTCCAAAAGGACTAGTAAATGTTGTCTTTTCTCGATCCTCGGGAGCAATAGGAATTTGATGGTAACCGGTATGTCTATCTAAAAAACAAAAATATTTGTGCCCAGCAAGTCTATCCACTATCTGATCTAAAAAGGGTAAAGGGAAGTAATCTTTCCTGGCGGCAGTGTTTAATTTTCTATAATCAATACAAATACGCCACCCAGTAACTTATCTGATAGGTATTAATTCATTATTTTCTTTTATTTCAATAGTCACTCCTCCTTTCTTAGGAACACAATGAATAGGACTTACTCACGCACTATCTGAAATAGCATATATAATTCTAGTGTCTATCCATTTAAAAATTTCCTTTTTTAGTACTTCTTTCATTATCGGATTCAATCTCCTTTGTGGATCAACTCTTTGTTTATATTGTTCATCTAATATAATTTTGTGCATACAGATTGAAGGACCGATTCNCTCAATCATATGAACTGCATTCTCATTCATACAACCTCATGTGATTCTTTCCAATTATTAACTGAGACAATACCAGCCTGATTCTTACATGTTCTCACAATAAATTTTAACATCTGGATTGGCCAAATCAAAAAGTAAATGAAGTGTACTGATTTAAATCATCACAACTTCTTCCATCATTGAAGATCAATACTTTCCACAACATCGATTTAAATCATCACAACTTCTTCCATCATTGAAGATCAATACTTTCCACAACTTTCGGTTCATGGATTTAAATCATCAAAACTTCTTCCAACATTAAAGATCAATACTCTCCACAACTTCCATCCATATTTAAATTTTCACAACTTTTTCCAACATTAAAGATCAATACTCTCCACAACTTCCATCAAATAATTACTTATCATTTTAAGAAGAAAGATAAAGAAAACTACTCATAATCCATGGAGAAAATTTAATTACTTATCATTTTAAGAAGAAAGATAAAGAAAACTACTTAGAATCCATGGAGAAAACGAATTACTTATCATTTTAAGAAGAAAGATAAAGAAAACTACTCAGAATCCATGGAGAAAAAAAACCACACTTTAGTTTAAAAGTTATCATTTTAAGAAGAAAGATAAAGAAAACTACTCAGAATCCATAGAGAAAACAAAACCACATTTTAGTTTTAAAGAAGAAATCATTGTCAAACCAACAATAAGTCTCAATTAAAACCAAACGTAGTCTCAAAATAAAAAGATAAAAACTTATCTCAAGTCCTCTACCAAATTCTTGAAGTTTCTTTGATTCTCTTCTCTTTACAATCACTCAAAATAAAATAACAAAAAGAATAAAATAAAAGTATAAGTAGTGCCTGAAAATCTCTCTGAACTAACTCCCCAAATAATAACTTTCAAAACTTTCCAATACTTTCAAGACCTCTTTCAAAGTCCCCATCTTCTTTCTTTTATATTTTTCCAAAATGTGCCTTGGGTTCTCTTCAACGTATGTCAAGATTTGATGCATTTCCCCAAAATATGCATCCTTTAGTGATAAATTTTGTCCCTGGCAGTTATAATCACCTGTTAAGCTAATGGCTGCCTAAAAAACCTCTTCAAAATTTGTAGAAACCAAATTTACTCACCCAATAACTGCCACTAGTGCTTAAGCGTGGAGCCTCTGGTGCTTAGGCGCATCCTTCTCTGTTTAACCGACGCTTAAGCGTCGGATCTGGCGCTTAGGCGCCAAAACTCTTCTGCACTTTTTTCACCTTTTTGCTTCAAATTTGATCATTTTTCACGCCCTTTAAGCAATTTTCACCCTTTTTACCTGTATCTACAAGAAAAACACAAAAATACCTTCCATAAAGAGCAATATCTCAAAAATAGGTATAAAAATGTGTCTAAGAATAATATATTTTTTAGGTGTATTAGGTTGCTGTGCACTTTTGAAAACGACAACTTTCAAAGATATGTACTATTGAGCACTGGCGCCATAGCGCCACAACTAGGCTCATTACCCTTATTCATTTAAGATGTAGGGTGTTACCATGCTTCAATTGGTGTTATAGCAGTGAACCAAACTAGATCGTGGTTTTCAGTGCCAAGACCATCAATTTTTGCCAATTTTTCTCCTAGTTCGTCTTCTTCCTCCTATATTTTACAACTTGCTCCTCTAAGGCTTAGATTTTTCGGCGATTGGCTTGTAGTTAGAGCTTCAAACTTTGGATTTCCTCTTCTTTGGGTGAGATTCACATTTTGGTATAGAAAATTTTTCATTTCACCATGGATTTCTTCCACAATATGGTTAGGCCAAAAATTTGAAAAATTTTAAGTGAATAGTGAGAAATTCATGGTTCAAGGTTTTTTTTTTTGCTTGAAATGAGTTCATTGGATCCTTTTGAAACTAAAGTGAAATTTATTTGAAATTTTATAAGATTATATATTGCTCCTAAGGTGAAAAATGGAAGAGGAAAAGTTATTTTTGATGATCAAAGATTTGCAAGTTCTATAAAAAGATCTACAATCAAAGAAATTGGTTGCGGAACAGTTTTCCTTATCCTAGAGGATGATTAGTACTTGATTATGGAATGACAGTGGGAAATTTTCTATTATTTAATTGTCATTGTAGTTTTTTCTATTGTTCAAGAATTTGTTGCAAACCTCCCTGATGAATCTAACGATTTAGTGTTTGTTAGGGGACACTATATTGATATTAATCATATTTGAATAAATCACATTTATCAACTACATAACATTCCTACTTTCTTTTATTCAAACCTTAATCCAACTGATGTCGAGCTATATGAAATTATTTCATTCTTGATTAACGAGAATGGAGTTTTGAAGATCGAGAACGGACGCTGAGTAAACCTTTCTTTTTCGATTCTTAATGTTCATTCTCGAGCTTGGCATTATTTTATATCTGCTGATTTCTTCCAACTAACCATTTTAGCGAGGTAACCCGGGAAACAACTGTTTTGAACTGTTGTATCTAAATGAGAAAATTGATAGATATTGGTTCTCTCATTTACAAGAATATGATCATTTCTTCTAAAGGAGGAAGAAGAAGAGGTATGGGTTTCCTTCTCTTATTTCAACCATGTGTATAAAATCTATAAATCAATATGGGCCATGGGAGGAGACTTTACCATATTTAAAGCCTATTCTAAATGCTAATTTGGAAATGTATGGAAAGCATACGGTTCAGGATCCAAGGGTAGAGGTTCAGATTTTCCATCAACTTCAACCTCGAGACCTTCCACCTCTAGTACTTCTACTCTGGACACTGTATCAGAGTAGTTACTCATACAACAAGGAGATATTTTAAATTTAAGGAATCCGATGCAAGAATTAGAGGCACACTTGGATCACAATGATGAGTATTTGGAGAGGAGATTTTATTATGATTGTACCTTTAATGAGACTCGGGTGAAATTTTTAAGGGGCAATCATTCAGTTGAATATTCTATATGCCCAAGATTTTCTCCATACCAGAGTGGTGGAGAGATGGACGAGGATGTTGATAATGATGATGAGTAGGAGGAGGAGGATGATTAGATTGTTTTTCCCTTACTTTAGATCTTGTATTTAGATTTTCTTTATTAGTTATTTGATGTATTATTGTTGGATTGTTGTGTGTGTACTTTGATTAGTCTTTTTAGGTTTACATGAATGATGGATTGCTGTGCTGCACCTTTTCATTTATGTTATAATTGCTTAATTCTTTTTGCTCCAATTTATATTGTCTGTGTGTTAGATTAGCCTTTACTTTATGGTCATATAGATATTCATGTTGATTAGATTCACCATTGACTAACATCTGTCTTTACTACTTGTAAACATGTATTATTCTCATGTTTAAAATTTTCAAATTTTTTTTCGCTTTATTCTTATTTTTTATGAGTAGTACTATTTTAAATTAATAAAAATTTTAAGTTTTTTGGAAGAGAGAAAAACTTTTAAAAACAAATCTTACTTGTCCTCAATAAACTATATTTTTGAAATTATTTTAATATGACATGTGGTATGTGCGGTTAGCTTTAGATAAATAAATATTTTATTTTTAAAATGTCATAGTAGACTTCAATAAAAGTTTAAAATAATAATGGTTAGTTCTAGGGTTAAGAAAATTAGTATAATAATATATGATTATGCTTTTACTATTCAAAGCAAAGAAAATTGTATTTTTGAAATATTAAGAAAGTTAGATCTACACTTAAGAAGAAAGAGATGAGACTCTATGAAAGCACTTTTTCAAGGATAATACATGTGTATTGACCACAAATTTATATATGCTTAAAAATATAAGATAAATATGGACGAAATAAATATTCAATAATTGTAAAGTCACACTTATCAACGCAAGTATACGTATCACTCAAGTAATATAGGGCTCTAATGGAGTCCTAGACATCCCACAAGGAGTAAATTTAGAACTACAAACTAAGATTTTAGAAAAGCAAAACTTTAATCAAACGAAGTTCAATTTGCTTATCTAGAACTACAAACTAAGATTTTAGAAAAAGCAATACTTAATCGCAACAATGGAATTCAATTTGCTTATGACTACAAACTAAGATTTTAGAAAAGCAATACTTAATCACAACAATATAATTCAAATTGCTTATCTATGAACTAAGATTTTAGAAAATCAACACTTAATCACAACAATATAATTCAAATTGCTTATCTGTCATCTATTAGGCAATTGAAATAATTATGTAATTTTAATAACTATTAAATAACTAATGATACTAATGAAGAAGGCAATTGAAATAAATATGTAATTTTAATAACTCTTAAATAACTAATTATACCAATGAAGGTTCTTTAGAAAAGCAATACTTTAATTGCAACAACGAAGTTCAATTTGTTTATCTGTCACTAATAGAAAATTAAAATAACTATTTAAATTTTTAATAACTCTTAAATAACTAATTATACTAATGAGGTTTTTAATGTGATATTCAATATATCTTTACTATTAAATAACTAAATATACTAATGAAGGTACGAATGTGATATTCAATATATAAGAAATCATCATTCTCCTTGTCAAGAAATTATAGTGATGGATAAAGTGAATCAGTTCAGATTATATTTTGCCAAATAGGAGCATACCTATTCCTTAACCTTTGGTCCACGCATAAAGAACATTGACTAATCATACGGTTGTTTGCTGAATCTGCGGCTAGGCTGANATGTGAAATTCAATATATAAGAAAACATCATTCTCCTTGTCAAGAAATTATAGTGAATGGATAAAGTGAATCAGTTCAAATGTATTGTGCCAAATAGAAGCATACCTATTCGTTACCCTTTGGTCCAGGCATAAAGAACATTGAATAATCCTATGCTTGTGTACTAAATCTGCGACTAGTAGGTCCAGGCATAAAGAACATTGACTAATTCTATGCTTAGTTACTGATTCTGCGGCTAGGCTGAGGCATAAAGAACATTGACTAATCCTATGCTTGTTTACTGATTCTGCGGCTAGGCTGGGAGGATACTTAAAGAACATTGACTAATCCTATGCTTGGTTACTGATTCTATGGCTAGGCTGGAAGGATACCTTAAAAAACATTGACTAATCCTATGTTTGGCTGATTCTGCGGCTAGGCTGGGAGGATACCGAATAAAGAACATTGACTAATCCTATGCTTGGTTACTGAATCTACAGCTAGGCTGGGAGGATACCGGATCACTTCGGAGCTCCCACGTTCCCCTCACCTGAGGGCTAACATCTACACTCTGATTCTGCGGCTAGGCTGGGAGGATACCGAATAAAGAACATTGACTAATCCTATGCTTGGTTACTGAATCTACAGCTAGGCTGGGAGGATACCGGACACTTTGGAGCTCCCACGTTCCCCTCACCTGAGGGCTAACATCTACACATCAACACCCAAACACCGAGCTCCCACGTTCCCCTCGCCTGAGGGCTAACATCTACACTTCAACACCCAAACGATAGGATTGAATTGAGCTCCCACGTTCCCCTCGCCTGAGGGCTAACATCTACACTTCAGCACCCAAACGATATGACTTACCCTTTGGTCCAGACATAAAGAACATTGACTAATCCTATGCTTGGTTACTGATTCTGTAACTAGGCTGGGAGGATACCGACTCTCACTTTGGAGCTTTCACGTTCCCCTCGCCTGAGGGCTAACATCTACACTTCAGCACCCAAACGATAGAACCAAATTGGGGATTTTAGTTTGTCACTCTAAAATCTTCAATTTTATGCCCGGTAATTTTATTTCCCTATTTATTTGCACCCAACTTCCAAANTCTAAAATCTTCAATTTTATGCCCGGTAATTTTATTTCCCTATTTATTTGCACCCAACTTCCAAAGGCTTTGACCTCCCTTAATCTTGGATGTAATCTTCACTTTAGTTGTAAAACTCAACATATTTTAACAAATCAATTGGCCAGATTGAAAGTAAATTAAGATCGAAGTGAAAAGATCATCACAATTTCTTAAACATTTTCATGGCTTCACCAATTCAAATCACCATTTCACAAATCTCGAGATAAAGAGAAAGACAGAGAAAACTACTCAGATCTCATGAGAAAAACACAAAAAAATNAACTTCTTTAACATTTTCATGGCTCAACCAATTCAAATCACCATTTCACAAATCTCAAGATAAGGAGAAAAATATAGAAAACTAATTAGAACTCGTGGGGAAGACACNACTCCTCGAAGTTCCTCTGAATCTCTTCTTTTCTTTACAACACACAAAATTCCTTTTTGAAGTCGCAAGGAGGAAGAAATCTCTCACTTTCCCTCCACTTTTACAATCTCTCGAAGAATTCCTCACACTTTTTACACTCTAACAATCACTAATGGAACATTTCTAACCTCCAGGAACTCTAGACTCTCTTCAAAAACCACTTTCTTCTTCCTCAATTTTCGGCTAAAATAGTCTTTTAAAATTGTGGATGAGCTTTCCTATGAGTTGCCTAAACATCCCTTCAAAATTTGGCATTATCCAAAGCTTAAGTAGGCATAACTGCCGAGCTCGCCGTCGGCGGTCTCGAGGGCGCCGTCGGTGGACTTCTGGAGAATTTTGTCTTGTAGCCTCGGGAAAAACTCACCATCGGCGGTATCAAGGGCGCCATTAGAGGCGTCAATGGNAGGAGAAAGACAGAGAAAACTACTCAGAACTCATGGGGAAAACACAACAAAACTCAGAATTCATATATAAAACCAAAAGTCATACAAACTACAACAAGTAAATAACTTATCTCTAATTCCTCCTNAGTTGTAAAACTCAACATATTTTAACAAATCAATTGGCCAGATTGAAAGTAAATTAAGATCTAAGTGAAAAGCTCATCACAATTTCTTAAACATTTTCATGGCTTCACCAATTCAAATCACCATTTCACAAATCTCAAGATAAGGAGAAAGACAGAGAAAACTACTCAGATCTCATGGGGAAAGCACAACAAAACTCGGAATTCATATATGAAATAAAATTCTTACAAACAACAACAATAAATAAACTTATCTCTAATTTCTTCCCAAGAAAACTCCTCGAAGTTCCTCTGAATCTCTTCCTTTTCTTACAACACAGAATTCCTCTTTGATNCTACAACAAGTAAATAAACTTATCTCTAATTTCTCCCCAAGAAAACTCCTTGAAGTTCCTCTAAATCTCTTCTTTTCTTTACAGCACACATAATTCCTCTTCGAAGCAATAAGGAGGAAGAAATCTCTCACTTTCCCTCCACTCTTACAATCTCTCAATAAATTCCTCACAATTTTTACACACTATTGGAACCTTTCTAACTACCAAAAACTCTCTCCANGGCTCTCACTTCGGAGCTCCCACGTTCCCCTCACCTGAGGGCTAACATCTACACATCAACACCCAAATGATAAGACCAAATTAGGGATTTTAGTCTTCTCTAAAATCTCCAATTCTTCGCCCGATAATAATATTTCCCTATTTATTTGCACCCAACTTCTAAGGGCTTTGACCTCCATGAATCTTGGATGTAATCTTCATTTTAGTTGTAAACTCAACATATTTTTACAAATCAATTAGCCAAGTTGAAAGTAAATTAAAATCTTAGTGAAAAGATCATANCACGTTCCCCTCGCCTGAGGGCTAACATCTACACTTCAACACCCAAACGATAGGACCGAATTGAGGATTTTAATCCGTCACTCTAAAATCTCCAATTCTACGTCCGATAATATTATTANTTGGTCCAGGCATAAAGAACATTGACTAATCCTATGCTTGGTTATTGATTCTGCGACTAGGCTGGGAGGATACCGACTCTCACTTAAGAGCTCCCACATTCCCCTTACCTAAGGGCTAACATCTACACATCAGCAACCAAACAATAGGACCAAATTGAGTATTTTAGTCTGTCACTCTAAAGNGTCCAGGCATAAAGAACATTGACTAATCCTACGCTTGTTTACTGAATCTGCGGCTAGGCTGGAAGGATACCGTCTCTCACTTCGGAGCTCCCATGTTCCCCTCGCCTGAGGGCTAGCAACTACACTTCAACACCCAAACGATAGGACCGAATTGGGGATTTTAGTCTGTAACTCTGAAATCTCCAATTCTATGCCTGATAATTTTATTTCCCTATTTATTTGCAACCAACTTCCAAGGGCTTTGACCTCCCTGAATCTTGGATGTAATCTTCACTTAAGTTGTAAAATTCAACATATTTTAACAAATCAATTTNTTAGCCAAAATCTTCTTTTAAAGTTGTGGATGAGCTTTCCTAAGAGTTGCCTAAGCATCCCTTAAAAATTTGGCCTTATCCAAAGCCTGCTTAGGCATAACCGCCGAGCATGCCATCGGCGGCCTCAAGGGTGTCGTCGGCAAACCTTCTTAATGAATTAATTCTGGAGTCTAGGGAAAATCTCGTCGTCGGCGCCCAAGTTCAATTATGCACATTTTGGTCTATTTCGCTCCAAATTCGTTCCTTTTTGCATCTTTTTGCTCCAATGACCTAATTCATCATTCTTGCAACAAAACATTAAAAATACATTTCTTTAAAGTGCAATATCATCAAAAATAGTATAAAATAGGTATGAAAATCTCAACATATTTTCCTTTGGTCATGTATAAAGTAAAGAAATGTAAGAAGTTTTTAACTTTAGGAAGAGGATGTTGAAGTTCAAAATCATTAAAGGTTATCCACATATGGTAATCCTCATATAAAAAGAAAAGAAAAAAAGGATTGAAAATGATCCTATAAGTAAAAGAAAAGCAAAATCAAAAGAAAAAGAAAAAAATATTTAAGGAGAAGCTTGAAGAGATACCTAATCAAAAATTTGCTTCATTTGAATCATCTTAAGGCACTTATTGACATTTATAAATTCATTTTTAAAAGTAGTAGCATATTTACTAATAGAGTTCTCATGAAATTCTTTTTCTTGAAATTTTTCTAGGCATCTTTAGTATGATAAATTATAATTATTTTTGAAATGAATAGAAAATCAAAACTCTTAGACTTAACTACCTGATATTATTACATTTTAGTTTTAACCTGAGTTATTTAATTTTTTTCTAAATTTTCACTATTTTATGTATAAGAAAAAAATATAAAAATATTTGAGTAATACTCATTACCATAAGTAATGAATTTTTACATAGTACAAGGAGTTACTTGAGGATAAGTAACATTTAAGTTTGGGTGAATTGATACACCTTATAATTACGCGCTTTTAATAAAAATTTAATGTTCATTTTATGCAAATTTTTTTATGATATTACACTTGAAAGGAACGTACTTTGCATATTTTTGGTTTTGAGAACAAGGAATGGATCTTTAGAGAAAAGAAAGGCAAAATGGAGCAAAATGACACAATATCATATGACGCCATAACGTCAGTCATGGACTTGATGGACACCATAGCGCCCTAGAGTGGTGCCATAGCACCAGAAACAGTTTATCTAGAATATGCAATGAATTTAGAAAAATTTTAAAGTGGTGCTTAAAGTGCCTCTTGGTTATTCCTAGATTTCTATTAAATAGGACCATTAGCTGCTCAAAATGGTGGGCTTTGAAGAGGACTTTTGGTGACTCTTGAGGTTGCATGAGTTATTAGTGGTGAGAATGTGTGTTAGAATTTGTGATTCTTTGATTGTGTAAGAAGAGCTTGGAGATTTCATGAAGTTACTTTAGGAATTTCTTAGGGAGAAGACATATGATAAGCATTTTGTATTTGTGTTTGAGTTTTTGTTGTTAAAACTTGACTTTCAATACAAATTATGTATTTTTTTATCTTCATGAATTTTGAGTAGTTTTTCCTTTTTTTCTCTATGCATATGGGAATTAATCATGTGGAATAAAAATTATTTAAGGATTTAATTTATTTTAAAATTTTTGATGGCATTTTCAGCATGTCTTAATTTTCTGTACAATTTGACCATTTCTAATATTAAAATCCATTGTAAAACATAATAACCTGAGAGGGTTAAGATTTCACTTAACTAGTGAGTACCACACTTAACATTGGATAGAGACATTGCAATGGGCCAAGGGGAAGAGAAAATAGATAGGGATTTAAGTTTTAAAGGGCTTAGAGTTGATGTTTAAGGATGGCAGACTAGATTCTTTTATCAATTTGATCTTGAGTTTGGAATTAAGGGTCCTTAATAAGTCCTATAGAGAGGGCAAAGTGAGTAATCTTGAAGTGAGAAGCTAAAATCTACTCAGCACTACTACAAAAGATGAAACAAATTTAAGCTTAGCCAATGTTCTTTGTTAGCACCGAGAGGGGGTAGAGAATAGATATGCTTCTGTTTGTCACAATACAAAGTTTAATATTTTTAATCATTCAATTTCTATACTGATTAAGATCTCTTTGTAAGGGAATGATGTTTTCTTAATCTTCAAACTCTTTTTTAATATTTATTAGTGTTTTAAATTTATTTAGTATTTTAAAGTTTGTTCTTACTTTCCACTTTAATTTAGATTGCACATAATTTAGTTTTAATCCTTTACAAATTTCTCGAATCCATTCTCTTATCATTTTTATTTGCAATTTAGAAATAAGTTTTTCTAAGTCATTATTAAAAAGTTACAAATGTCTCTATTGGTTTGATATTGGAGTTTTTAATGAAAGCCCCATATTACTTGAAATGATACGTAGACTTGCGTAGTGCCCCTAGTGTGAAGGCTTATGACTTCTTTTCAAAATTATTTTGCTTACTCACATTAGCCACTAAATATGATTTGGGTCAAGCTTTTGGCAAACTTTTAGAGTATAAAATATATGTGTAATTGCAGGTCGAGTCAGCGCCTAGGCGCCAAACCTGACGCCTAAGCGCCATAATTCGGTAAGCTTAGCACGTAAGTGCTAGAAATCGGCGCCTACGCGCCACAGTTATAATTTGTGTGGAAAACTGCCCATGGCTGTCTTAACCTAAAATTTTTAATTAAAACCCCCAAATATATTCCCTAGGGGCCACAACTTCAAACTTTGGCTTGAGAGAAGAAGATTTGAAGGTGAGTTGAGTGCGTAGTTGATATTTATTTCCCATGTGGAGGGTAGAAGGAATGGTGGAACAAGTGAGAAAAAGATAGTGCCTAGGGATGCTCAATCTTACTTCAATGGGTTCCTAGCACTAAGTTTGGAGCAGATCACCAACAAACTGATGAAGATTGAAGAGAGGATGAGAATTCTGCCCAACAAGCTAAGTGACATGTACCACAAGTACAGACATTTAGAGTGGCAGATGAAACTCCAGTTCAACCACAAGGCTCGTTATCAAGAATATCAAGTTAGTATGTATCATGATAACCAGTTGATCAGTAGTAAAGTGGTTGAAGATTACCCTCATTCTCCTTTATGCCATCTGTACGATTGCAAGTTCCTATCAATTAAAAGGGTGGGGGATAATTTCACAAACAATTACTAATACTTGACAAAGTTTTTGAGGATTTTTATGTGTTAAATTTGTGTATGATTGTAATTTTTGGGTCGACTCTAGTCGAGGGTGTGTTCGGTACTATGAGAAGTTTAGTATTTGTATTGTTATTGGTTTGTTATGTTGTATTGCTCTCATATGTTCATCGTATTAAAACTTGTTTGTTACTAAAGAAAATGTGTTAAGTTTGTGAAAATTTTGGTGTATTTGAATGTTATAATGAATGAAGTTTTGGTGTTATAATGGAGTAAATAACAGTTGAAAGATGATGGGGAGGATATTCAATTAGTGGAATGCGGTTAAATTAATGTTAAATTTTGATTTGGAGGCCTTAGGTTTGCTATACCACACTTAAGAACAAATTTTTCATGAATTCCAGCTTGGCGCCTAAGTGCCGGTCATTTGCATAGCAGGGCGCCTAAGAACCAGAATTGATGCCTAAGCGGCAGACTGGTGAATTTGACCAAATGGGGCTAAAATTGTGATTTAAGCTGACCTGACACCATTTTTAATCTTCTACCATCTTCTTCTTCTAGTTCAAGTAAGAGATATCTAGGGCTTCCCATAGCTTGAGAATCTTCAAATTTTAGTGACAAAAGAAATCAGATTTCATCTTCTCCATATTAGATCTTCATTTTGGAATAAAAATTTCTTGATTTCACCATGGATTTCTTCCAAATTGATTAGAGGCCGAAAATTGCAAAGCTTTGGAGTTTATTGTGAAAAATTCTTGGATGAAAGCTTCATTTGCTTAGAAAATTCTTTTAGAAGCCTTTAAAACTTATATCTATGATTTATTTGAAAATTTTCAAGATTTAACGAATGACTCCTAAAACTAAGAGAGAAAAGGGGAAGGAAACTTTTGATACGGCCAAATTTGTGAATCACATGGCTCAAAACAAATATGATGACTTGCTATTGTCATGAAAATTTATTGTGGGGCAGAGCATCTCAAGCCCTAGTGGAGTAGTATAACTCCTAATTGCTACTCGCCAGTGGGAGGTATTCTGATACTTTACCATCGTAGTAGTTATTTCTATCATAAGAGAATTTTATGCAAATTTACTTGAACCACCCGATGATGAGATATTTTTTAGAGGACGATGTGTTGAGTTCACGCTTGGGCGGATAATTGTGCTATATGGTTTACTCCTTCTCTGGACTACTTATATTCATAGTTTGAGCCTACTGAGACTGAGCTTGATGAGATTATTTTGTACTTTACTGATGGGCATGGAGTCTCAAAGTTCAGAAATGAACATAGTAAACTTTTATTCTTACTCACTTGATGCCCCATCAAAGGCTTGACACTACCTCATTTCTGCTAAATATACCACTTGAGTAAGGTGACTCATGAGAGAGCTACTTTTAACTAATACATTCAGAATATGAAACCCATTGATGTTTGCTCTCTTATATTCAAGGGTATTTACACCGTTGTTGGATCCAGTTCTTCATCAGGATTGGGTTTTCCTTCACTTATTTTTACTTTCCGCAAAAGACTCTGAAGTTAAATATGAGACTTGGGAGGAATAAATAAATCCATTAAAGCCAATTGGAAAGGCTAATGTGGATATTTATGGAAGATATAAAGGTACAACTTCTAACATTCTATCTACTTCTACTTCTAGACCTTTTACCTCCAGTACTTCTGTTCCACCACCTAATTTTTGGAATGTGATGAGTGAGAGATATTTGGAACACAAGTTCGAGCTATTCTTAATACAACGTCGAATGCAAAATATGGAAGATAGATATGATCATGTACAAAGATACATACAAAGGAAGAGTGATTACAATGCGACTTATGATGATTCATTTGTAAAAATTTTTAAGGGTGATCATCCAGTTTGGTTTCTTACTTGCCCTCGATTTTCTCCATATTAACATCGTAAGTCGATGGATGAGGATATTCCAGATGATGATGAGGCAAAGGAGGAAGACAAGGATCGCTAGACATAGTTTAATTTTCTGTTATATGTCTTTTATGTAGACTTTCTCTANGATAGTAATATTTCCCTATTTATTTGCACCCAACTTCCAAGGGCTTTGACCTCCCTGAATCTTGGATGTAAGGTTCACTTTAGTTGTAAAACTTAACATATTTTAACAAATCAATTGACCAGATTGAAAGTAAATTAAGATTGAAGTGAAAAGAACATCACAATTTCTTAAACATTTTCATGACTTCACCAATTCAAATCACCATTTCACAAATCTCGAAACAAGGAGAAAGACAGAGAAAACTACTCAGAACTCACGGGGAAAGCACAACAAAACTCGAAATTCATATATAAAATCAATGTCATACAAACTATAAAAAGTAGATAACTTATCTATAAATTTCTCCCCAAGAACACTCCTTGAAGTTCCTCTAAATGTCTTCCTTTCTTTACAGCACACAGAATTCCTATTAAGAACACTCCTTGAAGTTCCTCTGAATCTTTTCCTTTCTTTACAGCACACGATTCCTCTTCAAAGCAGCAAGGAGGAAGAAATCTCTCACTTTCCCTCCACTCTTACAATCTCTTTCTCCCCAAGAACTCTCCTCGAAGTTCCTCTGAATCTCTTCCTTTCTTTACAGCACACAGAATTTATTCCTCCACAAGCAAACTCCTCGAAGTTCCTCTGAATCTCTTTCTTTCTTTACAACACACAAAATTCTAATTTCTCCCCAAGAACACTCCTTGAAGTTCCTCTGAATCTCTTCCTTTCTTTACAACACAAGCAATTCCCTTCGAAAGTAGCAAGGAGGAAGAAATCTCTCACTTTCCCTCCACTCTTACAATTTCTTGAAGAATTCATCACAGTTATACGCTCTAGCAAGCTCTCTACACACAAATGGAACCTATCTAANAGAGAAAACTACTCAGATCTCATGGGGAAAACACAACAAAACTCAAAATTATTATATAAAATCAAATTCATATAAACTACAACAAGTAAATAACTTATCTGAAATTTACAGCACACGATTTCTCTCCAAGAAAACTCCTCGAAGTTCCTCTGAATCTCTTCCTTTCCTTACAACACACATTTCCTCTTCAAAGCAGCAAGGAGGAAGAAATCTCTCACTTTCCCTCCACTCTTACAATCTCTTTCCTTTTCGAAGTAGCAAGGAGGAAGAAATCTCTCACTTTCCCTCCACTCTTACAATCTCTCGAAGAAATCCTCACAATTGTTACACACTAATGGAACCTCTCTAACCTCCAGGACCTCTAGCACACTATCTCCCCCCTCTATTTTTTGGCCAAAATGTTCTTTTAAAGTTGTAGATGAGCTTTCCCAAGGGTTGCCTAAGAATTCCTTCAAATTTTGGCTTTATTCAAAGCTTTAGTAGGCATAACCGTCGATCTCTCCGTCGGCGGCCTCGAGGGCGCTGTTGGCGGGCTTCTATAGAATTTTTGTCCTGTAGTCTTGGGAAAATATAACTGTTGGTGGCGCCGAGGGCGTCGTCAGCGGCCTAGTTCAAATCTTCACATTTTGGTAATTTTCGCTCCAAATTTGCTCCTTTTTGCATCTTTTTGCTCCAATGACCCTAAGTCCTTATTCCTACAACAAAATATCAAAAATAACTTTCTTTAAACTGCAATATCATAAAAAATAGTATAAAATAGTTATGAAAATCTCAACATATTTTCCTTTGGTCATTAATCATCCCATTCACTCCCTCTGTCTCTTTCTTTTCACCCACTCTCCCTCTCAATCTTTGTCCCACTCTATGTTCTATCCTTATTTCTCCTTATATTGCTCTCTTCTCTTTCTCAAGATATTTCCTCTAGCTTAGTCACTCTCTCATCACTCTACCCTCATCTATCTCTCATTTTTTCTCACCTTCTCTCACACATCTCACTCTGCTTCTCCATCCTTCCCCCATCTCTCCTTCTCTCTTCTTATCTTTCACACATTCGTTGTCTTTATTTCTCCGACTTTTCTCAATCTCTTCTCCTTCTATTTCTCTCATGTTCTCTCTATCTATCTTAAATTGAACTCTCACTCTCACTCCCTCCTTCTTTCTCTCCATTTTTCCTTACTCCTCTCTTTAATTTTCTCTCAATCTCTCTCTCTTCCTTTCTCGCTCCCTCATTTTTTCTCTTTAATTTCATTCTTGATCATCCTCCCTCCACCTCCCTCTCATTTTATCAACCTCAAACCTCTTTACACTTTCTCGCTTTCTCTCAATCTCTTTATCCCCCTTTCTCAATCTCTTGTTATTTTTTGAGTTGTTGTCCATTTCCTTCTCAATATTTCTCTCTCTTCCTCTCTCTTCCTCTTCGGTCCCTATATTTTTCCTTTCTCCCTCCCTCTCTCTTTTTCACTTACTCTCCTCCTTACTATTTCTTATTTACTCTCTCTCGTCTCTCTCTCACTCTCCTCATATATTTCTCTCCCTTTCACTCACTTGCTCTCTCCCTCTCTTCTCTCTATTTCACACTTCTTTCCTTTCTCATTCTCTTTCTATCGTTGTATCTTGTTTCTCACTCATTTTCTTCCCCTCCCTCCCTCTTGTTTTGTCTTACCTTACAATTTACCTCTATTGCTACTCTCTATTGAATTTTACTTGCATTCTTACTCGCTTTCTCACTCTCTCTCCATTTCTCACTCAATATTCTCCCTCTCACCTTCTCTCTCTCCCTCACTCTCTTCCTGTCTCTCTCTCCATCTCACCCACTTTCTCCCAATATTTCTCTTCTTGTCCCACCCTCTCTCCCTAAAGATCATTCTCTCTTGCTCATCCTTCACTCTCTTTTCTCTCTATTTCTCTCTCACAAACTCTCCCTCTTTCATTCACTCTCTTCAAAAATCTCTTTCACTCCCTCCCTCTTTCTCTCTCTTTATTATCTCTCTCTTACTTCCTTATGTTACTCACTCCTCTATCACTCTTTCTCTCCCTCCCTCTCTCTTCGTATGGCCCCCTCTCCCACTCTCTAACTTCATCNTAATCTTATTCTCTTATACTAAATATCTTAAGTTACAAAATTAATTTTCATTATAAAAATATATCTTTAAATCTACCAAAATATTTAAATAGTTATAAAAATATAGTTACATGAATTAAATTCACTACATAAATTCATATAAATAATTTTTGAAAATATTGAAATAGAGGACATCTAATAGTTAATCTTTTTCTTCCCTCCCCCAAACTTAAATTTTTAAATATGAAATAAAGGTGGAAAGAAAATACTGTAAATATAAATCATACCTCAGTATTGTAGGCATCTTTATCATTCTGAAATTTCTGCAGACCTTCTCAAATTTTTACTTCTCCTGGTCTGTAATATTAGGAACTTTCTACACATAAATCATTAGAGGAATTCCGGGGAAATGAAATTTTGAAATAAGTATAAAAACTAAAAAAAATACAACATTTCCTAACACAATTACAATTCTAAACTAAAGACAAAAATACTAAAATGAAAATAAATATCACATCACATTACAATCTATAAAGTCAACCTACACATGCACATTTTTACTACCACATTAAACATTTACAACAATAAAATTATCTAATATTACATAAAAAATATAAAAAATACAAACATAAGTACATCAATTTCATTATTAATTTCAAATCCCAAGCTATTTCATTGTTGCCTTGATCATCAGGTGGATTGGGTTGATACTGAGTATATCGTGGGCATTCAGGAAATGTAACATTAGGCTCTCCTCTGTAGTGTCAGGCCTGAGCGTCATAATAAGCTATCTCAAAATCGGAATACCTCTGCAGGTACTCATTATCATAATCATGTTGGCGTTCTAAATCTCCAATCCTTTCATTTATTAAATTTATGCTCTTCCTCTTCAAGGTCAACTCATTCATCAAATCTATTAAGGTAGGGGAGCTAGAAGGAGGAGGAGGGTCATAACTTGTAGAGGGGACATCTCTACTGGTAGAAGGTTCCCGACTCCTACTTCCAGTTCTCCATTTCTCATGGGATACATAAGTCTTCAAATTAGATTTACTAATGGTTTCATAGGGTGAACCCATTCTTCCTCTCGAGCTTCCACTCCAAAAAGTTGGCAAAGTGCATAAATAAGTCCAGGATGTCCTAGACCTCCACTAGTCTCACTTCTTGTTAGTCAATATATTCTTGAAAATAATTCTCCCCACATTTATAGTTTTATTATTCTGAATACAGGAATTCAGAATAGCTCTATCTCTAGTTACCTCGCTATGGTGATAGGTCCCCACATTTATATTTCTATTATTCTGAATATAGAAATTCAGAATAGCTCTATCTCTTGTTACCTCACTATGGTGATAAGTCAGTAACGAGTGAGGAAATAAAATAGTGCCACGCCTTAGAGGTGGCATTCAACATGGAAGCAGAAAAGTTTACCCGTTCTTGCAGCTTTATCTTCCACGTTCCTTTCCCATCAGTGAGAAAGTTAATCACATCATTGAGGGGACCTTCCATCGTATTAAATGATTTATAGTGGTAGTTGTAAGAATCTGGGACTTCATAGAAAGTGTTAATGCGGGTGACGGTAAATTCCATAGGAAATCCACGCACTTGTACGATTCCGTCTTCAGAAAAGTTCACATTGGCGTAGAACTCTTTCACCACATTTGCATTGGCTTTATTGGTGGTGTAACAAAAGTTTTCCCACCTTCGCTCGGCAATAACCTGTTCAATTTCTCCTCCTGGACTCTCAAAAACTCGATCTTGTATACACTTTTCTCCTGTAAGTATTGAAGTAAATCGAGTTTGAGCCATCACGTTAACGAAGCGTGAATCGTCGAACTCAACTCTTCTCTTTTGACGTGGAGCTATTTTAATCTAATCAAATCAAAGAAAAATTCCAAAAATTACTTTTAATATGTAAATCATGGCTTCTAATGGTAATTCAAAGAGTTCAACATTAAGATCCATCAATTTCTTCCAATATTTTCTTAACATTTTCAAATTGTCGGGTTTCCTCAATGTGGAAGAAATACATGGTGAAGATCAAATATTTTTAACTTAGAGTGAAGCTCTTATCTGAAGATGATCAAATCTGGTGTCAAAAAGCCTTGAAATTGTCTCCCAATCCATGATTTACCAAGCCCTAATTCAAAAATGGTGTTTTAGGAGGAAGGAGATGATGAATAGTGGTGGTTGACCGGTCGAAATCACGGATAAGGAGGTATTTTTGCGATCTCGCCGACGGCGGGGACGATGACACCGTCGGTGCGCTCTATTATGTTTTTGAACCTAAGGTCTCGTAAAATTCCCACCGTCGGCGGCGTCGAGGGCGTCGTCAGCGGGCTCTATTGAATATGTCCAAATTCCATATTTTTGCGATTTTGATCAATTCTAAGCCTAAACGATATCCGTTTAATCTTTATAAACATAATTTTAAATAGTTAAATGATGTACTTAACACATACAAACTTTCACGAAACATAACATCAAATTTATATATAAATTCCAAGGGGTACAATAAACGTTACATAACATACCTAAATTTGGTATTTTCTCAACCTCAATACATTAATTCAGCGTCGTAATCCAAACCACAACACTCAAAACGCTGAAAATAAAACATCCCATGCTTAATCTCAACTATACAGAGATCTATAAGCATAGATCTAAAGCAAAGCAAATATAAAGTTAAAATCTAAACACACATAAACATAAATGTAGCATAGTAAATCTACTACTCGTTAGATTCTGTGCTCGTTTCTCCTCTGAGATCACCCATTGATTGCACATGAATGAAGAGGTTGTAGAAGGGTCGGAAAGGAAATTCTTTAGTTGAATCCTCCTCATTAGTTGTATCAAGCTATCTTTTAAATGTCTAGAGTTATCAAAATGTTATTTCATCCTTAAGTCTAAATGATCAAAGAAATCAGAGATATTATTAATTTTGTTTATCACGTTTTGTACCTCCTTTTCCAATTTATTGATTCAGCGCAGGATCACTAAAGACTTATCCGGAACTAAGGGTTTGAACTGGCAGTGAATTCTGAGATGCTTGATCTACTATAATGGCCATGTCATTTTCATCTTCAAAAATTGGGAATCTCTTAGTTGGGTCCAAAGGAGCAGTGAATTCTGAGATGATTGATCTACTATAATGGCCATGTCATTTTCATCTTCAAAAGCTAGTACTATAATTGCCATGTCATTTTCATCTTCAAAAACTGAGAATCTCTCAGTTGGATCCAAAGCCTTCCAAGGTAGCAGTACCTTTTCCCAATTTTTGAGATGATTGATCAACTATCATGGCCATGTCATTTTCATCTTCAAATGATGGGAATCTTTTAATTGGATCTAAAGGTTTCCAAGGTAGCAGTACCTTTTCCCAATTTTCATAGGATACTTGAGACTGGCTGCAAAGTAAGAAAATTGTGGAACGGTGTCCAAGCCCATAAGTTGATCCGTGAACGATCAGGCCTAAAACTGACTTCACAATTATAGATCCAATATCAATCAAANCTGTTTTCTCTTGTTTCCCAGTCGTCAGTTTCGTCCGTTAAATATTGGTAAATCTCATTCATCTAGTTTCTCCTTGGGATGAAATTGGAA
Organism: Phalaenopsis hybrid cultivar; assembly: GCA_002079205.1. Taxonomy (NCBI): domain Eukaryota; kingdom Viridiplantae; phylum Streptophyta; class Magnoliopsida; order Asparagales; family Orchidaceae; genus Phalaenopsis; species Phalaenopsis hybrid cultivar. Next base: position 13,180 of record JXCR01143045.1, on the reverse strand, counting down.
TAGTGGCAGACAAGAACATTCTCTATCATATATAATTCGTTGATCTGTGCATGAGTGAAAGTGATCCATCTTCCTCACACAAAAATNGACGGGATTCAAAAGTGTTGAAGAAAAACTAACATACCCGTACTCTCGCATTTCCCAATCGCCAGTTTCGTCTGTCAAATACTGGTAATTTCATTCATCTAGTTTCTCGTTGGGACGAAATTAGAATAGTGGCAAACATGAACACTCTCTATCATATATAACTCATTGATCCGTGCAGGAGTGAAATTAATCCATCTTCCTCGCTCATAAACAACTCCTTGGTTAATTGCATGTAAATTTGCATAAAATTCTCTTACTNTTCGTCTGTTAAATATTGGTAAATCTCATTCATCTGGTTTCTTGTTGGGACAAAATTGAAATAGTAGCAGACGCGAACATTTTCTATCATATATAATTCGTTGATCCATGCAGGAGTGAAAGTGATTCATCTTCCTCTCACATAAACAACTTCTTGGTTGATTCCGANTAGCACAACACTTCCCATCTTTGCCGCACTATCGTTTCTTCAATATCCGTTGTGGGATTATTCAATCTGCGAATAACAAATCCTTGTTCTTTGATTAATCTTTTCTTCGTCAGCTACTTGTTGAAGATTTGTTGTGCTTCCACACTAATGAACTTTCGTCGATTGAAAACTCACATTCTGGGATTACCACGGGAATTGGACGCTAAAGAAATGAAATCGACAGAGTTTTACTTCGTTCTTGGGGAGAAAATATGAACTAGAGTCTGAATTTTTAAGTTTAAAATGACTATTCCCGCCCAAAAATAGTCAAAAATCGCTCATCGGACACAAGAAACTGCCTCTCACCGGTCTCGCTGGCGGCGGCGTTGATGGCGCTGTCGGCGCCCAAGGCAAAATTTTCACTGTTTCGCTCTAGTCCGAATGCATTTCAATTTTTCTTTATGGATCCAATAATAAAGATGTTTTAAGGGTAAATAAGAGTAGTAGAGCTTAATACTACTATAAAGTAGAGATAAATTCAAATAAAAACTACTATAATTGCGAATAAAGTAAAGATAAATATGGGTTACCTCCCATAAAGCGCTTGGTTTAACGTCGTCAGCCCGACCTATTCAGGTGTTATTCAGGTTGACCCCATAAGTCAAATAACAACTACTATAATTGTGAATAAAGTAAAAATAAAGGTTGCCTCCCATAAAGTGCTTGGTTTAACGTCGTCAGCCCGACCTATTCAGGTGTTATTCAGGTCGACCTCCCATAAAGCGCTGGTTTTAACTTCATCAGCCCGACCTATTCAGGTGTTATTCAGGTTGACTGATCATTAAAACCTCTTTAAAATTTGGTTTGTTACCCTCATATAATTTCGATTTACTTTAAATCTATTTCCCATTTTCTGAACTTCAATTTCAACAGTTCCGTAAGTATAAACTTGAGTCACAGTAAATGACCCTAACCACAAGACTTCAATTTCCCTGGGTATAACTTCAGCCTTGTATTGTAAAGCAAAACTTCTTGTCCTGGTTCAAATTTCTTTTAGTTAATCTTCCGATCATGCCATAACTTTAGCTTTTCCTTTTAAATTCTGTCATTATCATAAGATTCATTTCTTAATTCTTCCAATTCATTTAATTGTAACAATCTCTTCTTACTAGCATCTTTCAAATTATAATTGAATTCTTTAATCGCCCAATATGCTTTATGCTCTAATTCTACTGGTAAGTGACAAGTCTTTCCAAAAATCAGTCTGTAAGGAGTCATTCCTATATGAGTTTTATAAGTAGTCCTGTAAGCCCATAATGCGGCATCCAATCAAGTGGACCAATCTATTCTACTAGGGTTTACAATCTTTTTAAGTATTTGTTTAATCTCTCTATTAGAAACTTCAGCTAATCCACTGGTTTGAGGGTGACAAGCAGTAGAGATTCTATGAATAATATAAATTTTTCTGCCAATCTATGAATATAGTTATTGCTAAAATGGGGTCCTCCGTCAAAAATAATCATCCTAGGCATTCCGTATCTAGTGGAAATATTTTTCATTAAAAATCTTGAAACACTTTTAGAGTCACAACGAGGTAAACCTTGTGCTTCAATCCACTTAAAGACGTAGTCTACTGCAATTAATATATATAAGTTCCTAAATGAAGGTATAAATGGTCCCATAAAATCTAATCCCCAAACATCAAAGATCACAACTTCCAATATGAAATTTAGAGGCTTTTTATTTCTTCTAGATATATTGCCTACTCGTTGACATCGATCACAAGTTTTTATATATCTAAAAACATCTCTAAATATAGTAGGCTAATAAAACTTGTAAAATTTTATAAGCAGTTTTATCGCTCCCAAAATGTCCTCCAAATTCAGAATCATGAAATTTTTGAATGACCAGTTCATTTTCTTCATAAGGTACTCATCTTCTCATAATCAGATCCTTACATTGTTTATATAAATAAGGATCATCCCAAAAATATGCTTTCGCATCATGAATGAATTTCTTTTGTTGTTCCAATGTCAACATAGGTGGCAAAATATCACTTACAATATAATTAACAATATCAGCATACCATGGTATTTTCCACTCACTAACATTATAAAGTTGTTCGTCAGGAAAACTGTCTGTAATTTCAATATCTGCATCAGATAATTCATGGTTTTCTAATCTTGACAAATGATCAGCATATTGATCATCAGTTCCCTTTTTATCAATAACTATAAGATCAAATTCTTGTATCAATAATATCCATCTAATCAACATTGGTTTGGCATCCTTCTTTTGCATCAGATATTTAATAGTTGAGTGATCAGTGTGCACAACACATTTAACTCCAATTAAATAAGATCAAAATTTGTCTAAAGCATATACGATGGCGAGTAGCTCTTTTTCAGTAACAATATAGTTAATTTGAGCATCATTAAGAGTTTGACTAGCGTAGTATATCACTTTAAAAACCTTTTCATAT
>JXCR01143044.1:0-24516 GCA_002079205.1 Phalaenopsis hybrid cultivar | reverse complement strand
TTAAAGTTCAAAATTTCTTCAAATTGACCTTTCAATTGGGCTCAAAACCATTTCCATTCTTCACCAAAGTTGTTCCTTGTGATCATCTACACCAAATGCAACAATCAATTGAGCCAATTGACATGGCTAACCTAGCCCAAACCCAAGTTTTGGTCATTTGCACCCACTTGGACCCATGCACTAAATGTGACCTAACCACCTTAAAGCCACCAAATTAACTCCACCATAGCCATTAGTTGGACCTAGTGACTAGTGCAAACACCATGAAATCACCTAAATCAAGCCATGGACCAAAGGTCCCCCAAATTAAGGGATCTTATTTCCAAAAATGCACATGCTTAAGATATCTTTGCCAAATCCAAGCACATTTGCATTAAATTGCTGTGATGAATTCCTCTAGGTTCCTTGAGCTCCTAGCCACCTCTCCATGGCCGGCCGGCCAGCCTAGTGGCCGGAAAAGCCCAAAACTGAGAGCCACCCCCATGACATCTCACCCAAATCAAACCTAGAGGCCAGCTCATCCAAATCAAACCATGGAGCTCCTCTGCCCTCCACCTAAGCACCACATTACACCTCCTAATTAGCCAAGATAACCACCATAACCCCATTTTTATAAATGGCCACCTCCATGGCCATTGATCTAAGTGCTAAAAATTTCTCAGAGAGGCCTCTCCAAACTTCACACAGAGCTTCCCTAAGATCCCCTCAGTGCATCCCAACCATTTTTCCTCACCCATTCCCCTTGCCGGAGCTCAATTTTGAGCTTGAAACCTTGCCGGAATCCAGGACAGAACCCAATACACCTCCACACTCCACCAAACTTAAATTGCTTGTGACCACACCTTCACAAGAGTGAAAGAAGCAAGAGCCCCATTAAATCCCCCTTCCACATAGCCTCTACCATAGCTCTAGACCAACACCTGAAATCGAGCTTAGTCAAATTCACACTTAGACTTCACACCAAGACCAGGGACTTAATCCCTAACCTCCTTGGACCCCAACAAACGTGCCAAGCAACTCTGATCGAAGCTTCCCTTCTAATAGCAAAGGTATAAAACTCCTACTCCTCCCGAGCTTGTTTTGATCCTCCATTTACTTAAGCTTGATTTCATGACACCTTAACTGTATGGATGTGTTCGTCTCACTTAGACGAGTCCATAGGATCAAACCCGAAGAGATTTGGTTGAGTCTAGGCCGAGATCTTAAGGTTTTAGTGTGGACGGGCACTGGATCATTCCATCGGGGACGATGACAGAGAGCTGTTCGATCAAGCGTGTATCAAATGAACGGGGGAGATCGAGCCGGACAGCGCTTCGGGACATAAACCGTGGGCCGAGTCAGCAGCTATGTGGACGACGACATCCAACCAGAGCGCGCCACGCATGCCTTCGTAGCTGCCTAAGATCTAGTCAGCACACGTTGTTTAAATAGATAAATAGGGTTTTTTTTAATTTATTTAAATACCCTTAACTTAGAAAATCTATAACTTGGTGTAAAAAAATCACAAAAATAAAATAAAAATACCCTCTTGCTAAGTGAACAGACGAGAATAATGTGGAATAATTTTCAAGCCCATTTGACGCCTAAAATATTTTTAATTAATTAAATACTATCTGGAATTATTTGATTCTCCATGCATATTGACACATCACCTTGACTTGAAATTTTAACATATTGAAGCCTCTGCAAGGGAGAACATTCTCTGATTTTTCCAAAGTCAGAGGAGGTCTCTATATGGGGATCCATATTTTTCAAGTTATTTCACATTATTTCCTTGAAATAATCATGGAAATTAGCATTTTGATTATAAAATCCTAAAAAAATTTTGGAAGGTCTACCATAACCAGAGAAACCTTTGGAAATACTTTCATGGGTCAAGTCATTTAAAACATCCTTAAAATTTTCAAATACTAAATCACTAAGATAATTGACTTTGAAAAATATAAACATTTAAATGACTTGATTTTTGATCTCCACTGTGATCTATGATCCAGAAAACTCATCATAAAAGTTTCATCATTTCATAACTTAAATTGATTTTTAAAAATAAATACCACTCTTGGCACTTAAATGATTTTCTTTCATAACTTAAATTGATTTTTAAAAATAAATACCACTCTTGGCACTTAAATGATTTTTAAAAATCAAAATATAACTTAAAAAATTATGAAACTTAGTTTTTTTGAGTTCTATGTGATCAGGGATATTTTTTAAAAATAAAATTATATTTAAAGTAAAAAACTTGATTTTTGGCCTATTTTAAATTTTTAAATAATTAAAAATTCATAAAAATCACAAAAATAATAAAACTCATGAAGATGTTCCAAATTGCTTCCTAATCACTTAGGAACAATTAGAATATTTTTTCTGGTTTTCTAAATAAAGATATTTATTTTCAAAGATTAAAAATAATTTTTAAAAGGCTAAAAATGAGTTTTCACTAAAATAATTCCAATTAATCAAGGAAAAATTAGACAAAAAAATAAAATTTGCTCCTCTGAGTTCTTTGACCTTGGGGAGACTTTTCAAAAATATAAAACTTAATTTTCATCACCTAAAATATTTTATTTTTATTAAATAGCCCAAAAATTAAAATAATTCTAATAAATCACATATAATTCAAAAATCTATGAAATTTGATCCAAAGATTTCTGTGGTCTATGTCTACCTCCAGTAAAAATTTCAAGGGATTACAATTTACCTTGGTCAAGCTAGGAATTTTCTTTGAAAAATCCTATTTTTGCATGAAAATAATTATATAAATTAAATTGCATTTTGAAAAATCATATTTTCTCCTCTTATGTCTTAATTGACCCATGAATGAGGTAGGATACAAATTTCAAAGTCATTTAAATTTAATTTGATAAATCATTAAGTATTAAAGAGCCTTAGGGGCAAATGTGTAATTTTGGAAATTTTGCCTTAATTAACATTTAGGATTAATTCAAGGCTTAGGGGCAAATGTGTAATTTTGGAAATCTTGCCTTAATTAACATTTAGGCTTAAGTCAAAGAGTAGGGGAAAATGTGTAATTTTGGAAATTTAGCCTTAATTAACACTTAGGCTTAAGTCAAGGAGGGGAATGGGTAACCTCTGATCTTAATAAATGTGTAATTTTGGAAACCGAGCCTTAGGGGCAAATGTGTAATTTTGGAAACATTGCCTTAATTAACATTTAGGCTTAAGTCAAGCTTATGGGCAAATGTGTAATTTTGGAAATTTTGCCTTAATTAACATTTAGGCTTAATTCAAGGAGGGGAAAAATGGGTAACCTCTGATCTTAATCAATTTATTTGATGCTTGAAACACAAAGGGGTTAATGGATAGAAACCAATCTTATGTTCTTAATTAAGACTAATAAATTCCTAAATTATTAAAATTTGGAAGTGTATTAAAATTAAATGATCTTTGACTTAGGGGTATGACTTTGAAGTCAATAATTAATCAATTTAATACCCCTATTTTGATTTTCAAATAAAATCCAAATCATGAATCATGAACACCTAAAGTTTAACCTTTTTCAAAATTAATTAAGACACTCACCTAGGTCTTAAGGGCTTAGTGGTGACTTAAGCTAAATCAAAATTGACTAAAAGAGGATTAGAGAAATAAACATAACAAAATCAAACATCCTTGAAACATCATTAAGCCCAATTAGGACTAAAATTTGGCTAAGTGTTCAAATTACAATAACTTGCCCCTTTAAGGATCTTCACCCATATAATTTTCAAAATTAAATGATAAATGATAATTACCCCTTTCTTAGGGATAATTGAGACATCGATGTTCACTGAGCATTAATGATATTTACAGGATGGACCATTAAGCAAAATGATAAGTTTGAATGGACTCGAGGCTTTCACTAGTTGGTGAGGGAGAGGCATGGACCTGTCTCCCCCTCTTAACTTGTTGGATACCTCAGAGGCCTATTAAACTTAATATTTTTTTGCTTAAGGGAATCATCCTTAAACTTTTAAGGACTTAAGAAAATACAACATAGAGTTAGGAAAGCCCCACATAACTCTACTTTTCTTGCTCTTCATAAATGCCCTCACATGCATTTTTAAGTTTCAGATGGTGGAACGAGAAGACTCGCCAGGTACGCTTTCACATTTTATAGTACCGCCTTTCTTCTGTCATTTCCTTGCATGTTTTATGCTTGTATTTATTTACGTGCATGAAAACAACATAAACTTGCATGTTAATCATAATCATAACCGTACCCAAAACCAGGACTAAAACCAACCAAGATAAAATTCACCGCCACAACATTCAAAATATAAAATAACTCAAGATTTAATCACAAACATCACACAAAACCATAACTTCAACTAAATTAAGACGTCTCTATGGGATGATAAGGAATCCCTCGGAGGAGGTAACCTACAGTTGCTAACGAGGCTTCCCACAATTTAAATGAAATTATGGAATTCATTAAGTTGAATTTAGTATTGGACCAAGTGAATCCAATAGAAAATAGTGATGCCGGAACGAGGGAACCGTAGGATCCTAACGGGTGTCGCTCTCATTAACTTTAATATGCCCTCATAAAATTTAAAGAACTTAAAACATAGGGCCACCTGAATTGATATTATAACTTGACACAATAGATAACTCAAACTCGTCGCAGCAGGAGCTTGGAGCTAGCATGGTGGGCAGCACGACCATCTTCAATAGCAAAAACTGTCTTCCTCAGCTAAATCAATCTTTCTTCCTTAGACTTAAACAACAAAGCCATAGGACTTCGGGGTTGCTTGCTTATGCAACGTAAATCCTCACCTTATCTTTAGGTCTTTGCATAGCCCTGCTACNCAAAATTGAAGCCAAACATTAGGATAGCTTGGGAAGTCACCGAGGTTCTCCTCTGGATCTATGACATCCCCTAGTTCTTCTTCCTTTGGATTCTACAATAAAATGTTTCAAATTTGAACCAATCCCCTTTCACACTTCTACATCCGATTTTGTTGAAGAGTCTCACCCTTTGAAATTCCTTGAAGATAATATTTCTTGATTTTTATCGAGAGTTTTCTTAAGTGACTTTGGTCATTTAAGATGTAATTAACTATAGGGGATTGCCCATATAGGAAGCATGTCTGAACCCAGCTTAATATAAACCCTATTTAATTCTTTATATTAAATTGGGGAACTTGTCGGCAAATACAAATGTTTTGCAGACCAAACGTACGTCATACTTTCCTTAGTTTATTTGATCGAGCCTCATCCTCAAGTCTTGTGTTTATCCTTCGGGATAGATACAGGATTTGAGGTATAGTGCTCTTTCATTTTAAACTATGAAAATTATTGGGGTCAGTTTGATTTCATACTTCAACGTCCTTCCGAAGCGGGCGACGGGATTTTGATTCCGACGACCGACAGTTTCTTACGGGCAGCCTCACAAACAATCCCAAAAATAATGCCGACAACCATCTACATGAGTCTCTCAATAGATAAAGGGATCAAAGTCAATAATTTTGGGTTTAGGGTTGTGAGTGGATATAGGTGATAGTGAGTGTAGGTGAGTGAAATAGCTTTAGACCAACACACAGTGTCAACCCTAAGGTCAACAGTCCTATGGTGACTCTCCTTGACCTCCCTCATACTGACCCCACCTACTAAGTGCTAGAGGTTAGGATCAATATGTAGTGATTGAAGTTGAGCAAAGATGAGTTTATAATTTCTAATTGTGAGGGTTCCTTTCTAGTTTTCTAGGAACAGTAAGCAGCAAAGTCCTATGGCTAGACCCTACGTTACTAAACAGGGAAAATTAAACCTCAACCAAAAGTGAGGTCAACAAATGGGCCCCCAATAGGTGTGGTGTGCTAGATAAGCACACCGAGCATATTGGTGTTGACCGATGAGTTCAACAAAACCAATGCAGACTCCCAAGTCAATAGACATAGAAGGAGTGTAAAATGAGTGTGCTAGTTTTTTATGCTAGGGAATTAACAAGTGCACCTCCGATTGAAATAAAGGTGTGGGTACTCTCATTGGGGATTGGAGAGTGGGCTTGAAATTTTCATGTTTCAGGTGTCTATTAAGGATGGAAATCAGTATTTAGGTGCTGACCCCGAAATGGAAATTAAAATTTAGGTATCAATCCGAAAAAGAAAGTCAAAATTTAGGTACCGACCTCAAAGATTGAGATTAGGATGTCGAGTTCCATTCAAGGGGGCCTTACACCTATCTTGAAGATATGTGTAGAGAATTGGATGTCATATCCCATTCAAGGGGGTCTTATTCCAATCTTGAAGATATGTGCAGACAATTGGATGTCGTTGTCCAATTCAATGAGGTCTTATACCAATCTCTATAGGATTGAGAATAGGGTGTTATGTTCCATTCAAGGGAGTCCTACACCTATCTAGAAGATGTGTGTAGAGAATTGGATGTCGTGGTCCCATTCAAGGGGGTATTATACTAATCTCGAAAGGGTTGAGAATAGGGTGTTGTGTTCGATTCAAGAGAGTGTTACACCTATCTTCAAGATGTGTGTGTAGAGAATTGGATGTCGTGGTCCCATTCAAGGGGATCTTATACCAATATCGAAAGGTTGAGAATAGGATGTTGTGCTCCATTCAAGTGAGTCTTACACTTATCTTGAAGATGTGTGTGTCACATTAGGGAGGAAAGCACAGGGAATAATATCCAACCCAAATGGTGAGAAGAGAAATATCTGCTAAGTTGGGGAGGAAAGCACTGGGACTCATATCTAACCTAAAAGGGTAGCAGGAAAAGAGTTGCCATCTCGGAACTGGCTTCAAGAACGACACAAATATAATGTAGAAAGTTTGTGGTGTTGAACTCATAAATGTGTGTCATGTAAAAAGGTTGACATTGCCGATGAAGATATGTGGTATTTTGTATGGGTTTGTGGAAAATATGAAATTTTGCAGGCATTATGAAGAGAATTAGTGCAGACAAAGATAGTCATGCTGTGCAAGCACAGAGTAAGAGACCTCAAAATTGAGAGAATCAAATCAACCGATTTATTTTATTTTCTTATTATTTTTATCATATTTAATTATCATAATATAGTTTTAAAATTTATTTTTTTTGTTGTTTGGTTTTTTAAAAGAGAGTATTTTATTTGAATTTTATTATTATCAAGTTTTTACTATTTTGCTCTTCATTCGTTATAGTTTGGAACCAATGTATGGTTCCGTGGCTTTTATCCATCACAGGGAAGGGAAATTGAACAAACTAACAAACACAACTGAAATAGTTTTCATTAATCTACTTCAATAGGTGTTACAGATTGAGTTAATTCTCAAAAATAGTTTTCAAAAATCTGAAATAGTTTTCATTAATCTACTTCCACGGATCCTCTGAACTCACCGAGGCCAATGAAATCTATTTCTTTCCTGAATAAGATATTGGTCTTACTCATGAAAAAGACCGTGCAAAAAGACCTCACAAAATCATGATATTCTATATGTGGGGGAATGCAGTCGGCTTCATTGTATATATTGATGTCAAAATAAGCTCGGTTTAGGGTTGGAGTTCAATATCTTTGTCTGAGAGGGGAGGCCTCAATCAGATAGTTTTGGTAGCTTCAATTGGTTCCAATGAACCTCTAAATGAAGTCCCAAGCCTTGGTGAATTGTCTAGGTATGAATGAAATCAAGCTCGATTTTAGGTGTTGGTCTGGAGCTATGAGGCTATTTTAGATGGGGCTTTTATGGGGAATCAACTTCTCTCACTGTGGGGATGGTGTGTCAAAATTAATTGAAGTTTTGTACACTATGGGGCTATGGCGAGTTCTATCCCGATTTTAGAGCAAATTTTAGTGAAGAAATTGGCTCTATGGGGTGTCTATGAATGGCTGAGAGCAAGGGGATTGCACTTGTGATGGTTTGGAGAAGCTCTGGTGAGATTTTGGCATAGTTACCTTAAGATACTAAACAAACTTCTCTTTGGCCATGGAAACCTTCATTTAAAGCCTTGGCTGTCTGGTGGAGCTCAGGGCTTGGAGTTGGGTGCTAAAGCTTGCTGAGGTGGAGGGAAAAAAAGCTCTAATGGCCAATGGGACTGAGCCAAGTCAGGGAGGTTAAATTTTGGTATTTGGCCACTTGGGGATGGCTGACCAAGGTTTAGTCACTTCTTGGATCAGGGAGGTTAAGGGGTGCTTAATGATGGTTAACCCCCGCGGGTAAGCAATGATGATGGAGATATTTCAAGTTTAGGCCAAATATGGGGTGAAATCCCTTAAATCAAGGGACCATTGGTCCATAGCTCATTTTAGATGGTTTAGTTGGGTCTAGCCTGGTCCATAGGGTGCACTTGGTGGCTATGGTGTCATCAATTTGGTGGCTTAGGCATGGCTAAGTCAATTTTGGTGCGTGGGTCCAATTTGGGTCCAAATGGCTAAAAGTTGGGTTTGGGTTAGGCTAGTTTTGACTTTAAGCTCAATTGATTGATCAACACTGTGTAAATGATTGTCATGAAGATTTTTGGTGAAGGATTAAAATGATTTTGAGTTCTATTAAAAGCTCAATTTGAAGGATTTTGAGATTTTGGTCAATTTGGGCATGTTGGATTAGACTTGGGTCTAGGTTGGGCGAAGGTAGGGCTGAGTCCAAATTGATGGTTGAAAATGGTCTATAGGACTATCATAAATAGTTTTCAACATAAATTGGGTGTCAATTTCGGTGTTAAGACATTCAATTTAGTATAATTTGGAGACAAGCAATTTGGGGATTTTTAACTTGGGTTAAAATTAAGTAAAATTGAGGCTTCAACAAAGCCAATTAAAAGTTTAATTTGGTGTGTAGGAGTGTTATGAAGAGTTTATGATTCAAATTGGGGCAAATTAAGTAGGCTATGGGTTTCCATTAGGTGAGATTAGGTCATAAAGCCAAAATTGGGGGTTTGACTTAGATCAAAATTGAGCTCAAAGCATGGGCCAATTAGGCTTGGATATGGTTTGTATGATAAAATTAAATATTAATTTGAGTTTATAATTGAAATTGAGGGGAATTGGGCTCAAATTGATAGACATTTGAGGTGAATTTGGGAAAATTGGGGCCTTTAAAGGTTATTTGGGGGGTTTTGGTCAAAATGGTCAAATTTGGTTCAATTGAAGGGTCCAAATTGGTTTTCAAAACATTTGGAGTGATTTTTTAGCTTTTGGGAAAGTTTGGGGTGCCAAGGGTATTTTTGTAATTTTAGCAATTTTTAAGGGTATTTTGGTAAACTTGGAATTTTTGGGTGGATTTGGGTAGTATGGGTATTTTGAAATGGTTTGAAATGATTTTTGAACAAATTTAGGTATTTTGGATGAATTTGAGGATTTTGACCAAATTTAGGGTTTCAAGGGCATTTAGGTAATTTGGGTGGATTTAGGGGCAAAAGATCAAATTGGTCATTTTGATAGAACTGGGGTACCGACTACCCTATATGAGCTATGGACCAATGAAGTTACCATTTGGGTCCTCTATGTACTGGTCTTAGCTAAACCCAAGCGTAGAGCTAGTGGGTTTAGTGGACCATCTACATGAGTCTCCCAAAAGATCAAGGGATCAAAGTCAACAATTTTGCTTCTAGCGTTGTGAGTGGATATAGGTGATAGTGAGTGTAGGTGAGTGTACTAGCTCTAAACCAACACCCTGGGTCAACCCTAAGGTCAAAAAGTCATATGGGGACTCTCCTTGAGCTACCTCATAGTGACCACACCTACTAAGTGCTAGAGGTTAGGATCAATATGTGGAGCTTCAAGTTGAGCAAAGAGGAGTTTAGAATTTTTAATTGTGAGGGTCCCTTTCTAGTTTTCTAGGAATAATCAACACAAAAGTCCTATGGCTTGACCCTATGCTACTAAAGAGGGAAAACTAAACCTCAACCAAAAGTGAGGTCAACAGCCTTCGAAGGTGCACTTAACTTTGAGGTGGAAAAATTGACTTTTCTTTCACTTGTAATTTTCTAGAGCCCTCTTCCAACAATCAAATAGGAAATAATCTCATCTAGCTCCATCTCAGTGGGACTATAGTTCACATAAAACTATAAAGTATCAGGTGGTAGATGGTAAAACATAGTGATCACCTCCGGTGAAAAAGGTACCAATTTTCCTCTAACCATGACTCAATCAACTTCAGCCTCGGCTTTGCATAGAACTCCCTAAATACAAAAATAACGACCATAATAGAAAAATAGCAGAAACGTTCCCATTGTCGGAGAACGATCAGATCTTCTACAGATCCACCTGGATTTTTAAAACATCACTCCTAAATAAGTTTTCGTGATTGCAGAGCATCACTGTACCTATCTTAAGATTTTGAACTCACAAACTTGCTCGAATCAAAGTGGATTTTCCCTTTACTCCTATTCACACTTGGTGCCATTTGAAAAATTTCATAAAATTCCATAATAACTTCAAAAATCAAGTTTAATCTACTAAACTTAACTCTTATAAGCATAAACTAAACTTTTTATGCAATTTTCATAGATTTTTCCTCATTTTTCACCATGAATAGTGATTTTTAGGTTCTTTCAAATGTACTCAAGATACATGATGAAAATCCAAAATTTTTACATAAGTAAAGCTCTTACCTTAAGAAATCCAAATCTAACAAATTTTTCTAAATTCCACTAATAAATCTCCACGATACGACCTCCCTTAGACTTCCGAAATGCAAACTCGAGAGGTTGGAGGTGATAGTGAGAGTAAAAATGGTGATTTTTTCACTTTTAACCTGTCACGAACCAGTTTTCATGAACCGGCGCTTAAGCGCGGATTAATGGCGGTTAGGCGTCTGCTTCTTGGGTTACATCGCACTTATGCAATTATCCATGTGATTATGCTATAGGAGTTATAATAGGTTATTTTAGGTTATCAAATATAGTGGAGGAATTATATTAGGTTATCAACTATCAGAAAATGGTATGAAAGTAGATCCTACTCAAATTCAAGTGATCGCTAATTTACCTTATCGAACAAATGTAAGGAAAATTAGGAGTTTTATAGGACATGCTCGATTCTACAAGCAATACATTAAAGACTTGTCAAAGATTGCTAAGCCTTTATGCCATTTACTAGAGAAAGATGTAATTTTTCAATTTTGATAAGGAATGCCTAAAAGCTTTTAATTTATTAAAAGAAAAATTAATCACTGCACTAATTATAGTTTCATCAAACTAAAGAAAACCTTTTGAATTGATATGTGATGCTAGTGATTATGCTATAGGAGCTGTTTTAGAATAAAGATATGATAAAATTTTCAAAGTAATTTACTATGCTAATAAAACTCTTAATGAAACTCAAATCAATTATACAAAAACTGAAAAAGAGTTATTAGCAATATTATATGCTTTTGATAAATTTAGATCATATTTGATTGGAACTCATTATGTAGTGCATACAAATCAATCTGTTATTAAGTACTTAATGAAAAAGAAGGAAGCTAAACCTAAACTTATAAGATAGATGCTTCTTTTGCAAGAATTTGATTTTAAAATGGTAGATCAAAAGGGGACTGAAAATCAAATTGCTGATCATTTGTCTAGGCTTGAGTTAGAAAAACTACTTTTTTTTGAAAAACAAATTAATGAACATTTTCCAAATGAAAAATTTTTCACTATTAATGAGTGGTGTGTTCCGTGGTATGTCAACATTGTGAACTTTATTGTTAGTGATATTATACCCTATGGAATGACATACCAACAAAAGAGAAAATTTATTTTTGGAGCTAAGACTTATTTTTGGGATGACCCATTTTTATATAAACAAGGAAAGGATCTAATTATTCGAAGATGTGTACCATTAGCAAAATCTTATGAAATTATCCAAAAATGTCATAATTCTGATTTTGGGGACATTTTGGTGTTGATAAAACAACATACAAAATTTTACAATCTGGATTCTATTGGCCTATAATTTTTAGAGATGTTAATGCTTATATCAAAACATGTGATAGGTGTCAACGAGTAAGCAATATTTCTAGAAGAAATGAGATGCCCCTCAATTATATGCTAGAAGTTGAAATATTTCATGTTTGGGGATTAGATTTCATGGGACCATTTATACCATCTTTCGCAAATTTATATATTCTGTTAGTGGTGGACTATGCATCCATATGGATAGATGTTGTTGCTTTACCTCGATGTGATGCTCAAAGTGTTGCAAATTTTTTGAAAATGAACATATTTTATAGATTTGGGATGCTGAGAGCTATCATTATTGATGAGGGAAGTCATTTCAGAAATGTCATAATGAAGAAGTTATTAAAGAAATATCATATAAATCATAAGATTGTTACTGCTTATCATCCTTAAACAAGTAGTTTGACTGAATTATCCAACCAGGAAATTAAAATAATTATGGAAAAATCTGTGAATCCAACAAAAATGGATTGGTCAGTCAAACTTGACTATGCTTTGTGGGCTTATAGGACTGTATACAGAACTCCTATAGGAATGTCCTCATATAGGCTAATATTTAGGAAAGCTTGTTACTTACCAGTTGAACTTGAACATTAAACATATTTGGTGATTAAAGAGTTCAAGTATAATTTGAAAGATGCTGCTGAGAAAATATTATTGCAATTAAATGAGCTTAAAGAGATAAGTAATGAATCTTTTGAGAGTGCCAAGATTTATAAAGAAAAGATGAAGATGTGGTGTGATCAAAGGATTCTTACTAAAAATTTTCAGCTAGAGCAACACATTTTGCTATATAATGGAAAGTTAATATTATTTCTAGGCAAACTTAAGTCCAGGTGGATGGGCCCATTTGTTGTGATAAAAGTTTATCCTTATGAAGCTGTGGATATTAAAGATCCTAAGTCTGAGAAAATATTTAAAGTTAATGGACATAGACTGAAACCTTATTTTATAGGGGATCGACATAAACTTAATTATGGAATGTTGATTAAGCACTTGTTACATCTGACTGACTGTGTAAAACCAAGAGCTTTGTGGGAGGCAACCCATAATTATCAGAGTGTTTTTATTTTAATTGTTGTTCTGTGTGTGATTAAGAAAATTAGGATAGTATTTTTTTTGAAACTATTATGTATTAGTAAAGATTTTAAGACTTTATTTAGTGACCAAGACATATTTAAACGAGAATTTGGATGTTAAGTTGACTAGTGCAAAAATGTGCACTGGTTCTTAAGCGCGACAGTTTAAACACATCTGCAAAATTAATATTCTAGAAGGTTTAACTGCCAATTAGTTTACAAAAACATGCCAAGGTAGTTTCTAAACGTGTCTAGGAGTTATTGGAAGGATTTAAGCTTATAAATAGAAGGGTTTTGTGAATGAATTTCACCCAGATCATTTCTAGCCCTAAAAGTCTAAGAGGAAGTGAGATTTAGAAAAAAATGTCTTTATGGGAGAAGGATTTGAAGAAGGAAGAAACCATGAGGAAGAGGTTCATTAGTTAAAGTGCACAAGAGATGTATAACGATTTCTTAGCCTTTAATATTGAAGGGATATCAAATCAGATCAACAAAATGGAGAATACTATGATACTATTGGAGACCAAAGTGCTTGAGTTGCATGCACATCTAGAGCATATTAGATGGAAATTGAAGATTCAATTTAGCCACCGAAGTTATATAGAGGAAGCGAATAAGGCGATGTTCATTAAGAAAAAGTGGATTAAAGAAGACAGTATCAAAGCTCGTCACCACCATCTGTTTTATTAACTCTATATTCTTGGAGAGACTAATGAAAGATAGGAATTTGTTCCTTTGAATGAAGAATGGAATTAAGTTTAGTTTTAGAATTTGTGTGTTAGAAGTTGTTGTTTTCAAGTGGTTTAGTGTTTAAGTCATGTTTTTAGTATTTTTGACTTCTTTATGTGTAATGATTATTATGTATTTGTATTAGAAAAAAATTTTCATACAAGACTATTTGGAGTGAGAATTAAGTGTTTAAAAGTATTTTACTTATTTGTGAATTAATATAAGTTTGTTTGTGTGAAAATTTGTGTTATTTTTAGCCTCAAATTGAAATAGTTATTATGGAGAAATTTTGAAAGAGAGGGGAGTTATAGGAAGTTGAAAATAGTCACTTAAGTGCTATGAGACCATTTAAAGGTGGTTTACTTAAGCAAATAGTGCATTATACTTTAATTTGAAAATTTTGAAAATCATGCACTGACGCCTAAGCGCCACATCTCGCGCTTAAGCATGAGCCAATCAGAGAGGCAGGCGCCTAAACGCCACTTGCCCGCGCTTAAGCATTGGTTCACAAAAACTAGTTTGCGAATGTTTAAAAGTGAAAGTTTTGGCCCAAAAATTACCATTTTTATGCCTCCCGTCACCTTCGACCTCTTAAAATCATGATTTTGAAAGGCTAGGGCACATCTAAAGTGAAGATTTGTTGGTGGAATCAAGTGAAATTTGCTAGATCCAAGTTCCTCAAAGTAAGAGCTTTACGTCTATGTAAAAATTTTGGAGATTTTCACCATGTATTTTGAGCACATTTGGAGAAATTTGAAAATTCACTATTCATGGTGAACAATGAGAAAAAAATCTATGAAAATTGCATGGGAAGTGTAGATTATACTTTGGAAGTTTAGTTTAGTAGTTTAGACTTGATTTTTGAAGTTGTTTTTGGAATTTATAAAATTTGTAGAACGACACCAAGAATGAAGAGGAGCAAAGGAAATAGCCCATTATATTCGAGTAAATTTGTTAGTTTGAAGGCTCAGGATCGATACAGTGATGCGCTGTAATCACAGAAATTGATTCAGGAGCGGTGTTTTAGGAATCCAGATGGAGACATAGAGGATTTGATCTTTCGCCGACCGTGGGAACAATTCTGCTGTTTCTCTGCAGTAGCAGTTATTTCTTTGGTTAAAGGGTTCTATGCAAACCTCCCTAAGGTTGAAGACAATAGAGTCATGGTTTGAGGAAAGTTGGTACCCTTTTCATCGGAGGTAATCAACTTATTTTATCATCTGCCACCTGGTATGTTATGCTTTTATGCAAATTATAGTCCGGTTGAAGCAGAGTTAGACGAGATTATTTCTTACTTGACTATTGGGAGAGGACTTTGGAAGATCACTAATGAGAGGAGAGTCAACTTCCCAACTTCAAAGTTAAGTGCACCTTCAAAGGCTTGACACTATTTTATTTCTGCTCATCTACTACCAACAAATCATCTTAGTGAAGTTACCAGGGAGAGTGATGTTAAATTATTGCATCCAGGAAGGAAAGCTCATAAACATAGCAGCTTTGATTTATCAGAGCATCATCAGTTCTGCCACTGTTGTTACTAATGCTGGTCTGGGATTTGTTTCCTTGATCTTTTCTTTGTGTGAGCAGGATGGAGATAAATATGATAGTTGGGAGGAAGTGTTGTTACCTCTAAAGCCCATCACTAAGTTGAATGTGAAGACTTATTCTGAGCATTCTAGTTTTGGCTAGAGAGGAGGATTTTCTAGGAGTTATGGAATGGAGACGTTTCCTACTCCTACCTCCACTGCTTCTTCATCTAGACCATCTACCTCACGTGCTTCTACATTTAGAGGTGAGTTTACATAGACCAAAGATCAATTATTACATAGGATGATGGATAACATCAATTTAACTGCTGATATGGTACAAAATTTAGAGCATTTTGCAGAGCACACTAATAGGTATAATAGGAGAAAAGTGATTACGAAGAGTAATTTCACTCATCTTTGGAGAGCCTCATTAGGGGTAACCAAGGAGTGCAATTTCCTTCATATCCTAGATACCCTGATTATGAGCCTGCATAAGGTTTGGATAGCGGTGATTCAGAGGATTATGAGTAAAACTGAGAGATTTTTTTATGATTGTAATATGATATGAACTATGTGATTTTGGCTTGCTACATTTACATCTGTGTGTTGATTTGAACTATGTGATTTGGTTTGTACTTTTATGTTTAAGTGAGAATTGTGATGTGATGTGTTTTCATGTCTTGGACTTCATACATGTTTGTTTACTTATTTAAATATTATGATGTGTGAGACTTCTATTTTTAATTGTATTGTAATGTTTGTGTTAGTTAGTAGTTTATTTTAAAATTCTAGGGTAGTAACAGTTGTGAGTTTTGTGATTTAGTTAGTTTATAACTTAGCTTAATTCTATGTATTTTATAAAGTTGAAAATTTTGCTAGCGTAAATCTTAAATTTGAAAATTAAGAAACTGCTACTTTGTATTTTTCTTTTATCATGTTTGTGAGTTTGCTTTTATGTTGAGATTGTGAAGTCAAGTTAGTGTGTTAGTTTACTTTTATATTTATACTCACTGTTTAGAAGTCTATTGAATCTCTTGATGTTGAATTGAAATGTAAATATTATAAAATTTGATCAAATTTAATTTTACTCCTGTTTTTAGTTTTATACTTGTATCATTAGAGTATAAAAATTCCTGAAAGCATGTTATTCTTATTTTCATTCCTGCTTATATATATTTGATGCTATACTGTTTAATCTAATAAAAGTTTAAGTTTGGAGGGAATGAAAAATATTTTCAAAACTTTAATTTTATTGGTTCTTAAATGAACTACAAGTGACTTTGATTTGAAAGGAAAGATTGATCATGTATATGAAGTTATATTAGGGAAGCAAAATTTGATTTTAGAAATAAGTAAGAGAATTTAGTTGAGATTTTGAGTAATGAAGAAAAACTTTAAGTTAAAAGTTTTTAGTGTAGAAAATGATTAATATAAGTAAATATCTTTAGTGAGAAACATTGTATTTTTGAAAATTTTATAATTTTAGAATTTTATTTTTAATACTTAAATTTATTTTAGTATAAATAATTTTCAAATCTATCATTATATTTATAAGTAAAAGTTTCGTATCAAGACTTTGCTTTCGGAAAGGAAAAGTAGAATTCAAAATTATTATAGGTCTATCCAGATATAGTAATCCTTGCATAAAAAGAAAAGAAAAGAAAAGGAGAAAATGAAAAAAAGAGAAAAGAAAAAAAAGAGAAAAGAAAAAGAAAAAGAAAAAACATAAGGGAGGAGAAGCTTGAGGATTAGTTCCTAATCAAAAATTGGTTCTACATTTGATCCTTTTAAAGTATAAGACTTGAGAATATCTTAAGCTTATAGATATAATATAGTAAGTGAAATTATTTTTAATAAAAATTTTTAAGTGGAGATAATAAGAAAATTAAATTCTGAATTTGGAAGACTTGCAATATTTCTGAAGTAGATAGGAACTTATATTTTCATCTTTCTTAACACTAGAAATTTCTAAACTTGAAGTTGATCTCATTTACTGAATATTTTTTTTCTAGATTGGACTACTATATTTCTAAATCTAAATTTTAATAACTCCTAAAGAAACTCATATGCATATCATACATATTTAGTTTTTAAAGATTGAAGTGTCACTTGAGGACAAATAACATTTTAAGTTTGGGGGATTTTGATATGTCTAAAATATATAGTGTTTTTAGACACATTTTTGTACCAATTTTTGGGAAATTACGTTTTAATGGAAGGTATTTTTGTGTTTCTCCTTTAGGTATAGGTAAAAAGGTAAAAATACCTAAAAGAGTGAAAAATGATCAAATTTGGAGCAAATAGGTGAAAAATATGCAAAAGTGTTTTATCGCTTAAGTGTCGATCCAACGCTTACGCTTCAAGTAAACAGAGAAGGTCGCGCCTAAGCGCTAGAGGTTTTGTCTCAAATCAACCTCGACAATCTACACAAGCTCAAAAAAGAAGAAGAAATGATGATTGCGGTTGTTGATATCAATCAAGATTAGCAAAAACCTGTCGGCGCTATTTTTGGTTGGAGAGATGCCCGTAAGAAGCTGTCGATCACCGGAATCAAAATCTCGTCGCCCGCTTCAGAAGGACGTTTTAATTTACATATATATTTAGTTTTAGAAAAATATGAAATTAAACTGACCCCATATTTTTCATAGTTTAAATGAAAGAGCGATGTACCTCAAATCATGTATCTATCCCGAAGGATAAGCACAAGACTTGAGGATGAGATTCAATCGAATAAACTATAAAATATATGAAATCCGTTTGGTCTTCGAAATACCTTGATTTGTTAACATAGTAAATGCTTTATATTCATGAATATTGGCTACTAACCTTGGATTTACCCTCTCAGAAGGCCATTAAAAATTATTTGTAGCCATTTCTTCAATTAAAGCATAAGCGTCAGAAATGGTTTTGACATCAATGAACCACCAGCAGCGACATCGATAATAGATCTAAGAGATCCAACTAATCCATTATAAGAAGTTTGAATTTTTAACCAATCCGGTATTGAATGGTGTGGGCACTTTCTTAAGAGTTCTTTAAATCATTCCCATGCTTCATAAATAGATTTCCCTTCAAACTAATTAAAAGTCGTAGTTTTTTATGCTGGAAAATATTTATCAAGGAATTTTTGTGCTAAATCACCAAAAATTTTGATAGATCTAGGTGATAACAAATGCAACCACATATTAGCTTTATCCCTCAGTTAGAAAGGAAATAACCTAAGTCTTATGACATCATCTGATACACCATTATATTTAAATGTAGCACACAATTCTAGAAAATTGGCAAGATGTAAATTTATTATTTGGTTAGTGATCTCCCAAACTAATTATTTGTTACCATTTAGATAATAGCAAGTTTATGTTCAAATGAATTAGCCACTACAATAGGTTTTTGAATACTACAATGAAGTTCATCTACTGTAGGGTTGGCATAATCTCTTAATGGTATAAATTCTTGATGAATTTCAGTATTTTGATCATTTTGGTATGCCATTTCTGTAATTTTTTTAGATTTATCAAAATTTTTAACTTTTTTGGTTATTCTGATTTTCTTAACAGCTCTTTCTAATTCAGAATCATAGGGCACTAGACTTTCAGAACCTGAACTAGACATATGCTAACATAAAATAAAATACTATAAAACACACAAAAAATAAAATACAAAAATAAGATATTCATAAAATTACTTTGTAAAAGTTTAAATAAAACTTTCTTAGATATAATTTTACTTTACATCAATTTTTGAAATCTTCCCCGGCAACTGCTCCAAAAACTTGATCCTTAAACGGCTTATATGCAACAATATAACAATAATTCTGACTATATTTTTCACTTATATTTCCTTATTTTGCAACAAAACCAAAAACTTGATCCTGAAGAAGAATAAAAATTTAACTTTTAATTCTTATATATTGGGTACTACATAAGTATATGTATCATTATCAAGTAATATATGACTTTTTGATTAAGACCTGAATATTGAACCCACATGGAAGATATGCAATATGCACTTTTTGGAAAATTTTCTATTTTTAAAAAGACAATTATTTAAACTAACGATAATTTGATAGTAATTAAAATTCAAATATTTTTAGTATTTTTGATATTTTGACAAAATAATAACAACTTCTAAATAACTTGAGTTTATGTAAAAGAAAAGCACAAAATATGAAAATATCTTTCTCCTTTTCATCAATAAGTAATAAGTATAGGAACTTTGTTGTGGAATTATAAAAATTATGTTGTACAAAATAGGAGCAATAATATTCTTTACCCTTACTAGAGATGTTATAAAGAACATTGGTTAATTTAAAGTTTGAATAGTTTTGAAGACTGACTAGATAGGGAAGATACTAGCTCTCACTCTAGAGTTCCCTCGATTCCCTCCACTTGGGGGCTAACATCTCGTATCAGAACCAAAAATAATAAACCAAGTTAGGGGCTTTAACCTGTCACATTAAAGTCCTCTAACTCTACACCCTTCAAAGTTTATTGACTTATTTATTTACACTAAATCTTATGAATTACAATCTCATGCATACAACCTCCTGTGATTCTTTCCGATTATTGACTGAGACAATACCACCCTGGTTTTTACATTTTCTCACAAAAAAAAATTTAACATCTGGATAAGCCAAATCAAGATGTAAATGAAGTGCATGGAATGAAATCATCACAACTTCTTCCAACATTAAAGATTAATACTCTCCACAACTTCCATACAAACTTTAATTACTTATAATTTTAAGGAGAAAGATAAAGAAAAATACTCAGAATCCATGGAGAAAATAGAACCACACTTTAGTTTAAAAGTAGAAATCATTGTCAAACCAACAAGATGTCTAGATTAAAACCAAAAGTAGTTGAAAAACAAAGATAATAACTTATCTCAAATCCTCCATCAAACTATTGAAGTTCTTTTGAATCTCTTTTCTCTTACAACACTCTAAACTCTCAAAATAAAACTAAAAACAAAAAGGAAAAAAAGTAAATTTGTGGAGCCTGAATCTTTCCACAAGATTCTCCACAATCTTCTCAAGACTCAACACACTCTCTCTCTTCAAGCATCCATCTCAAATGTCTCAACTTCCTTCTTTTATAAATTTCCCAAGAGGTGCCTTGGAAATTCTTCAAAATATTTTTAAATTTGATCTATTATCCAAGGGATGCCTCCTTTCAAAAGTATTTTAAAAATATTTTTGTTCCTAGGGGTCATAACCACCCTCTTTAGCTAATAGGTGCATCAAATGTCTCTTAAAAATTAGTACAAATGAAGAAAACCACTAAATAAATACCTTTGGTGCTTAAGCGCGGGGCCTCTGGTGCTTAGGCGCATCCTTCTCTGTTTCACGGCGCTTAAGCGATGGATCTGGCACTTAGGCGCCAAAACACTTTTGCACAAATTTCAAATTTTTTCTCTAAATTTGATCCATTTTTACTTTTTTAACATTTTTCACCTTTCTGCTTGTACCTGAAAGAAAAACACACAAATATCTTTCATTAAAGTGCAATATCTAAAAAATAAGTAAAAAATGTGTCTAAAAATACTATATATTTTAGGTGTATCACATAGTAAATTACTTTAAAAATTATATCATATTTTTATCCTAAAACAACTACATTAGCATAATGACTAGCATCATACATAAGTTCAAAACGTTTTCCCCAATCTAGTAAAACTATAATTGGTGCACTGACTAATTTTTCTTTTAATAACTCAAAAGATTTTAGGCAGTCTTCATCAAAATTTAAAATTGTATTTTTCTCTAGTAAATGGCATAAAGGCTTAGCTAGTTTTGAAAAAGTCTTTAATATATCGCCTATAGAATCTAGCTTCTCCTAAAAAACTCCTAATTACTCTTACATTTGTTGGATAAGGTAAATTAACGATAACTTGAATTTTAGCAGGATCTACTTCCATACAACTTT
This sequence comes from Phalaenopsis hybrid cultivar, assembly GCA_002079205.1. Taxonomy (NCBI): domain Eukaryota; kingdom Viridiplantae; phylum Streptophyta; class Magnoliopsida; order Asparagales; family Orchidaceae; genus Phalaenopsis; species Phalaenopsis hybrid cultivar. The sequence continues at coordinate 3,375 of JXCR01143044.1, read as the reverse complement.
CTAATATTTTATGTCCTAATACAATTCTTCATGCTACCATGAATTGACATTTTTCCCAATTAAGGACTAAATTATTTCGTCACAACGCTTAAGAACTTCTAATAAATGTTCTAAACATAAGTCAAATGAAGTTCCAAAGGCTAAGAAATCATCCATAAATACTTCAATTCCTTTTTCAATTAAATCACAAAAAATTTTCATCATACATCTTTGAAATGTAGTAAGGGTATTACATAAACCAAAAGGCATTCTTCTAAAAGCAAATGTATGATGCGGACTGGTAAAATTATTTTTTGTTGATCCTCAAGAGTTATTTATATTTGGTGATAACTGGTCTATCCATCCAAAAAATAAAAGTGTTTATGCCTAGCTAGTCCATCCAACATTTGACCGAGAAAGGGTAGTGGAAAATGATCTTTCCTAGTAGCAAGATTTAATTTTCTATAATCGATGCATATTCGCCTCTTCGTGACTTGTCTAGTAAGTATTAACTCATTATGTTCATTCATAGTCACAAGTACTCCTCTTTTCTTAGGCACACAATGAATTGGACTAACCCGTGCACTAGCTGAAGTAGGGTAGATAATTCCAACATCTAACCACTTTAAAATTTCTTTCTTAACAACTTCTTTCATTATAGGATTCAATCTCCTTTGAGGATCAGCCCTGAGTTTACAGTTCTCTTCCATATGAATTCTATGCATACAAATTGAAGGATTGGTTTCTTTAATATCATCTATTATCCATCCAAAGGCTTTCTTAAAATTTCTAAAAAATTTCATCAATCTTTCTTCTTCTTCCATCCTTAACTATGAGGAAATTATAACTGGTAAAGTAGAGGAATCTGCTACAAGGGCACATTTTAAATAATTATGAAGTAATTTCAACTCAAGTTTTGGAGGTTTTTCTATTGATGGATAAAATGATTTATCTTTTTCTATTGCGTTTAGAATTTCAAAACTTTCTCGAACATAATTTGAATCTTCCTTAAAAAAATCTTCACATTGATCTAATTCCTCTTCTTACTAGTGTTTAAAATCTTTTACTTCAGATTTTTCTTCATAATTAGTTTTGAAGTGGCATTCACTCAGATATCTTATAACATCCATTCTATAACATTCATCATATTTACCTTTTGCAGGATACTTCATTGAGTTTGAAATGTTAAAAGTAATAGTTTGATCATTGACGCACTTTGTTAATTTCCCTTTATGTACATCTATCATTGCTCTTCCTTTGGCTAAGAAAGGTCTCCCCAAAATGATAGGTATCTCTTTATCTTCCTACATATTTAACACAATGAAATAAACATGAAAGATAAATTGATCCACTTTCACTAGAACATCTTTTATAACTCCTTTAGGGTATGTTATCAAACGATCTGCTAACTGTAGAGTTACAGTAATCGGGGTTATTTATCCTAATATCAATCTTTTAAATATTCATAATGTCATAATGTTAATGCTTGCACCTAAATCACATAAAGCTTTCCCATAAAATCTATCTCCTATCACACATGGAATTCTAAATTTACCAGAATCTTTAAGCTTTTCAGAAAGCTTCTTCTGAATAATTACACTGCACTCCTCACTACGTGCAATAGTCTCATTATCTTCAAACATCCTTTTCCAGGTGAGATATCCTTCATAAACTATACATAGCTTGACATTTGTTCTAAGGCTTTAGCAAATTGAATATTAATTGTAAGCTTCTTAAAAATTTCCATAAATTTTGAAAATTACTTATCCAACTTCTGTTGACAAAGTCACTGAGGAAATGGAGGTGGTGGTTTTTTTTAATTTAGCTTTAAGTGGAGAAATAAGTCTCTCAAAATCTTTTGGAGCGTCCTCTTTTGATTCTTCAATTTCTTCTGTCTCTACTTCAGTTCCTTTTTGAACCTTACCTTCCAACTCTCTTCTGCTTCTAAGTGGAATGACTTTTACTTGCTCTTTATTCTGGTCTTTTGATTTTGTTTAAGTTTTACTAGGAAGTGTTCATTGGGATTTATTACTTAATGAATTTACGATTTGTCCAAGTTGACTCTCAATTTTTCTAATTGTAACTCCTTGACTTTGTACCTGATTTTCCATTTGTAGCACTATTTCTTCTATATACAACTTCTTCTCATTAAATTATATATTACTGTTGAAACCTGGAGGATAAGTAGATCTAAAACTATTATTCCCTTGGTTGTTCCATTTTCTCAATGGGTTTCTTTGATTGTTCCCCCATTGCTGATTATTACTACCCGTAGTATTATTCCAATTGAAGTTGGGATGGTTCTTCCAACCTAAGTTATAATAATTTAAATATGGGGTTTTTTGCTTATTATTTATGGCATTCAAAGTTTCTAATGATGCTTGAGAATCTACAATTTGGCCTAAAGAATTCTCTTCAATCATAGAGACAGTTTGAGAAAATTTCATTCCAAATTGGTATAACTTCTTTGAAATTGCAGCAACTTGATTTACTAACATAGTAAATGTATCAGATTCATGAATATTAGCTACTTTATTAGGATTCACCCTTTGAGAAGGCCATTAAAAATTATTTGTAGCCATTTCTTCAAATAAAGCATAAGAGTCATGAAATTATTTTGACATCAATGAACTACGAGCAGCGACATCTATAATAGATCTAAGAGACCTAGCTAATCCATTATAAAAAGTTTTAATTATTAACCAATCTAGTTTAACATGGTGTGAACACTTTCTTAAGAGTTCTTTAAATCATTCCCATGCTTCATAAATAGATTCCCCTTCAAAATGATTAAAAGTTGTAATATCATTTCTAAGCTTCACAGTTTTTTATGGTGGAAAATATTTAACAAGGAATTTTTGTGCTAAATCATCCCAAGTTCTGATAGATCCAAGTGCTACAAATTTAACCACATCTTAGCTTTATCTCTTAGTGAGAAAGGAAATAACCTAAGTCTTATGGCATTATCTGATACACCATTATATTTAAATGTAGCGCACAATTCTAGAAAATTGGCAAGATGTAAATTTGGATCTTCAGTTGATGATCCTCTAAACTGATTGTTTGATATCATTTGGTTAATATCAAGTTTAAGTTCAAATGAATTAGCAACTATAGTAGGTTTTTGAATACTATGATGAAGTTAATCTACCATAGGATTGGCATAATCTCGTAAAGGTCTAAATTCTTGATGAATTTCAGCATTTTGATCATTTTGGTTTGTCATTTCTGTAATTTTCTTAGTCTTTTCAAAATTTTTAATTTTTTTTTATTTTTCTACTTCTTTAACAGTTCTCTCTAATTTAGAATCGTAGGGCACTAGTCCTTTAGAACCTGAAATACACATACACTAACATAAAATAAAATACAACAAAACACACACAAAATAAAATATTG
>JXCR01143042.1:138625-150568 GCA_002079205.1 Phalaenopsis hybrid cultivar | reverse complement strand
AACCTGGTCAAGATCCCATTATTCCATCATCATGGGATCATTAATGTTTTTAGCCTGCTTAGTTAGAAATAACTACATAATTCTTTTTAGCAACCATGGGTTACCTCATCCAAGGATATCTAACAGAATAGATTTGTTTAGTTAGGTTTAAGTTAAGTTTTAGTGAATTTTATTATGAGTTTTATGGTTTACTTTTAGAATTAATGATTTCCAAATTTTATGGATTTTATTTGATTTTTTATTTGGGTTTAGTGATTTTATTATATAAATATTATTTAATTAATTTGCTTTTTGTATATTTTGATTCCTTTTGTTCACTTAGTTCATTGGTGAATGTTTCATTTCATTTGGAGATCTATTAAGAAAGTTATTAAAGTTTTGCCTCAAATTAGTGTATTTTTAAATTTAGTTGTTTTAACTTTAACTACTTCATTTCAAATTAAAAGTTATTTTGTATCTCTTAAAGTTTATTAATGAGTAATTTGAATTGATCAGTTAATATTTTTAATTTTAGTGACTTGTTAGTTTGAAAGGATGTATTTGTAATTTTTAGGGAAAGTCATCAATATACCCAAGTTCACTTTAAGCATATGGGTCTTAATATTTGACTATTTTTTGGCCTTTCATCAATGATTTCAAGTCAATTTTATCAAGTTTTAAGTTTTTGAGATTTACCTTAAAAAGTTATTAAAGGCATATTTACAATTTTGGAAAAGTTGTAGCTTTAATAATTTCAAATTAGTCAAAATTTATTATATTTTTATTAGTTTATTAATTATCAATCTTTTAAGTTTAAATTTTATAGGTTTTAATCCTTAAGTGTTCAAGTTAAAGGTTTAAGATGAGGAAGGGCATATTTGTAATTTTGGGAAAGTTACAACTTTGACATGCTCTATACTTTTAACTATGCTATTCATTCCAATTAGATTATTACATATGTTATTAATGACTAAATATTACGAATTTTAAAGTTTCAAAAAGTTCAAATTGTTCTTAGGGTAAATTAGTAATTATCTGATTTTTCTCAATTTTTGTTAAAAATTTATTGATCTTATTTGTTAAATTTGCTAAATTCTTTTTAAAGTGTTTTAAATCTTAATTTGATAATTCGGTTTATGAATTGGATTAATTAATGTTGTAAATATTTTATAAGGTGTGATTTTCTATATTATCCATAATTACAAATTTACCTATAGGTTTGATTTTGATGTTAGGATGGGATTTAGCCATTTCTATTTGTGTGTTCTCTAGTTAATATTATTCAAATTTGAACTTTGGTTTTCAACTATTAATGATGCTTGGAAATACATGGTTAATATTACAAGTTCCAATTTGCAAATATACCCATAATAGATTTCTAAGTAATTTTTTTTTATTTTAACTAATTAAATTATTATTTTAATTCATAGGTTCATTGTTTTAATTGTCCTAGTTAATTTCCCTTTGGTTTCATTTTTTTTTTTAATTTTAATTTTAATATTTATTTTTCCAATTAATTATCATTTTCATATAAAATTATAATTTTCATGATAAATGATGTTCTCTAACCTTGAGAAAATAATGAGAGATCCCAAAGATCAAAGACCTTAAATATTTCAAATTTTGATTTAATTTTAGTTTTTATTGAATTTATGAATGTTTAATGGTTTGAATAAATTTCTGAGATGTTCATGAGTGAATTTACCTTAGTTATTTTTTATTTTGTTCCTCTAATTTTCTTGTGTTTATAGAATTTTATTTTGCATTTTTTAATTTATTTTTAATTAGTTATGGTTTTTCTAAGGAGTTTTTAAATTTTTTGGATTTATTTATATTTAATAAGTTGATTTTTTTATTTATCCACATCCTCAGCCTCTCTGACATGTCCTGTGTCGCTCTTCTATTGGTTGTAGTTTCCACATATTTGTTTTGTTACCTAGAGATCCACTGCTCTTATCGCGCTCTGTATGATCCAATCAGAGCCATTTGATTTAAATAGAAGGAAATAGATGACATCTGTTCATCATCCTCATGAGAACAAAAAATCAAAACCATTAGTGAACAAGATCTTGATCTGCTTGATCTAGTGGGTCAAATTAGAATCCAAATCATCCAAAAAAATCATCTAACCTGAATGCTCACATCTAAATTGATAGAAACTTATGCATGAGTGATTTCTTTTACAAAGGGCCAAAATGAAGTTTTGATCCTATAAATCGGTTTAAGAGGGGATGCCTCGATTGAAAGGGTTAATAAAGATCGCCTTGAGCTCGCACACCTCCTCCAAGTTGCAATTTGAGTTTATTTGATGTCTATGAATAATCTTGACCAATTAGTAGCACAATTTGGTTAAGGATAGGCTTGAAGGTCTTGGAAGTGGGAGATTTTGATTAGGGTGATGACTTTAGTGTTTGGGGAAGCTAATGGAGTCATCAATTTACGGTTTTGACAAGTTTGAGTAGGAGTCTGAGAGTTATCCCTGTGCGACTTTAAGAAAGTGATGGAGGGGAGAAAATGACTTGTGCTTTGGATGGCAAAAAGTTCTTTAAGGGATTTCCTAACTGTTTTGGGATACAATTTTTAGAGTTTGGCCAAGTTAATGGTGAGTATGCTCTCTTCTTGGTGATCTCGTGTTAGGGACCTTTAATGGTAGTGTGGAGCTTGGGAAGCCTTTGGAATGATAGAGAATGGCTTAGAAGACTTTTCTTGGTGCTTTAGAATTATGACAGAGCTTTTGGTCAAGGAGAAGGAGTATTTTCCACTTCTATGAATATTTGGATCTCTTAGAGCTTGGAGAGGAGCTTGCCATATGTATTTTGGTGGGTGGGGATGATGGTTTGCTGAGCTTGGGTATAGTGGATTTTTTTTAGTGGTTTGGTCCCTTGAGTTTTAGTTTTGGCTAGCTTGGTCTTCAGGATTTTGGTGTCATGAATCATGAATGGATGAGCACGCTTGCATTTTCCCTTGGATCACCTTATCATGAGGAGGAGCATGAGGATTATTTACAGTGGCTTAGTTTTTGGGCTTATAGTGGCTTACGATTTAACCCTTCATTGACTAATGATTGGATTAGCATGGGTTTGCCCTATGGAGATGGCTTGAATCATGAGGGTGTGCTTGATGTGAATTATCATGTGAAGTTGGTGAATTTACCTTTTATCTTGGTTGTTGACTTGTCAAGAGGGGTTAATAGCTTTGGATTTGGCTCATGGTGGACTTTAGGATAGCTTAGGCTAAAAATTGGGTTCGTTTAATTAGATTTGGCTTTGAAATTTGAGCTTTGGATTATAGGAATTGTGCTTAATTTTATTTGGTGGTAGGATGAAGTGAGCTTGAAGTTTAACCCATAAGTCAAATCAAATCTCACCAATCCTATGCTCTAAATCTTATCATGACAATTTCCAAAATTCACCAAACACATGGTTGATCTAGATCCTCACTAAATCCAAGCCCAATTTAATTACCCATGACTCATTTTAAAAGCCCACCAAACCAAGCCCTTTCCTCAAATTCTTTTAAATTTAAAAGCCCGCTCCTTCATGATAAAAAAAATTGCTCATCATTCACTTAATCAAAATCAAATCCTAAGTCCTAATATCATGATCAAAATCATCCCAATTTGGTTCCATGACAAATACCTAAAAAAATACACAATATTTTTAAAATCCCTCTTCATGAAAGTTAGCCAAGCCATATGCAAGCCATGAAGCCACCTCCAAGCCACATGTAAGTCATACGAGCCATGCCATGTCACCACTCCAAAAATATCGAAAGAATGAAACTCTTTCCAATCTCTCCTAAAAACACTTAACCTTCCCCATAACACACCTAACCAAAAATTCAGCCCTAATCTCTTGGATAAGGACTTGACCAAATACATCCTCATGAAAAATATCAGCCCTAGCCACCTTGGAAGTGACCCAAACCCACCCATGAGTTGACCAAAGTGACCCAAATCCCATTCCATTAAAATTTAACACTGGGACATTTGTCATCACCCAATTGACATCACCTCACTTCACCCTTGAGCTCCTACATGTGGATGGTGACCACCCATGGCTCGGCTGACCACCTTAGCCACTAGAAACCCAAACCCAAGTGGCCACCCATGGCCAAAACCCAAAATTAAATCACTCCAATGTGGCTCACCCCCATTGGACTTTGACCATCGTCTTCTTTCCAAATAAATCCACCCTTGGACCTCTTGACTTGACCAATTGACCACCATGGTCAGGCTTATAAATACACCCTCCCCTCAGGTCCAAAATGGAGAATTGCACCAACCTTGGTAATACCCTGCCTACATTGCTCCAAACTCTTCCTTAGCCTATATGATGCTCGTCCCCACCATCCTTAGCCACTCTCTCCCTCTAAGAAACTCTAATTTTAAAGCTCAATACCATGCCTTTTTTTGCTCACTTTGCCAAACTCTGCAAAACTTCAAATTGATTGCTCTGAAAGCTTCCCCACACCTTGAAACCACTTCCTCAATCAAAATCCTCCACTCTCGAAGCCTCTAACATAGCAGATGATGTCGTTGTGCTGACGTGGTTAAGTAGGAAATTAAGGTATTTTTATTTAAGTAAATATGTATAACTTCAAAAAATCATATCTTGGTGCAGAAAATCAAAAAAAAAAAAACCCCTGTCTTCAATGAATAAAGGGAAATTTAATAAAAAACGTAAGAAATAATTTTCTTATATTTTTTAAATTAATTAAAAACTCTAAAATCTATTTAAATCATAAATAACTAAATTTTGCTCACTGTGACTTGGAATTTTTGAGGTTGACTCCTTATTTGATTAGAGATGTTCTCTAGTTTTTGTAAAGTCAAAAAACACCTCTAACCTTAAAAACCCTAATTTTCTATGTTAATCACTTCTTTTCCCTTAAATAATTAAAAAAAAAAACTGAAGTCAGAAAAATATGAAATGATTTTTAATGAGTTCATAAATTCAGAGGGACCTAAATAAAAATAAAAATGGGATTTGAAATCAAAAATATTTTTTTCTAATATTTTATTTACAAAAAATTATTAAAATCATAAACATATAAATATTTTTCAAAATATCACAAAAATATTTGTGATTAAAGAAAATAACCCTAAAAATCTCCCATTAAAATCTCAAGGATTTAGCTTGGAGATCATTAAATAATATAATCAATTCAAATTTTTGTTTGATTGAGATCGGATCGAAACAAACGAATTGAAACTTTGTCTAAGCTTTTTCAAATCCAAGTTTGAGCAATGTATTGGTTAGCTCGAACAGGCTTGAAATCAGCTTGAGTCACAAGCCGATTTGGAGTTTCAACGGATCCAAACAGCTCAATTTGGGTCAGCATGTTTTAATTCAGTTCATGATGAGCTTCTTTTGAGCTACAACGAATACCAATAACTCAATTTGAGCTAGATCCTTTTAATTTAGAGATCGTTTCAATTTCAAGCCGGCTCAAAATTGAATTGTTAACACGTTATTAAGAGGCATCATATTTTCTAATGGGAATAAGAGAAGAATAAAATATATTGTTTCAGAATGGAGTAATAAATAAATTTAAGATGAAGCATGAAATTCATGTATCTACATGATCCAGGAATCAAAATTCAATAAAAATAAAAATATTGATTAATATTAGTTTATCATCTTTGAAATTTGAATGTCATTATTATAAATACATGTATTATTCTTTTTCTTAAAGATATAATTATATGTTAGAAATTCATGTTTGAACTTTATGACACAAAATCTAAAAATACATAATAACAAAGTTCTTTTAAATTCATGATTTTTACATATCCATAATAAAGTAACACATACCTATATTCATGATGATAAAATTTGATCTTGAAGAAATTTAATCTTAAAGAGATGGAGTTTCTCTCTCTAATCTCTTGAAACTTTTTGTACTTTCTGATGGAGGGAAATATACAGGTTGTGTTAGGAAGAGAGAGGACCCATTCTCTTAATTGTGCTCCGTTTAATCACTATCCATCCATGGGTTTACTAACCAAGATAAATTATGATAATTTAATAAATTAATTAATTTTATTATTAAAAATAATGACATAAGTTTGTATCCTCTGCTCTTTTTAGGGGTTACTTAAGTTAAATAATAAATATCATAAGTTATCATAAGTTATGACATAAGTTATTAAATAAATAACATAAAAATGAATAACTTAAGTTATTATTTATTGTGACATAAGTTATGAGTTAAGAAAATAAATAACTTAATTTATCATGAGTTATAAAAATAAATAACTTAAGTTGTCACTTATTATGACTTAATTGTGAGTTAAGAAAATAAATAACTTAAGTTATCATGAGTTGTAAAAATAAATAACTTAAGTTATCATTTATTACAACATAAGTTATGAGTTAAGAAAATAAATAACTTATGTTATCATGAGTTACAAAAAATGACATAAATAATTAAAATAAATCTGATAAGCTATTAAAAAAAATGTGTGCCACAAATAAAAATTTAATATTCTTCCACTTGGCTAACTTAATTTTAATAGTGCATAACATACTGCACAAAATGTAAGATAAATATTTATTTATAGTGGTTAGATTACAAATTTTTAATAAGTATGAAATTAATATGAATCGTGGCGGTTGTGCATCAATTTATCGATATAGTTCCTTCTATGTATCACAATATCAATTAAATACTTTGTATAATGAGAATTAACATCATGGTCCCATAATGTCTATTAAAAGACAAATCTTGTTGAACATCATGCAATATAAAGTGTACACTAACGATAAAAATAAGATTTATAAATATCAAAAATAAAAAAAATTGAGTCCAAAGTGTCAAAATACAAAGAGCATAATATTAATAAATGGTTTTGGTAATGTTCATTCTCACGATATGTTCGTTAAATTTCTTTTGTGATAACCCATTCGTTAAAGAATATGCAATCATGAGATTGGTTCTAATATGCTCAATTAACACCCTATGTTTCTGAACTTCTTTCTTAGCGACAAGGTATTTTAATTAAATGTATTTAAAACCTTTGGAATACTTGTCATTTTTGGAAAATGAGACTATTGCAGAGTTATCACAATAAATTTTCAACAGCTTGGTAATAATATCAACAATTCCAAGTCGTGAAATAAAATTTCGTAATCATAAACCTTGAATTGTAGCTTCGAAGCAAGCCACAAATTCAACTTCTATAGTGGAAGCAGCTGTGATTGTCTACTTCACACTTTTCCATGAGATTTCTCCTTCAGCCAAAAGAAACAGATAGCTAAATGTTGATTTTTTGGTATCAACACATCCAACAAAATCTCAATCTGAATATCCTATCACTTCAGATTCTTTATATCTTCTATAAGTGAACATGTGGTCATTTGTTCCTTGTAGATACCTCAAAACTTTCTTTACAAATTTTCAATGATCTATTCCTAGATTATTTTGATACTTGCCCAGCATCCCGACAACAAAGCTAATGTTTGGTCTGGTACAATTATGAGCATACATTAAGCTTCCAAAAATAGATGCATAAGGAATTTTTTCTATTTTCTTATATTCAAAATCATTCTTTGGACACTTAAATATTTTGTAATCTATCACAAAATATTTAAATTTCAATCACATAGGATGCCTCACCCATATCTTTCACTTCAAAGTTCTTAGAGAGAAAATTCTTAATTTCATATGATAAGCCAAGGTCATTAGTATCCAGGAAGATTTATCAACATACAGAATGAGAAATATGATCTTGCTTCCACTGGCCTTTAGATATATACACCGATCAACAATGTTTTCCTTAAATTCAAAGGATGTGATGGTATCACTAAACTTAAAATACCATTGTCAAGAAGCTTTCTTAAGTTCGTATATTGATTTATTAAGTTTGCACACAATGTGTTCCTTTCCATCAACCAAAAATTCTTTAGGTTGACTCATGTAGACCTCTTCATATAAATTCTCATTCATAAAAGCAGTTTTTACATCCATTTGGTGTAACTCCAAATCAAAATGAGCTACTAGTGTCATGATAATTCTAAAAAAATATTTCTTAAAAATTATAGAAAATGTTTCATTATAGTCGATGTTATCTTTATGAGTGAAACCATTGACAACAAGTCTGACTTTATATCGTTCAATATTGTTATCCGAGTTGCGCTTAGTCTTAAAGACCCATTTACGCCAGACTCTTTTATAACCTTCAGTCAATTCAACAACATCCCAAACTTTTTGTAATACACCAATTTCAACTCATCTTTCATTGCATCTAATCATTTAGAAGAATTTTCACTCACTATGACTTGTGAAAATGAAACTAGATCTTCATTGACTCCCAAGTCAAATTCAGACTCGTGTAAATAAACCACATAATCATCATAAATAGTAGACAATTTTTGTCTTTGAGACTTCTAGGTGCTACTTCATGTGGTTCATCTAAAACATGTCCATTAGTGACAATTTCATTGTGGGGAGTTTGATCATTTATTTGTTGTTTCTGTAAGTTGTCAAACTATTCAAAAACTGTAGGAATAAAAACTTAAGAAGAAATTTTGGGTAAAGAAACTTGAACCCTAATTTTTTGAATCTCCATCTTACGTGGTTCTAAACCCCCAATAACTTCATCATTTTCAATGAACTTAGCATTTCTTGCTTCAATGATTCTTGTACTATGGTTAGGACAATAAAAAATATATCATTTAGATTTTTCTGGATTACCAATGAAGAAATCGCTTATTGTTCTTGAGTCTAGTTTCTTTTCATGTGGATTATATATCCTTATTTCTGTTGAACAACCCGAAACATGGAGGTGTCTTAAACTAGGTTCCCTTCCTGTCTGTAGTTCAAAAGGAGTCTTTGGAACTTCCTTACTAGGAATCCTATTTAACAAATATGCAGTAGTCTTTAAGGCATGCATCCACAATGTTGAGGATAAAGAAGAATTACTCATCATACTTCTAATCATTTTCATTATAGTACGATTTTGCCTTTCTACAACACCATTTTGATGTGGTGTTTGTGGCATAGTGTATTGAGCGCATATGTCATCAGTTTGCAGGAATTTAGCAAAAAGAACTGGACATTATTTAGATTCATTGTAACTTTCATAATATTCACCACCTCTATCAGACTTGATAATTTTCACTTTTCTGTCTAATTGTCTCTCAACCTCAGTTATATACACCTTTAAGTCATCTATAGCTTGAAATTTTTGATGCAATATGTTGACATACCCATAACGTGAAAATTCAACAATAAAGGTGATAAAATATTTCTCTCCACCAAAAGATGGAACATCAAAGGTCCACAAATATTAGTGTGTATAATTTCAAGGATTTGTGTGCTTCTTGTGGCAGCTTTCTTAAGTGTGTAATTTGTGTGCTTTCCTTTAATACAATCCACCCAGATGCCAAGATCAGTAAAATCCAATTCATTAAGTATTTCATTTATTACTAATCTTTCAATTATTTCTTTAAATATATGACACAAATGTTTATGCCACAAATAAGTTGAAATTTCATTCATAAAACAACATTTAGTACCAATATTATGATGCAATGTCATTAGAGTTTCAGTAAAAAATGTTATCAAGCTTAAGCTTATTTATATAGGCCATCATAATGAATATCAGAACCTATGAGATGATTGTGCTTAAACAAACTAAAACAACCGTTTCCAAATTTAAAGTAGTATCCAATAGAATCAAGTTTAGGCAATGAAATCAAATTATGAGAAATAGAAGGGGCATAAAGTGTTTGAAAAAGGTCTAAAAGATGTCTGGTATCTAAAATCAAATGATAGGTTCCAAAAGCTTCAACTGGTGCTTTGACTCGATTTCCCATGACTAAAAACCTTCCATTTGGGTTTATGATTAGGGTTGTAAGGAATCCCTGCATTTTATTAGAAACATGAATGATACAACCAAAATCAATCCACTAGATATTATAAGAAACTTCTACCAAATTTGATTCGAAACATATAAAAACACAAGGTTTATCTTTCTTTTTGAACCAATCTTCTTACATTCATTTTGATACTGTACAGACTTTCTGCAAAAGTGGCACTTAATTTCTTTATGTTCCTCTTTGTGAATTGGGGCAGACGACACATTAATCTTTAGTGAACCTTGCTTGCCCTTTTCATTTTTCTTTCCATGTTCGTTTACAGCTCTTCCTTGGTGACCCATGAGATTAATGGAGTGATTTGCTCCTTTATTAAGCCTTGCTTCCTCTTAAATGAACATACATTGCAGTTCGTTCACATTCTACTTATCTTTCATAAAGTTGTAGTTCATATGAAATGGACCATACTCAGAAGGCAAGGAGTTAATGATAAATTGCACAAGGAAATTTTCATTCACTTCCATTCTCAGGGTCTTAAGTCTTGCTGCTATGTTCATATAAAATCATATTAAAATAATAATTATAATAATAATAGTGTATTGAAATCTCCTTAGGGTGATATAATAATACATGATAATAAACATAATTGATGCTTGACTTAAATTTAACATAAATGGTAATTGTTTATACTCAAATTAGATATGTCTATTATTTTTGGATATATGAACATATCTTAACTAAGTATATAAATAGACTACAATTATATTCAAAGATTATAAAACAAATGTCCAATCTTTGGGCAATCCAGAAATATTTTATTATCAATTAATTTTAATATTTTTTATAAAAAAATGTTAAACTATTTCATAACAAGCATTATATACTCATAAGTAATTGAATTTATTTAATTTAACGTCTATTAAACTTACTAATTTGGTTACTTTGGTGACTAAGAAATTAAACATAACATCGAAATTAAATAAATATTAATTTCAATCACATCAATTTACTTTAGTGATCTAATTCATGATCTAATTCACAGCAAAAATTTAATACAATTAACATAAATAAAATAATATAAAAAATCATAAATTTAGTAATCAAGTCTTTGATATGACATGTTAGAAATTCATGTTTGAACTTTATGACACAAATTCTAAAAATACATACTAGCCAAAATCTTTTAAATTCATGATTTTTACATATCCATAATAAAGTAACACATATCTGTATTCATGATGATAAAGTTTGATCTTTAAGATATAGAGTTTCTCTCTCTATTCCCTTGAAACTTTCTGTACTTTCTGATGGAGGAAAATTTATGGGGTGTGTTAGGAAGAGAGATGACCCATTCTCTGAATTATGCTCTATTTAACCACCATCCATCAAGGGGGTTACTAATCAATAAAATTTATGATAATTTAATAAATTAATTAATTTTATTATTAAAATCAATGACATAAGTTAATAACCTCTATTAATTTTAGGGGTTACATGAGTTACAGAAATAAATATCATAAGTTATTATAAGTTATGACATAGGTTATTAAATAAATAACATAAGTTTTCATAAGTTATAAAAATGAATAACTTAAGTTATCATGAGTTATAAAAATAAATAACTTAAGTTATAATTTATTATAACATAAGATATGAGTTAAGAAAATAAGTAATTTAAATTATAACATAAGAGATGTGAGTTAAGAAAATAAATAACTTATGTTATCATGAGTTATAAAATAAATGGCATAAGTTATTAAAATAAATATGAGCCACAAATAAAAAGTTAACACTATATTCCATATTTTTCTTAGCAATCTAATTTATGATATTAAATCAATATCAAAATTGGAAAAATTCATTATAATGATATGAATTGAGATGATGCTTGTGATTTATAAGCGAACAACTGATAAATATAATGTTTGGGTCAAGGCAACATAATCTTCTAAAAGACGGTAGCAAAGTATTAAAAATCTGAATAAGAAAATTTAGATTTTAGCTGTGTATTTATTTCAAATAAAACTATTATGTATTCCATTAACTATGATATATATATATATATATATATATATATACATATATATATATATATAAATATATATATATATATATATATATATATATATATATATATACATAT
>JXCR01143042.1:107834-119769 GCA_002079205.1 Phalaenopsis hybrid cultivar | reverse complement strand
GTGGTGGAACGAGAAGACTCGTCAGGTACACTTTTACAGTTTACAGCGTTTTACAGTCTTTCTTGTACTTTTCTACTGCTATTCTTTTATGCTTGTATCATACTTACTGCATAAAAAACACTTGCATGTTAAAAACAAAACAAAACCAAAACCAAAACCAAAAACAAAATTTGAAACAAAAATACCTCACAACATTCAAAATATAAAACAACTCAAAATTTAATTACAAACATCGCACAAAAAAAAACCACAACTTCAACTAAATTAAAAACATCTCTATTGGAAGATCTGGAAACCTCGGAGGAGGTAAC
Source organism: Phalaenopsis hybrid cultivar (assembly GCA_002079205.1). Lineage (NCBI taxonomy): Eukaryota > Viridiplantae > Streptophyta > Magnoliopsida > Asparagales > Orchidaceae > Phalaenopsis > Phalaenopsis hybrid cultivar. Next base: position 119,458 of record JXCR01143042.1, on the reverse strand, counting down.
CTACGGTTGCTAACGAGACTTCCCACGGTCTAAATGAAATTATGGAATTCATTAAGTTGAGTTTAGTAAATTCATTTGGAATAAGTGATTCCAATAGAAAATAGTGGTGCCTGGACGATGGAACCGTGGGATCTTGACAGGTGTCGCTTTAATCAACTTTAATATGCCCATAATAAAATTTAAAGAACTTTAACCATAGGGACACGGACTAAGTGATTCCAATAGAAAATAGTGGTGCCGGGACGATGGAACCATGAGATCTTGACCGATGTCGCTTTAATCAACTTTAATATGCCCATAATAAAAATTTAAAGAACTTTAACCATAGGGTTATCTCGCTTTAATCAACTTTATATGCCCATAATAAAATTTAAAGAACTTTAACCATAGGGTCACCTGATTTGATATTATAATTAATTATGGAACTCATTAAGTTGAGTTTAGTAAGTTCATTTGGACTAAGTGATTCCAATAGACTTAGTGGTGCCGGGACGATGGAACCGTGGGATCTTGACCGGTGTCGCTTTAATCAACTTTAATGTGCCCATAATAAAATTTAAAGAACTTTAACCATAGGGTCACCTGATTTGACATTATAACCAAATAACCTAGCATAATAAAAATTTAAAGAACTTTAACCATAGGGTCATCTGATTTGACATTATAACCAAATGTCATAATAAAATTTAAAGAACTTTAACTATAGGGTCACCTGATTTGACATTATAACCAAATGACCAAGATAGACGGAACCGTGGGATCTTGACCGGTGTCGCTTTAATCAACTTTAATATGCCCATAATACGACGGAACCGTGGGATCTTGACCGGTGTCGCTTTAATCAACTTTAATATGCCCATAATAACACCGTGGGATCTTGACCGGTGTCGCTATAATCAACTTCAATATGCCCATAATAAAAAAATTTAAAGAACTTTAACCATAGGGTCACTTGATTTGACATTATAACCAAATGACCTAGAAAACTGAAACTTTGTTACAACGAGGAGCTTGGAGCTTACATGGTAGGCAGCCCAGCCATCTTCTACAGTAAGAGGATCTACTCTTTCACATCCTTCCTTAGCTTTAAGACAATAAAGCCATAGGAATTTGAGGTTGTTTTCCTAGTGCAACATAAATCCTCAAACACATCTTTTAGGCTTGTACAATCCTATTGTACAACCTAAGCCCTAACTCGACGTAAGATTCCGAGGTAGTCGTTTGTCACTATCAATCCTGTTGTACAATCTAAGCCCTAAACTCGCCCTAGGACTCCGAGGTAGTCGTTTGTTACGACTAATCCTCACATCTTCAAGGTTATTTGTGCTGATTGCTTCACACAAATGTAAATCCTAATAAACACCTCACATCTTCAAGGTTATTTGTGCTGATTGCTTCACACAAATGTAAATCCTAATAAAAAATTGTCTCACATCTTCAAGGTTATTTGTGCTGATTGCTTCACACAAATGTAAATCCTAATAAATCCTCACATCTTCAAGGTTATTTGTGCTGATTGCTTCACACAAATATAAATCCTAATAAATCTCACATCTTCAAGGTTATTTGTGCTGATTGTTTCACACAAATGTAAATCCTAATAAATAATTGCAGGATGAAACATCTAAATGATTTCTCCTAAATTGAAGCCAAATAATAGGATAGCTTATCCCTCTTCAAGGTTATTTGTGTTGATTGCTTCACACAAATGTAAATCCTAATAAATAAAAAAAATTGCAGGATTAAACATCTAAATGATTTCTTCTAAATTGAAGCCAAATAATAAGTAGCTTGGGAAGCCATCAAAGTTTTCCTTCGGATTCGTGACATCCTCTAATGTTTCCTTCTTTGGACTCCAAAACAAAATGTTCCAAATTTANAGTTTATTTGATCGAGCCTCACCCTCAACTCTTGTGTTCATCCTTCGAGATAGATACAGGATTTGAGGTAAACTGCTCTTTTATCTAAACCATGAAAATTATGGGGTCAGTTTGACTTCATCTTTTTCAAAACTAAAATTTTTTTTAAAAAATGTCCTTCCGAAGCAGCAACGGGATTTCAATTCCGATGACCAACAGCTTCTTACAGGCAAACCCCACACCAAAAATAAACATGCATGGAATAATATTAAACTAAAAGAAAGTATATTCATTGTAAAATTTCATTTTTCTTACTACCCCCAAACTTGACTTTTAGCATGTATAACAATTTAGTGCAGAAAATATAAGTAGGAAGAAAAACAGTTCAGAAATTCTATCTACCACAAATTTCTATTAGACACATCTACAATTATTTATTAGGATAGAAAACATGTAGTAGAAAATAAATCTAAACTAAACATGATATAATGAAATTAACTAAACAAACTTCTAACTAGCATAGCATGGATCAACATTAAAATATAAAAATGTTCTTCAATTCTTATAAATTGTAACTCAAACACAAACACAAACACACAAACAAGATAACTTAGGTTAATTCTTCCTCCATCTCATCTCATCTCACTAACTTACTTCCAATTCCTAACGGAATTACTACACAAATATATTGGGTGCTTATAAATGATTTTATAGATTCTAATCCCAAAGATAAGATTATCCCTGATATATTGGTTCTCGAGCACCAACACCAGACATCACCATATCCCAATAATTAAACACCTCTAGCAGTTATAAGTACAGTGTAAAATCATCCATAAGTTACTCATCAAATAGGTTCGTGACTCACATCAAATGGAAACAAAGTCCAAGAAAGGAGTAACAAAATTGAGATGGAACTATCATTGTAAAAATTCATAATGTCTTTTGTAAAACTCAAGTCCGGGTGAGACTTGAGTTGTAGTGGACTCGTCAATCCAACTACTACAAGAGAACATACAAGCCTAACCATAATAAGAATTAATGAATCATCTCCCTCATGATACACAAAAAATAAATCAAAACACTTACAATCCAAACATCTACCAAACATCAAGCAAACTGATCAATCCACACTAAACAAAACACAATACAACACTAACAATCATGACTCTTAAGCATACTAAATCAAATCACACAGATAACTATGGGTTGCCGCCCATAAAGCGCTTGATTTAATGTTGCTAGCCCAACAAATGATTCCACCTGGATCAAAATTCCAATTAAGTAATCCTTGATCAGTAGCCCGATTTTTTCCAGATCCAGGGATTCCTACAAAGTCCTCGAATTTAAATTTTTTCTTTCAGCTCTTCCTTTTCATATTGTTCATATCCTTGTTCCTCATATTTCTTTCTAGTTCTTTCTTTCAGCTCTTCCTTTTCAGATTGATTCATATTCTTGTTCCTCATATTTCTTTCTAGACTAATATTCATAATATCATCCTTGAAATTTATAAGAAATGGATCTTTATATGATACTTCATGATCTCCCAAAATTTGGTCAGATTCTAGATCAATATCTTCTATGTTACACTTCTGTTTCAAATTATCTTCCAATTCTTCAAGAATTTCTTCCTTTGATCTTTCAATTTTATTGTCCTTATCTCTCAACTCAAAGCTCTTTTGAAACAAATCCTCGAATTCTCTTCTAAATATCAGGTCAATAATTTTAAATTGCTCATAATTCATTTCCTTAGGATTTATCTTAGAGTTACTAGGTAAAATTTCTGGGGGGTAACTGTTAATTACATTAATAATCTGCTCCAGCATCTGAATCTCATTCATTTTGTTTGTATACCATGGAATATGTCATTCAATGACTTTGAATGACTCTTTCATAGGAGATCTTTTACTGATTTCATCATTCAATTCAGGTTCATCTTATGATTGAGTCAAATATAAAGATATAGAGACTGGTGGTGTATATGAATTCACCAAATAGATAGGCTTTAAAATTGTATGAGGTAAGTTCATTTTAAGGTCATGAGATTTTTCAACAGGTGTAATTAAAAGTTTACTATTTTTTTGTAACGTCCATCGTTTCACACCTCTGTTGAAACAATATTTTAGACTCAACATGAAAGCCCATTTCGATATCATCAGTTAACTTACTCTCAAAACTTTTCTGGAAATGGTTTTTACTTAGATAATTAATTTCATCCATCCAAAAACAATCATCATCATTTCTCTCAGCTGGATATTTCATAGCCTTTAAAACATCAAAAGTGGTTTCATGGTCATTAATTTTCATAGTTAACTTTCCTTTTTGCACATCTATCATAGCTTATCTGGTAATAAGAAAAGTTCTACCCAAAATAATGGAATATTCTTTATCTTCCTCCATATCTAATATAATAAAGTTCATAAGAAAGATAAATTTATCCACTTAAGAACGTCTTCTATAACTCCTTTTGGATAAATAATAGATCGATCAGCTAACAGAAGGGTTACAGTAGTGGGAGAAATATCGGTTAAACCTAACCTTCTAAATATAAGATAGAGGCATCACATTAATGTTCGATCCTAAATCACATAAAGCTTTTCCACATAATCTTTTTCCAATTAAACAAGGAATTGAAAAGCTACAAGGATTTTTATGTTTTTGAGGAAATTTTTTCTGAAGTATAGCGCTGCACTCCTCACTTAGTGCAACTGTTTCGTAATCCCCAAATTTCGTTTTCTTCTTTAATATCTCCTTCATAAATTTTGCATAACTTGGCATCTGTTTCAAAGCTTCAACGAAAGGAATATTTATCGTAATCTTCTTAAGTACGCCCATGAACTTTGAAAATTTTTTATCCAACTCATGTTGTCTAAGTCTTTGAGGAAATGGAGGTGGTGGTCTTTTTAAATTGATTTTAGTTGGAGATATTAATTTTTCCAGATCCTTAGAAACATGTTCTTCAGGTCTTTTAGTTTCCTTTGTTTCTCTCACAACATTTTTCTCTTTTCTAACCACATCCTCTATCTCTCTTCCACTTTTTAATTGGACAACTTCTACTTGTTCATTAGTGTTCTCTTTAGGGTTGATCTCAATGTTTCTAGGAAGTGTTCCTTGGGGTCTATTGCTAAGTGAATTAGCAATTTGTCCCAGTTGATTCTCTATGTTTTTAATCACAACATTTTTACTTTGCAACTGGTTTTTCATTTGCAGTACCATTTCTTTCATAGACATCTTCTTATCCTCAAATTGTTGATCATTGTTAGAGTCCGGTGAATATGAAGGTCTATAGTTTGTGTTCCTCTGATTATTCCAACTTCTATTAGTATTTGCATGATTATTTTCCCATTTTTGGTTTCCACCATTAGTAGTATTATTTCAGTTAAAACTAGGATAGTTCTCCCAACCTGGGTTGTAAAAGTTAGAGTACGGGTTGTTTATGGTATTTAAAGAAACATATGATAACTTAGAATCAATCATATGCCCTAATGAACTTTCCTCGCTTACTGAAGTAAATTGAGTTTGGTTCATTCCAAATTGGTCCAACTTTCTTGATATTGCGGCAACTTGAGATGCAAGAATTAAAATCTCATCTATATCATAAATATTGGCTACTATTTTAGGATTTACCCTTGTAGAGGGCCATTGAAATTTGTTTGCAGCCATATTTTCAATTAACACATATGCTTCATCAAATGGTTTTGACATTAATGATCCATCAGCAGCAGTATCAATTATAAACCTAAGGGGTTCAACTAACCCATTATAAAAAGTTTGAATGATTAACCAATCAGGTAGAGCATGATGTGGACACTTTCTTAGAAGTTCCTTAAGTCTTTCCCAGGCTTCGTATATTGATTCCCCTTCATACTGACAAAATGAAATAATATANTTGTCCTCAAGTAATTTTAGTACTACATAAAAGTTGTGATCTATTGTAGTAAAGTTTTAATTTAGAAATACTATAAGTTTTATTTAGTGATTAGATACCATAGTGAAATTTTTAGAAAAATTTCAAGTAATTAAATTAACTCTGTAGGTACAAGACTATCTAGTCATCAAGTTTATAAAGTTTTAATTCAGAAATACTATAACTTTGATTTAAGTAAATACCATAGTAAGATTTTCAGAGAAAAAACAAGTAATTGAATTAACTCTGTAGCCACAAGATTATATAGTCATCAAGTTTAAGAGTTCTAGTTTTCTTTTCTTTGATTTAAAGATTAGATACCATAGTGAAATTTTTAGAAAAATTTCAAGTAATTAAATTAACTCTGTAGGTACAAGACTATCTAGTCATCAAGTTTAAGAGTTCTAGTTTTCTATTCATTTCAAGAATGACTATATGTTGTAATATCAAGTCACTTAGTCAAATGATAGGAAATTCATGAGAATACTATTAGTAAAAGATGTTAATTCATAAATATAAGTTCAGGAATGTATTTAGGTTTTCCCTTTAGGTAGGTCCGGTAAAGCCAATTTTTGATTAGGCGTCTCCTCACTTTTATATTTTTTTTCTTTCTTTTCTTTTCTCTTTTTCATTTGGATTGCTTTCAATCCTATATATTTTTCTTTTCTTTTCAGGGATTATTTTCAATCCTTATTTTTTCTTTTTTTAAGTGAGGATAACTATATCTGGATAATTGATTTTGAACATCACATTTCTTTCCCTAAATTTGAAACTCAAAGCATTCCTTTACCTTATAGATTTTGATCTTCACTTTTCTTTCCCTAAATTTGAAACTCAAAGCATTCCTTTACCTTATAAGTAATTTGAACATCACCTTTCTTTCCCTAATTTGAAACTCAAAGCATTCCTTTACCTTATAAATATTTTACATCACCTTTCTTTCCATAAATTTGAAACTCAAAGCATTCCTTTACCTTATAAATATTTCATAACTTCACTTTTCTTTCCCAAAATTTGAAACTCAAAGCATTCCTTTACCTTATAAATATTTCATAGTTTTACATCATTGAGCCCCAATACTTTTCTTCTCAATGAATTTCCAAGATTCTTAATACTTCAAAATATAGTTTCTTTTACTTTAAATAGTTAACTATAGTCTTTTTCTCTTATACTAAATATCTTAATCTACAACATTAATTTTCGTTACAAAAATATTCCTTTAAATCTACCATAATATTTAAATATCTAGAAAAAATAGTTCTCTGAATTAAATTCACTACATAAAATTATATTAATATTTTCTAAATATTGAAATAGAGGACATCTAATAGTTAATCTTTTTCTTCCCTTCCCCAAACTTAAATTCTTAAATTGAGAACATCTAATAGTTAATCTTTTTCTTCCCTCCCCCAAACTTAAATTTTTTAAAATTTTGCAATTAATTCTAAAAAATGTAGGAGGAAGAAAAAGTAAAAATTAAATCTACTTACTACTAAAATATCCTATCTGTTGACCTCACTTTTGGTTGAGGTCTAGAAACTTCTTTAGTAGCCTAGGTCTAGCCATAGGATTTTCCTACTCATTAGTCTTAGAAAACTAGAAAAGGTACCCTCACCATTAGAAACTCAAAACTCTTCTCTTTACTCAATTTGAAGTTCTACATATTGGTTCTAACCTCTAGCATTTAGTAGGTAAGATCATTATGAGGGAACTCAAGGAGAGTTCCTATAGGGTTACTTGGCCTTAAGATTGACCATGGATGTTGGTTTGGAGCTAAGATATACAATATCATACCCTCACAATACCCTGGCTACATAAGAACCCAAAATGGGGATTTCATTGATCCATGATTAGAATGGATATCTATCCAATTCTACTTGAAATGTTCATCTTGGGTCTTTTGCCCCAGACATCCCCAAGTTACCTAACTGCCCTTGGAACCCCTCTTTGACCCAAAATCTCAAAAATTCTAAAATTCTCATAAAATGCTAATAAATCCCAAATATTCCCAATTTTATTTCTTCAACTACCACATGACCCAATTTGGCCAATTTGACCATCTTTAACCAAAACCCCCAAATTTGCATACCACATGACCCAATTTGGCCAATTTGACCATCTTTAACCAAAATCCCCAAATTGTCCTTTCNCCCTTCATTTTAAGGATGTCATCAAGAGGTAGAAGGTTATGAAACAATCTCCAAATAAACAAGGAGATAGAAAGGAAGATGAATTGGTGTCGAGTATATTTACTCCAATACCACTGAGGATGCTTGTAGAGTTGAGTGCATAGCATTTTAGTGATAGAGACATTAGAAAGTAGCTTCCACATAGGAACATCTCTAGAGGCAGTATTAATAGGGATGTTAGCAATGGAAGTAGCTTCTTCACCAACAAGAGTCCACAAATTAGCGATATTCCAATCTCCGTTAATCCAACAATCCCTAACCATAAGATCTTCATCAGAAATGGAATGAGGTATACTTGATAGATGGGAAGCACTCCAGTGATCATTCCAGAAAGAGACATTTCCTTCTCCAATATCCCAAAAAGTAAAGTAGGAAGCCACCTCCCGAGCAAGAATGATAGCTTTCTAAATTTTGGAATCACCCACATGCGAGGAAGCAATAGAAGGGTGAACATGAGTGCAATACTTGTGTAAAATAAATTGAAACCAAAGAGAATCTTGGCTCTGAATTTGTACCAAAGTTTGCACATATTAATATCAATAATTTCTTTTAGGGTTTTAAACCCAAGCCCCCCTGACTTACAAGGTTTACAAACTTTCTTTCAACTAGCCCATATTTTAGATGATCTATTCCCATGCCAAAGAAACTTATTAAAGAGAACTTCAAGAGTATTATTTGTGCTTTTCTTTATTTTCAGCACTTGCATAGAATATAAGGGAGTACTGCATAACACACTTTTAAGGAGAGTGAACCTACCATTAGACAAGAAGGTATTTCTCCAATCATTGATTTTAGATTTGATAGTCTCAACCACGTCATCCATTTGAATTTGTTTCCTCCTTCCCCTTAGCAAGTTGACCCCAAAGTATTTAAGAGGGAGCTTTGCTATCTTGCAACCAGTGTAAACAGAAGCCCACTTTTCAATGTTTTGATTTTCCTTATTGCCAAAATAAATGAAACACTNTTGGAATGTCGATTAAAATGATGTTTTATCTAACAACTACTCCTAAATGCAAGTTTTAAATGTAAAGATAGTAACTATAACTAAATGCAAGTATTAATTCTAAAGATAACCCTTTTTTGAAGAATTGGTTTGGAGAATTTTGAGAAACTAAAACTAATATTCTTATGTAATTAATTGGATAATGTAAAGGAATGAGATGCATTAAACATTGTATGTGCCAAATAGGAGCAATCCTATTCTTTACCCTTTGGTCCAGGCATAAAGAACATTAACTAATCTTATGCTTGTTTACTGAATCCGTGGCTAGGCTGGGAGGATACCGTCTCTCACTTCGGAGCTCTCACGTTCCCCTCGCCTCAAGGCTAACATCTCCGCTTCAGTACTCAAACAATAGGATCGAATTGGGGATTTTAGTCGGTCATCATAAAATCTTAAATTCTACGCCATCAAAGTATATTTCCCTATTTATTTGCATTCAACTCCCATGAACTTAACCATCCATAGAATTTGAATGTGGTTTTACTTTGTTGAGAATTACACAGCCCTCCCGGGTATTAATGAAATTACAACGAGATTTAACACTACAACAAGCCTTTATTGTAATGTAAATAAAGTGCAAGTAAAAACTATCACATTTACAATTAAATCTCACTTCTAACATGCATCACAAAATCCTAAACATGAATTCTACTCATTAAAAAAGAAAAGTAAAATGAAAACAATAAGCATCACAAAATCCTAAACATGAATTCTACTCATTACAAAAGAAAAGTAAAATGAAAACAAAAATAAGTGGAAGTAAAAACCATCACATTGATAATTAAATCCGCTTCTAACAAGCATCACAAAATCGCAAAACATGAATTCTACTCATTACAAAAGAAAAGTAAAATGAAAACAATGGCATAATCTTCTCATGCCACTATTTCCAAAAAAGAAGAAAGGGTAAGAGAAGCCAATTACAAAGCACGAAGAAAACACAACTGAAACTTCATTAAACCAAAGCAAATCCACTAGACCAGTGTTTACAAAACCATAAGATAATGAAGAACACAATAACTAGCTTTTTCCCTTTGAAAGAAAGAAGAAAATATCTCCCACAAAGTCTCCCACCGATCCATGTAATGCTAGAACATCTCCTGNTAAGAGAAGCCAATTACAAAGCACGAAGAAAACACAACTGAAACTTCATTAAACCAAAGCAAATCCACTAGATAAGTGTTTACAAAACCATAAATAATGAAGAACACAATAATTAGCTTTTTCCCTTTGAAAGAAAGAAGAAAATCTCTCCCACAAAGTCTCCCACCGATCCATGTAATGCTAGAACATCTCCTAACAAATTCTCTCAAAATCTCCTCTCCAATCTTTCCAAAAGGGTAGAAATCTACATTTCTACTCCTATTCTAAAAACCCTAAGCGTTCTCCACACTTTTCCTAACATTTTTCTCACACATCACCCCTTTTCTAACCTAAATTCATTCTTTTAAAGTGTAGGGACGAATTTTGAAGAGTTGCCACAAGCACCCTTCCAAAAAGCGTCCAAATACATTGAATTTCAGCCCATAACCGTCCCGGGCGCCGTCAGCGGGCTCGAGGGCGCCTTCGGCGAGCTTTTCTGTCATTTTTTGGTCTTTGCAGGTAAAGCTCTCCGTCTGCATTGTTTTGGCGTTGTCATGGAGCATACTGTGCAGCTCCACCGTTTGGCTCTATTTGGCTTCGTTTTAGCTTCGTTTCGCCCCATTTTAGTTGTGTTGTGTTCCTAACATATAACCCTACAAAATAAGCAGGAAAACAACCTTCCTTTAAAGTGTAATCTCATTCAAAAATATGCAAGGAGTATAAAAGAGATTAAGCATTGAAACACTTATTGAAATGTGACAGGGAAAAATTTCATTCTTGTTCGTTTTTGCTCCAAATTGCACCGTNCAAAAAGCGTCCAAATACATTGAATTTCAGCCCATAACCGTCCCGGGCGCCGTCAGCGGGCTCGAGGGCGCCGTCGGCGAGCTTGTCTGTCATTTTTTGGTCTTCGCAGATAAAGCTCTCCGTCGGCATTGTTTTGGGGTTGTCGGGGAGCATACTATGCAGCTCCACCGTTTGGCTCTGTTTGGCTTCGTTTTAGCTCCGTTTCGCCCCATTTTAGTTGTGTTGTGTTCCTAACATATAACCCTACAAAATAAGCATGAAAACAACCTTCCTTTAAATTGTAATCTCATTCAAAAATATGCAAGGAGTATAAAAGAGATTAAGCATTGAAAGACTTATCAAAATGTGACAGGGAAAAATTTCATTCTTGTTCGTTTTTGCTCTAAATTGTACCGTTTTTTGCATCTTTTTGCTCCAATAATCATAATTAATCATACCTGCAACAAAATATCAAAAATACCCTTCTTTAAAGTGCAATATAATCAAAAATAGTGTAAAATAGGTATGAAAATCTCAACATATTTTTCTTTGGTCAAAATCTCTTAAAGTGCAATATCATTAAAACAGTATAAAATAGGTATGAAAATCTCAACATATTTTCCTTGGGTCAAAATCCCATAACTTAACAATTACTTGTCCTCAAGTAATTTTAGTACTACATAAAAGTTATGATCTATTGTAGTAAAGTTTTAATTTAGAAATACTATAAGTTTGATTTAGTTAAATATCATAGTGAGATTTTCAGAAAAAATTCAAGTAATTAAATTTTTCCCTGT
>JXCR01143042.1:48973-72229 GCA_002079205.1 Phalaenopsis hybrid cultivar | reverse complement strand
TCTTTCTCCTTGTCTCGAGATTTGTGAAATGATGATTTGAATTGGTGAAGCCATGAAAATATTTCAGAAATTGTGATGTTCTTTTCACTTCAGTCTTACTTTACTTTTAATCTGGTCAATTGATTTGTTAAAATCAGTTGAGTTTTACAACTAAAGTGAAGATTACATCCAAGATTCAAGGAGGTCAAAGCCCTTGGAAATTGGGTGCAAATAAATATAGTTTTACAACTAAGGTGAAGATTACATCCAAGATTTAGGGAGGTCAAAGTCCTTGAAAGTTAGTTGTGATGATATTTTAACTTCCTTTTTACTTTGATCTTAATTTACTTTCAATCTGTTACAATGATCTTAATTTACTTTCAATCTGGCCAATTAATTTGTTAAAATATGTTGAGTTTTAAAACTATCGTGAAGATTACATCCAAGATTCAGGGAGGTCAAAGCCCTTGAAAGTTGGGTGCAAATAAATAGGGAAAGAAGATTACATCCAAGATTCAGGGAGGTCAAAGCCCTTGGAAGTTGGGTACAAATAAATAGGTAAATATTACTATCGAGCGTAGAATTGGAGATTTTAGAGTGATAGACTAAAATCCCCAATTTGGTCCTATTGTTTGGGTGCTGATGTGTAGATGTTAGCCCTCAGGTGAGGGGAGCATGGGAGCTCCAAAGTGAGAGCCGGTATCCTCCCAGCAAAGCCGCAGAATCAATAACCAGGCGTAGGATTAGTCAATGTTCTTTATGCCTGGACCAAAGGGTAAAGAATAGGTATGCTCCTACTGTGGGAGCTCCAAAGTGAGAGCCGGTATCCTCCCAGCCTAGCCGCAAATTCAGTAAACAAGTGTAGGATTAGTCAATGTTCTTTATGCCTGGACCAAAGGGTAAAAAATAGGTATGCTCCTATTTGGTCAATGTTCTTTATGCCTGGACCAAAGGGTAAAGAATAGGTATGCTCCTATTTGGCACAATTCAAATGTTCTTTATGCCTGGACCAAAGGGTAAAGAATATGTATGCTCCTATTTGGCACAATACAAATTATGTTCTTTATGCCTGGACCAAAGGGTAAAGAATAGGTATGCTCCTATTTGACATAATATAATTTGAACTAATTCACTATGCCCTGGCACAATAAGTTCTTTATGCCTGGACCAAAGGGTAAAGAATATGTATGCTCCTATTTGGCACAATATAAATTCTTTATGCCTGGACCAAAGGGTAAAGAATAGGTATGCTCCTATTTGGCACAATATAATTTTAACCTATGCCTGGACCAAAGGGTAAAGAATAGGTATGCTCCTATTTGACACAATATAATTTGAACTGACCTGGACCAAAGGGTAAAGAATATGTATGCTCCTATTTGGCACAATATAAATTGAACTAATTTAAAGGGTAAAGAATAGGTATGCTCCTATTTGGCACAATACAATTTGAACTGATTCACTTTATTCGCCTAGCTGCAGAATCAGTAACCAAGCATAGGATTGTTCAATGTTTGTTATGCCTGGACCGATGCAGATTCAGTAAACAAGCGTAGGATTAATCAATGTTCTTTATGCCTGGACCAAAGGGTAACACGCAGATTCAGTAAACAAGTGTAGGATTAGTCAATGTTTTTTATGCCTGGACCAAAGGGTAAAGAATAGTCAGTAAACAAGCGTAGGATTAGTCAATGTTCTTTATGTCAGGACCAAAGGGTAAAGAATAGGTGCCTATTTGGCACAATATAATTTGAACCAATTCACTTTATCCATTCACTATAATTTCTTGACAGGGAGAAACTATTGGCACAATATAAATTGAACTAATTCATTTTATCCATTCACTATAATTTCTTGACAATAATATAAATTGAACTAATTCATTTTATCCATTCACTATAATTTCTTGACAAAGAGAAGGATGCTTTCTTATATATCATTTGGCACAATATAATTTGAACTGATTCACTTTATCCATTCACTATAATTTCTTGACAAGGTGTAGGATTAGTCAATGTTCTTTATGCTTGGACCAAAGGGTAAAGAATATGGCACAATAAATGTTCTTTATGCCTGGACCAAAGGGTAAAGAATAAGTATGCTCTTATTTGGCACAATATAAATTGAACTAATTCATTTTATCCATTCACTATAATTTTGTTACAATGAAAATGATGCTTTATTATATATTGAACATCACAAATTAAACCCTACTTTATATCATTAGTTATTTATTAGTTAACCAAATTATCTACTTATTTCAATTGCCTAGTAGTGACAGATAAGCAAATTGAACGTCGTCGTTGTACTTAAAGTATTACTTTTTTATTAAGACTTAGTCCGTAGAATTCTATTTCTCCCTGTGGGATTGATAACTAGGACTCCATTGGAGCCCTATATTACTTGAGCGATACGTAAACTTGTGTTGATAAATTTGACTTTGACATTATTAAATATTATATCTATACATCTTTATTAAATCCAACAAACATATATAAAGCCACAGTTAAGATTTTGACACCATTGCTGGAATTTAAATCTTCTAGTAGCGTCATCAAATTCTTGTAATTATTGATTTACAAAAAGAAAAAGGTCAGTCAGCTAACATCTCCGCTTCAGTACTCAAATAATATAACCAAATTGGGGATTTTAGTCTGTCACCCTAAAATCTCCAATTCTACGCCCATCAAAGTATATTTCCTTATTTATTGGCATTCAACTCTCATGAACTTAACCATCCATAGAATCTGAATGTGGTTCTACTTTGTTGAGAATTACACAGCCCTCTCGGANTAATGATATTGCACTTTAAAGAAAGGTATTTTTGATGTTTTGTTGCAGGAATGATGAATTAAGATCAATGGATCAAAAAGATGCAAGAAGGAGCGAATTTGGAGCAAAAAGGACCAAAATGTGAAGAGTTGCACTAGGGCTCCGACGGCGCCATCGACGTCGCCGACGGTGAGCTTTTCCCGAGGCTACAGGACAAAATCTCTAGAAGGCCGCCGACGGCACCATCAAGGCCATGGATGGCGGGATCGACGGTTATGTCTACTTGTACAATGGATAAGACCAAATTTTTGAGGGGTGCATAAGCAACTCTTGGGAAAACTCAACCACATCTTTAAATAGAAGATTTTGGCCGAAAATAGGGGAGTCCTGGAGGTCAGATAAGTTCCATTAGTGTGTAGAGAGCTTGCTAGAGCGTGTAACTGTGAGGAATTTTTTGAGAAATTGTAAGAGTGGAGGGGGTGAGAGATTTCTTCCTCCTTGCTACTTCGAAGAGGAATTCCGTGTGCTATAAAGAAAGGAATAGATTCAAAGGAACTTCAAGGAGTGTTCTTGGGGAGAAATTTAGAGATAACTTATTTACTTGTTATAGTTTGTATGGCTTTGATTTTATATATGAATTCCAAGTTTTGTTGTGATTTCCCCATGAGTTTTGAGTAGTTTCTTTCTCCTTGTCTCGAGATTTGTGAAATGATGATTTGAATTGGTGAAGCCATGAAAATGTTTCAAAAATTGTGATGATCTTTTCACTTCAGTCTTACTTTACTTTTATTCTGGTCAATTAATTTGTTAAAATCAGTTGAGTTTTACAACTAAAGTGAAGATTACATCCAAGATTCAAGGAGGTCAAAGCCCTTGGAAATTGGGTGCAAATAAATATAGTTTTACAACTAAGGTGAAGATTACATCCAAGATTTAGGGAGGTCAAAGTCCTTGAAAGTTAGGTTTTACAATTAAAGTGAAGATTACATCCAAGATTCAGGGAGGTCAAAGCCCTTGGAAGTTGAGTACAAATAAATAGGTAAATATTACTATCGAGCATAGAATTGGAGATTTTAGAGTGATAGACTAAAATCCCCAATTCAGTCCTATCGTTTGGGTGCTGATGTGTAGATGTTAGCCCTCAGGTGAGGGGAGCATGGGAGCTCCAAAGTGAGAGCCTGTATCCTCCCAGCAAAGCCGCAGAATCAATAACCAAGCATAGGATTAGTCAATGTTCTTTATGCCTGAACTAAAGGGTAAAGAATAAGTATGCTCTTATTTGGCACAATATAAATTGAACTAATTCATTTTATCCATTCACTAGAATTTCTTTACAATGAAAATGATGCTTTCTTACATATTGAACATCTAATTTAACCCTACTTTCTATCATTAGTTATTTACTAGTTATCCAAATTATCTACTTATTTCAATTGCTTATTAGTGACAGATAAGCCTACTTTCTATCATTAGTTATTTATTAGTTATCCAAATTATCTACTTATTTCAATTGCCTAGTAGTGACAGATAAGCAAATTGAACGTCATCGTTGTACTTAAAGTATTACTTTTTTATTAAGACTTAGTTCGTAGTATTCTATTTCTCCCTGTGGGATTGATAACTAGGACTCCATTTGGGCCCTATATTACTTCAGCGATACGTAAACTTGTGTTGATAAATTTGACTTTGACATTATTAAATATTATATCTATACATCTTTATTAAATCCAACAAACATATATAAAGTCGCAGTTAAGATTTTGACACCGTTGCTGGAATTTAAATCTTCTAGTAACGTCATCAAATTCTTGTAATTGTCGATTTACAAAAAGAAAAAGGTCGGTCAGCTAACATCTCCGCTTCAGTACTCAAATAATATAACTGATGGGGATTTTAGTCTGTCACCCTAAAATCTCAAATTCTACGCCCATCAAAGTATATTTCCTTATTTATTTGCATTCAACTCCCATGAACTTAACCATCCATAGAATCTAAATGTGGTTCTACTTTGTTGAGAATTACACAGCCCTCTCAGATCTTATTGTAATTACAACTAATTTTAACACTACAACAAGCCTTTATTGTAATGTAAATAAAGTGCAAGTAAAAACAATCACATTTAAAATTAAATCTCACTTCTAACATGCATCACAAAATCCTAAACATGAATTCTACTCATTAAAAAAGAAAAGTAAAATGAAAACAATAAGCATCACAAAATCCTAAACATGAATTCTACTCATTACAAAAGAAAAGTAAAATGAAAACAAAAATCCTAAACATGAATTCTACTCATTACAAAAGAAAAGTAAAATGAAAACAATGGGATAATCCTCTCATGCCACTATTTCAAAGAAGAAGAAGAGTAAGAGAAGCCCATCACAAAGCACGAAGAAAACACAACAGAAACTTCATTTAACCAAAGAAAATCCAGTAGATAAGTGTTTACAAAACCATAAGATAATGAATAACACAATACCTAGCTTTTTCCCTTTGAAAGAAAGAAGAAAATCTCTCCCACAAAGTCTCCTGCCAATCGATGTAATGCTAGAACATCTCTTTACAAATTCTCTCAAAATCTCCTCTCCAATCTCTCTGAAAGGGTAGAAATCTACATTTCTATTCCTATTCTAAAAACCCTAAACTTTCTCCACACTTTTCCTAAAATTCCCCTCACACATCACCCCTTTTCTAACCTAAATTCATTCTTTTAAAGTGTAGGGACGAAGTATGAAGAGTTTCCACAAGCACCCTTCCAAAAAGCGTCCAAATACATTGAATTTCAGCCCATAACCGTCCCGGGGGCCGTCAGCGGGCTCGAGGGCGCCGTTGGCGAGCTTTTCTATCATTTTTTGGTCTTCTTGGGTAAATCTCTCCATTGGCGCCATTTTGGCACTGTCGGTGAGCAGACTGTGCATCTCCACCATTTGGCTTTGTTTGGCTCCGTTTTAACTCTGTTTTGCCCCATTTCAGTTGCGTTGTGTTCCTAACATATAGCCCTACAAAATAAGCTTGAAAAAAAACTTCCTTTAAAGTGTAATCTCAGTCAAAAATATGCAAGAAGTATAAAATAGATTACACATCAAAAGACTTATCGAAAGGTGACAGG
Organism: Phalaenopsis hybrid cultivar; assembly: GCA_002079205.1. Classification (NCBI taxonomy): domain Eukaryota; kingdom Viridiplantae; phylum Streptophyta; class Magnoliopsida; order Asparagales; family Orchidaceae; genus Phalaenopsis; species Phalaenopsis hybrid cultivar. The sequence goes on along the minus strand of JXCR01143042.1, from coordinate 66,369 downwards.
GCAAAATTTCATTTCTTCCTCGTTTTTTCTCTAAATTGCACCATTTTTACATCTTTTTGCTCCAATGACCATAATTAATCAAACCTACAAAAAAATATAAAAAATAACCTTCTTTAAAGTGCACTATCATCAAAAACAATGTAAAATAGGTATGAAAATCTCAACATATTTTCCTTTGGTCAACCTCCCTCTTCTTCTCTCATATCCACAACCATGTCTCTCTCCCTTTCCTCTTCCAATCATCTCTCCGTCACAATCTCATACCAAACCCAAGAACATCTACAAACATGCAAAGACACTTCATCCAAAGAAATTAAGTGATCCCTCAAGCAAAGGTGTAACACTCCATTCACTTTCATTTTAATAGATTTTTGGATGATGTACACTAGAAAGTTGTAGTGGATCCCCCTCTACTTTCCTATTTCCCTTCCCATTCCCATTTCTCTCAACAAACTAGCTTATTTCTCACTTTCTCCCTCTTTTGTTACCTTGAATGACCTTAATTCCCACTTTTCTCCCACTTTTTTTAACATGTTCATCCCTAATTCTCACTCCCTCCCATGTTTCTCACCATACCTGACCTCATTTCCCTCTTCCTTCTAATTTTCTTGATAAACTAGCTTATTTCTAGCGTTTTTCCACTTTTCTCGCCATGGCTAGTCCTAACCCTCACTTTATCCCTTTTTTCTCTCCAAGGTCGATTATAGTCCTCTTACCTTCCCACTTTTTTACCCTAAACAAGCACTCTCTATCCCATTCTGTGCTTTCACACCATGATCAAGCAGTTCTCATTCCCATTCCCTCGTTTCCCACCCAAAATCAAGCACTTACCTAATTCGTCTCCTTCTCCTCTCACTGAATGGAGCACTCACCACTCCATCTTGCTCACCCTAACTGAACCAAACAACCCAAAACCTGAACCTAAATCCTCACTCTCTCCCTCACCCTTAGCCAACTCAAGCCCTTACTTCCTTTAAGAAAAAGAATAATAATCACCAAAAAAAAGAAAATAAATTTTCATGTGGTGGTTTATGTGATATGCAAATTTTTGTCGTTAGGGTTTATTTTTCATCCAAATATATGTGGCCTTTGTTGATCTCATACTTGGTGATGTTTGTCTCCCTCTCTGAGTCTAGGATCAAGCTATAAGACTTTCTTACTCGTTCTCCTAGAAAACTAGCATTGGGACCTATACCACTTAGAAATTCAAACCACCTTTGACTTCTTGTTGTCTCATGTGTATGATTTTGAATACTCAACATTTAGTTGAGTCAATTGAGACTGACATATTGAAACTCAAGACAAGCCCCCATACGGATTGAAGAAGCCCTAAGGAGACCTTTTAGACTTAGGAATTAAATTTTTGAAATATCACACCCACATTCATACTTACATACAACAATAACAAAACCTTTATCTCACTAAGTGGGGTCAGCTACATTAATCCTTTTTCTCCATTGCATCCTATTTAGTGTCATATTTTCATGTAATCCTAATAAATTTAGATCAATTTTATACAATATACCCAAGTCATCCTAGGTCTACCTCTGCCTTTCTTAAAATAAGTCAAATATAAAACGTCAACTCTTCTAATCGGATCATCAGATGGTTCACAATTAATGTGACCGAACCATCTAAGTTGAATCTCTTTGATTTTGTCCCTCACTCGAGCTACACCAACCATATCATGGATACATTCAGTTTGCATTTTGTCTCTAAGTGTAAAGCCACTCATCTACCTAATCATTCTCTTCTCGGGAACACATAACTTAGTTTTATGCTTCTCTTTTAAAGGCCCACATTCAACGCCATAGAGCATTACAGGACTCACCACAAACATATAAAATTTTCCTTTCAATCCAAGTGGGACTTTTCTATCACACAATAGACCCGAAGCATTCCTCCACTTCAACCAACCAACTTGAATTTTATTAATAACTTTCTCATCAATCTCACCATCACATTGAAAAATAGACCCGAGTTATCTAAAGCGTTCACACTTTATAACAATTTGATCACCCATAGTTACATTTCTGTCACTAGAGCTACTACTACTAAAACTACATTCCATGTATTCAGTTTTAGTTCAATTTAAGCGAAGGCCTTTAGACTCCAAGGTAGGCATCCATGATTCATGTTTTTCCTGAGCTTTTTCACTCGTCTTATACACAATAAGGATATCATCAGCAAAAAGCATACACTAAGGTTCATCCTCATGTAGGTGTTCAATACGACCATCCATAACTAAAGCAAAAAGATATGGCCTTAAAGTCGATCCCTGATGTAAACCAACAGAAATAGGAAAATATTTGGTCAATCCTCCTTCTATTTGAACACAAGTAATAATTCTTATATGCAAATCTTTATTGACTTAAATATAATTCATATGAACACTTTTCTTNCAATATAACTCTCCCTTCTTCATTAATCACTCCAAAACCCTAGCCGCCATGAATATTTCTAAAATCTTCCACCACTCTACCGACATGTACATTTAAATCTCCCACAATAAAAGTTCTTTCTTCAAGAGGTATCATTTGTATTCAGTCTTCTAAGTATTTCAGAATTTATCTATAGAACCATATATAAACCTACTTAAGGAGTATACACAGTTACAATATTAAAAACCTTATTGTCAACAATAATCTTAAGGGCTATAATTCTATCTTCAACTCTATTAATTTTTGCAACATTATCTTTCAAATTCTTATCTATAATTACATCTGCCCATTTCTAGTGCGACTCTTACCTGAATACTAAGTTTAAAACCAAAGTTATCAATCTCCTTAGCCTTTTCTCCAACCCATTAGTTTATTGAACACATAAGATATTTATCTTTCTATGAGTCATAATATTAACTATTCCATTAATTTACCAGTATTAGTTCCTATATTACAGGATCCTATCCTACTTTCATGGACTAACTACTTTAGCTACATTCATCTGTAATGTGGGAACCCTTACTTATTTGACACTACATCGGATGTCGGTGCAGTGGCCCCTGCACACTTTTTACTCTATTCAGACCATACAACATGTCGCTTACAGGGGATTCCCTAGCACTTACACAATAATAAAAAAGAATTCATGTCATGATTTTCTTGACTAGTTTTATGCTGGTTGTTGACTACCTAATGCAACTCTCCAATTTTAACATTTNGCAACATTATCTTTCAAATTCTTATCTATAATTACATCTGCCCATTTCTAGTGCGACTCTTACCTGAATACTGAGTTTAAAACCTAAGTTATCAATCTCCTTAGCCTTTTCTCCAACCCATTTAGTTTATTGAACACATAATATATTTATCTTTCTATGAGTCATAATATAAACTATTCCATTAATTTACTAGTATTAGTTCCTATATTACAGGATCCTATCCTACTTTCATGGACTAACTACTTTAGCTACATTCATCTGTAATGTGGGAACCCTTATTTGACACAACACCGGATGCCGGTGCAGCGGCCCCTGCACACTTTTTACTCTATTCAGGCCATACAACATGTCGCTTACAGGGGATTCCCTAGCACTTACACAATAATAAAAAAGAATTCATGTCATGATTTTTTTGACTAGTTTTATGCTGGTTGTTGACTACCTAATGCAACTCTCCAATTTTAACATTCGGGCTTGAGACCAGCAATGACACTATTATTCACACTTACATACACTTCACCATTAAATCAAAATTAAAATAAATTTCAAAAGAATCAATCATAAACCAAAACCGAACAAAGAAATTATGATTCTAAACTAGGATACAGCTTTTGGGACCCTGCCTGGCGAAGCCTCAAGCCCCCACCCATTGGTTGAACTGACTTAGAGTATTGATCAAGTAGGGAGACCCAAATTGATGTTTATGGGTGGGACATGCTCTAGGTCACTTAAACCCATTTTAAATCCTAGGGATCTCTCTATATACCCTAGGAACCTACCTATAGACCTTAGGAGTTGCCATCAACCACTAAATCCATTATAGGGAAGGGATTTACCAACNGTGGGACATGCTCTAGGTCACTTAAACCCATTTTAAATCCTAGGGATCTCTCTATATACCCTAGGAACCTACTTATAGACCTTAGGAGTTGCCACCAACCACTAAATCCATTATAGGAAGGGATTTACCAATATTAATCCCTGGTCCCACTACAGGCTTTCAAACTATAAAAATCAGGCCAAAGTTCCAGTGCGCTCCTTTTGAACTCAAAATTTGGTGACACTGTAGACTATTCAAACCAATAATAAAAAATCTTGATTTTGGTAAATATGACCATTTAGTCAACCTTGGACCTCGTGGTCACCACATTAACCATTTTTTTCAATCTTGTAAGGTCACTACATTAACCATTTGGTTAACTCTGGACCCTAAGGTTACCATATTGACCATTTGGTTAAACTACCCCCATATGGTCAACAAATTAACCATATGGTCAACTTAACCCCATATGGCAAATACATTGATTGTATGATCACCCCCATGCCTACATGAATTTGTATGGCCAATTCTATAGTCACATGATTAATCATCATCATGGGATTAATTTTCATTTATCTCTATAATTGATACGTAAAAATAATATATTATTTTAAGTACCCTTTTTATGCATATTTTTTGTGATATTGCACTTTAAAGAAAGATATTTTTATATTTTTGTTGCAGGTATATCATTTTTAGGCATTTAAAGAAAAAAATGACAAAAGGAGCAAAGTTTGGAGCAAAAACACCCAATTTTGGGGTTTGGCGCATGATGCGCCAAAATCCAGAGCGCTTGTGCATGAAGTGCCAGATTAGCGCATGATGCGTCAGGCGCAACATTTTTAAATTAAGGCGGTTTGAGATGAATTTTGCACAAATTTTCAAAGGGACACTANCTCGAAACCCTTGACTTTGTATGATTATCTATTTGCCTCTCTAAAGTCTTATGAATATAATGATCATGCTTTCCGCTATGTTTTAACTGTTTCTAGTGATGACATAATCGATTATTACCAATCTAACTTCAATTTTGATTCTCAAAATGATCCTCAAATCATACTTGAGTCTGACGAACTCGTTAAAGATACCAAAGAAGACATCAATGATAACAGCTACGACAGCATCGGAAGTGAGGAGCCAATCCTCGAGCACCTCGGTACACCTCTTGCAATCAACTTAGATCTTTCCAACAAAAAAGAAACATTAAAAAATTCAACAAAGGTACCTCAAGAAGAAGAAATTAAAGAAATAAACTTGAGGAGTGGGAAAGTGTTACTCCCGAGAACAGCTCCAGTGGATAAAGGAAAAAAATAGTAACTCAAGAAGAACTACCTCCACCTCCATCAGTGGAAGAAACACATAAGTAAGAGAAAGTCAGAGGACCATATAAAGTGGATTACAATGTGCTAGCTCATATTAAGAAGTTGTCGGCCCGATTAAGCCTCTATGGCGCTCTAATCCTCTGAAAAGATATGAGAGTGTCTCTGGTTACAGCTTTTCTTGACTGAGAGATTTGCTTAGCCTAATTGGCCAGNAATTTTTAAAAGATTTAGCATGAAGAACTGAAAAATAAAGGGTGAAAAAAAACATTAAATACATAAAGAAAAGACATACCTGTTGAAGGTTCTGATTTTGTGATTTTGAAACTTTAATTCTGAAAATACTCCAGGTGCTAATATAAAAAGCTACAAGACTTAAAACATTAAATTGAGCATAATACATATAAAATTTTCTGAGAAAGAGTTAATTACAATACCATTAATAAAATACAAAAACTAACAGTAGAATTAAACTGAATTCTAGGAATGAAAACAGTTTTACAAAGTATAGTTCACAACTCAACATAACAACAAAACAGAGTCTCACAATTTAACTAGCAGTCTCAATAATATAACAAAAACAAACAACACAATAACAAAGTACAATCAAACATAAATTAAAAAATCAAGTCATGAATCATCATCATCATCTTCTTCTTCTACATCAAAATTATGTTGATGATATAAAGTAAAAGTAGGGTGAGTAGGAAACTGAATTGAATGATCACCCTTCATGTATCTCACCAACGCATCATCATAAGCAGCTTCATATTCAAACTTTTGTTGTATCAAATCATAAGTGTGAGCATTTCTAGCATCCATGTTTTGCAACCTATGATCCATTCTTAAGATATATCCATGTTAGATCATCATCTATTCTAAAAGTTCTGGTTAGTAGGGTCACTAGAAGTAGGGGTCCTCGAAGTAGAAGGAATATCTCTGATCTTACTTTCAGATCTCCAATCAACATGAGATTCATATGTCTTTATATTGGCAAGTCTAATAGGTCTTAGAGGCTCAATCCTCTCTTCCACGGGTCTAAAATCAACTCTTGCTTGTTCATAGAGTGTAAAAATAAGTGTAGGGTGTGCCAAACCACCAGTGGTCTCTCCCAAAGNTGACCGAACCATCTAAGTTGAATCTCTTTGATTTTGTCCCTCACTCGAGCTACACCAACCATATCATGGATATATTTAGTTTGCATTTTGTCTCTAAGTGTAAAGCCACTCATCTACCTAATCATTCTCTTCTCGGCAACACATAACTTAGTTTTATGCTTCTCTTTTAAAGGCCCACATTCAATGCCATAGAGCATTACAGGACTCACCACAAACATATAAAATTTTCCTTTCAATCTAAGTGGGATTTTTCTATCACACAATAGACCCGAAGCATTCCTCCACTTCAACCAACCAACTTAAATTTTATTAAAAACTTTCTCGTCAATCTCACCATCACATTGAACAATAGACCCGAGTTATCTAAAGCGTTCACACTTTCTAACAATTTGATCACCCATAGTTACATTTCTGTCACTAGAGCTACTACTACTAAAACTACATTCCATGTATTCAGTTTTAGTTCTATTTAAGCGAAGGCCTTTAGACTCCAAGGTAGGCATCCATGATTCATGTTTTTACTGAGCTTTTTCTCTCGTCTTATCCACAATAAGGATATCATCAGCAAAAAGCATACACTAAGGTTCATCCTTATGTAGGTGTTCAGTACGACCATCCATAACTAAAGCAAAAAGATATGGCCTTAAAGCCGATCCCTGATGTAAACCAACAGAAATAGGAAAATATTTGGTCAATCCTCCTTCTGTTTGAACACAAGTAATAGTTCTTATATACAAATTTTTAATGACTTAAATATAATTCATATGAACACTTTTCTTCTCAACAAATCTCTAAAGGATATCTCTTGGAACCTTATCATAAGCTTTTTCTAAAAATCATATGCAGATCCTCCTTGTTATCTCTGAACTTCTCCATTAAACCACTAAATAAATGTATAGCTTCCATAGTGGACCTGCCCAGCCTAAATCCAAATTGATTATGAGAAATCATTATAATATGTCTTAACTTATGTTCAATTACCCTCTCCCATAATTTTAAAGTATGGCACATCAACTTAATTCCTTTATAATTGGCACACACTTGTGCATCCCATTTATTCATAAACATGGGGACCAAAATAAATGTCATCCACTCCTCAGGCATCTTTTTAGTTTTCAAAATAATATTAAAGAGTTTAGGGAGATAATAAACTCCAAATCTCCTAAATATTTCCACACTTCAATTGAGATATCATNATGTCATCCACTCCTCAGGCATCTTTTTAGTTTTCAAAATAATATTAAAGAGTTTAGGGAGATAATAAACTCTAAATCTCCTAAATATTTCCACACTTCAATTGAGATATCACCAGGTTCTACAGACATTCCACCCTTGGTTTTCTTAAAGCCTCCTCAACCTCTTTTTTACTAATGAGACATTTTATTATTATTATTATTATTAAGATCACTAAGGTTGGTCGTATTTTCCAAAACTTCTTTAAAAAGCTTATCAAAATAGCCCACCCACCTATTTTGAAGATCTTTTTCTAAGAAAAGCACATTTTGATTTTCACTTTAACACACTTTATTTGAGTTAAATCTTTACTTTTATTTTCTCTTTATTTGGCTATTTTATACATATAATTTTCACCTTCTTTAGTTTCTAATCTATTATAAAGATCACTAAAAGCATAATTTTTAGCATCACAACATATTTTCTTAAACTCCCTGCGGGTCGTTTGATATTTTTCTCAGTTTTCTCAGCTTTTACATTTAAACCAATTTTTATAACAAAAGTTCTTATATTTTATCGTTTCTTGCACATTATTATTCCATCAACAACAACTTTTATTTATAGAAACTTTTTAATTTTGATTCTCCAAGTACAACTTCTGCCACTTANAACAACAACTTTTATTTATAGAAACTTTTTAATTTTGATTCTCCAAGTACAACTTCTGCCACTTATTTAATAATTTTTGTTACTTTATCCCACATAGAATCTGCTTATTCATGAACATCCCAAATTTTGGAAATTTGAATTTCATAGATAAAAATAGTTTTATTTGTGTCTTTTTGGTACCCCCATCTAATTTTACGATAAAGATTCCTAGTATTCTTTATTATAAAACTCTTCATCTTAAAATCTAAAATTAGCAATCAGTGTTGAGTACTTAAATTCTCACTTAGAATGACCTTAANATAGTTTTATTTGTGTCTTTTTGGTACCCCCATCTAATTTTACGATAAAGATTCCTAGTATTCTTTATTATACAACTCTTCATCTTAAAATCTAAAATTAACAATCAGTGTTGAGTACTTAAATTCTCACTTGGAATGACCTTACNTTGATTTTGGTAAATATGACCATTTAGTCAACCTTGGACCTCGTGGTCACCACATTAACCATTTTTTTCAATCTTGTAAGGTCACTACATTAACCATTTGGTTAACTCTGGACCCTAAGGTTACCATATTGACCATTTGGTTAAACTACCCCCATATGGTCAACAAATTAACCATATGGTCAACTTAACCACATATGGCAAATACATTGATTGTATGATCACCCCCATGCCTACATGAGTCTGTATGGCCAATTGTATAGTCACATGATTAATCATCATTATGGGATTAATTTTCATTTATCTCTATAATTGATACATAAAAATAATATATTGTTTTAAGTACCCTTTTTATGCATATTTTTGGTGATATTGCACTTTAAAGAAAGATATTTTTATATTTTTGTTGCAGATATATCATTTTTAGGCATTTAAAGAAAAAAATGACAAAAGGAGCAAAGTTTGGAGCAAAAACACCCAATTTTGGGGTTTGGTGCATGATGCGCCAAAATCCAGAGCGCTTGTGCATGATGTGCCAGATTAGCACATGATGCACCAGGCACAACATTTTTAAATTAAGGCGGTTTGAGATGAATTTTGCACAAATTTCAAAGGGACACTTGTTCTAAGCTCCAATTTGAAGGGATTTGACTCTTGGATCAAGGAGGTACATGTTTTGAAATTCAAGGTTTTGTCTTTTGAATTTTGGAGGGAAATTAAAACTCTTTTGAGAGGAAGCAGCCCAAAAGGAGGGGGGGAATTCTAGAGTGTGACGAGAGGGAGAGAGGAGAATTAGCGTGAGTTAGAGAGAGAGAAGAGGGNGTTCTAAGCTCCAATTTGAAGGGATTTGACTCTTGGATCAAGGAGGTACATGTTTTGAAATTCAAAGTTTTGTCTTTTGAATTTTGGAGGGAAATTAAAACTCTTTTGAGAGGAAGCAGCCCAAAAGGAGGGCGGAATTCTAGAGTGTGATGAGAGGGAGAGAGGAGAATTAGCGTGAGTTAGAGAGAGAGAAGAGGAAATTTTCTTCTAGGGTTGTAAGAGGAGGGGAAGGTGAAAGATTTCTACTTCATTGCATTTCTAAGAGAGAATTGGGAGTGATTGTAAAGAGGGAAAGGCTTGGAGAAAACTTCTAAAAAGTTGCTTAGGAAGGATTGTGAGTTAAGTTGTATTTTTTATTTCTTTTGTTTGTAAACTTATTTTTATATAAGAAATCCATGTTTTATCGTTTCCTTCTCATGAATTCTGAGTAGTCTTCTTTATCCTTCTTCCTACTTTGAAAAAATAGTTTTGTGAAGAATTGATTTTGTTTTCTACAATTTTAAATGNGGAGAAAACTTCTAAAAAGTTGCTTAGGAAGGATTGTGAGTTAAGTTGTATTTTTTATTTCTTTTGTTTGTATACTTATTTTTATATAAGAAATCCATGTTTTATCGTTTCCTTCTCATGAATTTTGAGTAGTCTTCTTTATCCTTCTTCCTACTTTGAAAAAATGGTTTTGTGAAGAATTGATTTTGTTTTCTACGATTTTAAATTTCAATAATTTGTGATGAGTTGAGCTCCGATCTTCATTTATTTTTTGATCCGGCGAATTGAATTGTTAAAATGTGTTGAGAAATATATGTTCTGAAAAGGGGATATGATTTCTACAACAAAGGGAGAATCACATTTGATATCATGGGAGAGTATTTCATCTATGGGATTGGGTGCAAATAAATAGGGAAATATACTTTGTTGGATGTAGAATTGGAAGATTTTAAGGTGACAGATTAGAATCCCCAATTTGGTTCAGTTTATTGGAAACTAATGCGAGCATGTTAGCCCTCAGGTGAGGGAGTTGTGTGAGCTCTGGAGTGACAGCCGNTAGAATCCCCAATTTGGTTCAGTTTATTGGAAACTAATGCGAGCATGTTAGCCCTCAGGTGAGGGAGTTGTGCGAGCTCTGGAGTGACAGCCGGTATCCTCCCAGCCTAACCACATAATTAGAGACCAAACTCTGGATTAGTCAATGTTCTTTATAACACTCAAGAGAGGGTAGAGAATATAATTTCTCCTATTTGGTACAAAATAGTTTTTAAATATATTTTTCAAATGATTTCAATTTCTTCACAAGACATATTTTCATTGTAAAGGGAAAGGATGTTTTCTCATACTTGAACTTTCNGTTTTTAAATATATTTTTCAAATGATTTCAATTTCTTCACAAGACATATTTTCATTGTAAAGGGAAAGGATGCTTTCTCATACTTGAACTTTCTGTCAACAAAAACCTTTATTTTATTTCAGAAATTTATTTTTGAAAGTTTAGCTTTTAGTTTAATTTACTTGTTATAGTCGTACATCTGATTATTTAGTAGCATTTCACTTAAGTATTTTAACTTCAAACTTCATACTTTACTTTGTTTTTATTTTTAGTTTATAATAAAATATAAATAGCTAGCTTATATATATTTCCAGCTTCCTTGTGGGATCGATATCTAGAACTCCATTAGAGTCATGTATTAATTGAACAATATGCATACTTGCGTTATATGTAAAAGGGAATTAGGACNAACTTTACTTTGTTTTTATTTTTAGTTTATAATAAAATATAAATAGCTAGCTTATATATATTTCCAGCTTCCGTGTGGGATCGATATCTAGAACTCCATTAGAGTCATGTATTAATTGAACGATATGCATACTTGCGTTATATGTAAAAGGGAATTAGGAATTTAAAAGAGGTTTTAAAGATAAATTATTTTTATTAAGGTTACATTATTATTTGGGTTACATTGCATCATTATTATTAATTTAATATCAATTTTCTTGAATCTCGCATCAAGTTTTTGGTGTCGTTGTCGGGGAAGTAACAAAAAATATTAGTTATTTTGTTTTAAAATATAAAAAAAAAGTATTTGTAGTTTAATTTGAGAACTTTCTTTTTTAAGTGTATTGCTTATTTTTAATTACTTATTTTATTTTCCTTATGTGTAGTATATGATCTGAAAACTTAGTACCTTACGATTCTAAATTAGAAAGATCTTTTAGAAAAATTTAAAAGCAACAAAAAAGAGAAAAATCATTCTAGCAAAAATGTCTTGCAACTCAAGTAATGTTGGAAATCATAATGAACATCATCAGAGACCTTTAAGGGATTATGCTAATCCTACAACAGATGAAATTCATTTGAGTATACAAAACTCTGCTGTAGTTGCCAATTCATTTGAGCNTTCTAAATTAGAAAGATCTTTTAGAAAAATTTAAAAGCAACAAAAAAGAGAAAAATCATTCTAGCAAAAATGGCTTGCAACTCAAGTAATGTTGGAAATGAGAATGAACATCATCAGAGACCTTTAAGGGATTATGCTAATCCTACAACAGATGAAATTCATTTAAGTATACAAAACTCTGCTGTAGCTGCCAATTTATTTGAGATTAAACTTATTATTATCCAAATGGTACAAAGCATTCAGTTCGGAGCAACACCAAATGAAGATCCAAGTTTACACCTTGCTAATTTTCTAGAATTGTGTGCTATATTTAAATATGATGGAGTGTTGAATGATGTTGTCAGACTTAGACTTTTTTCTTTTTCACTAAGGGATAAAGCTAAGATGTGGTTAAACTCATTAGCACTCGGATCTATGAGAACTTAGGAAGACTTATCACAAAATTTTTTATCTAAATATTTCCTACCTTCAAAAACTATTAAGCTTAGAAATGATATTACATCCTTTTGTCAGTTTGAAGGGGAATCAATTTATGAAGCCCGAGAATATTTAAAGACTCCTTAGGAAGTGTCCACACCATGCATTGCCAGATTGGTTAATAATTCAATTTTTTTATAATGGATTGGTTGGATCCCTTAGATCGATAATTGACACTATTACTGGGGGATCATTAATGTCAAAACCATTTCATGTAGCATATTCATTAATTAAAGAGATGGCTACTAATAATTTTCAATGGCCTTCAGAAAGGGTAAACCCAAAAAGAGTAGTTAATATTCATGATTCGAATGAAATATCTATATTAGCTGCTCAAATAGCTGCTATATCGAAGAAAATAGATCAATATGGAATGAATTATTCTCAAACAGCACCTGTGCTTAAAGAGAACTCATTTGGATAAATGATAAAATCTCAATCTTCTTATGATACTTTAAATACAATAAACAATAGTTCTAATAATCTGTATGCCAATTATTATAATCCAGGGTGGAAGAATCATCCAAACTTTAGTTAGAGTAATAATAACTCGAATACTGCAAATCCTTAATGAGGAAACATTGCTACAAACTCAGTGGGAAGCTTCAACAGTCAAGAAAATTAAGCTTATAAACCTTATTACCCCCCAAGATTTAATAATTTACAAATAAGAAGAAAAAGTTATTAATGGAAGAATTGATATTGCAAATGGGAAGTCAATTACAGAGTCAAGGAGCTGCAATCAGAAATATGGAAAATCAATTGGGATGTATTGCTACTGCACTTAGCAATAGACCTCCACGAACNGCCCGAGAATATTTAAAGATCTCCTTAGGAAGTGTCCACACCATGCGTTGCCAGATTGGTTAATAATTCAAATTTTTTAGAATGGATTGGTTGGATCCCTTAGATCGATAATTGACACTATTACTGGTGGATCATTAATGTCAAAACCATTTCATGTAGCATATTCACTAATTGAAGAGATGGCTACTAATAATTTTCAATGGCCTTCAGAAAGGGTAAACCCAAAAAGAGTAGTTAATATTCATGATTCGAATGAAATATCTATATTAGCTGCTCAAATAGCTGCTATATCGAAGAAGATAGATCAATATGGAATGAATTATTCTCAAACAGCACCTGTGCTTAAAGAGAACTCATTTGGATAAATGATAAAATCTAAATCTTCTTATGATACTTTAAATAACTCGAATAGTGTAAATCCTTAATGAGGAAACAGTGCTACAAACTCAGTGGGAAGCTCTAACAGTCAAGAAAATTAAGCTTATAAACCTTATTACCCCCAAGATTTAATAATTTACAAATAAGAAGAAAAAGTTATTAATGGAAGAATTGATATTGCAAATGGGAAGTCAATTACAGAGTTAAGGAGCTGCAATCAGAAATATGAAAAATCAATTGGGATGTATTGCTACTGCACTTAGCAATAGACCTCCAGGAATNAGCAATAGACCTCCACGAACATTGCCTAGTAATGTTGAAGTAAATCCTAAAGACCAGAACAAGGAGCAAATTAAAGTTATTCAAGTGAGAAGTGGAAAAGAATTAGAAGAAAGTGTTCAACAAGAAGTTGAAATTGAAAAAGATGGGGTGGAAAATGAAAATTCTGGTGAAGATTTTCATTGTGAGTCAGAAAGTCCTATTAAACCAATGAAAATCATTGTAGAAAGACCACCACCTCTATTTCCTCAAAGACTGAAGCAAAAGTATAAAAATAATAAATTTTTAAAATTTTTGGAAATTTTGAGAAAATTAATGATAAACATTCCATTTGTTCAAGCTTTGGAACAAATACAAGCTATGTGAAGTTCATGAAGGATATACTTAATAAGAAAATGAAGTTTGTAGATAATGAGATGGTTGCACTCAGTGAAGAGTGTAGCGCTATAATGCAGAAAAAGCTTCCTGAAAAACTTAAAGATCCTGAAAATTTTACAATTCATTGTGCTATTGGTGAATGATTTTATGGAAAAGCTTTATGTGATTTAGGAGCCAGTATTAATCTTACGTCGTTATTAATTTTCAAAAGGTTGGGTTTAAGAGATATTTCACCTATAACTGTAACTTNACAAATACCAAGCTATGTGAAGTTCATGAAGGATATACTTAATAAGAAAATGAAGTTTGTAGATAATGAGGCGGTTGCACTCAGTGAAGAGTGTAGCGCTATAATTCAGAAAAAGCCTCCTGAAAAACTTAAAGATCCTGAAAGTACTAACTATGTGAGTTAGTGATCATATTGCAAAATCAATGAGATACCCTGTAAAAGAACAAAAAATTGAATGCTTCAGAATGGATATTAATGAGTATTTAAGCCATGAATATTTCAAAAAGACATATGAAAGTGAGTTTGAAAAGGAATATATAGAATATCAAGATGAGGATAAAATCCAAGATGAATCTATGGAAGTGAGTACGGAAGAACTAGATTATGTTCAAAAAAACTTTGAAATGTTAGATCCTGCAAAAAATGACAACAATTTGATTTCATCTATTAAGGAACCCCCTGAACTCAAATTGAAAACACTTCCTACACATTTGAAGTATGCATTCTTAGGAGATTCATCTGCACTACCTCTCATAGTATCCTTAGAACTAAATGATGTGCAAGAGCAACAATTGTTAGAAACTTTAAAAAGATATAGNATTACCTATCCTAAAGGAGTTATAGAAGATGTTTTAGTAAAGGTTGATAAATTTATCTTTCATATGGACTTTGTTGTATTAGATATGGAGGAAGATAAACAAATTCCTATTATTTTAGGAAGACCTTTCCTAGCCACTGGAAGAGCTTTGATAGATGTGCAGAAGGGATAATTAAATATGTGAGTTAGTGATCATATTGCAAAATCAATGAGATACCCTGTAAAATAACAAAAAATTGAATGCTTCAGAATGGATATTAATGAGTATTTAAGCCATGAATATTTCAAAAAGACATATGAAAGTGAGTTTGAAAAGGAATATATAGAATATCAAGATGAGGATAAAATCCAAGGTGAGTCTATGGAAGTGAGTACGAAAGAACTAGATTATGTTCAAAAAAACTTTGAAATGTTAGATCCTGCAAAAAATGACAACAGTTTGATTTCATCTATTAAGGAACCCCCTGAACTCGAATTGAAAACACTTCCTACACATTTGAAGTATGCATTCTTAAGAGATTCATCTACACTACCTCTCATAGTATCCTTAGAACTAAATGATGTGCAAGAGCAACAGTTGTTAGAAACTTTAAAAAGATATAAGAAAGCCTTTAGATGGATATTAGCTGATATAAAAGGAATCATTCCTTCAATCTGTATGCATAGAATTTTATTGGAAGATCAACATAAACTAAGAACTGATCCTCAAAGGAGATTGAATCCTATTATGAAAGAAGTGGTAGAGAAAGAAATTATAACATGGTTAGATGCAGGGATAATATATCCTATTTCAGACATTACTTGGGTCAGTCCAATTCACTGTATTCCAAAAAAAGGGCGTGTAACTATAATGACAAACNTTTATTGGAAGATCAACATAAACTAAGAACTGATCCTCAAAGGAGATTGAATCCTATGATGAAAGAAGTGGTAGAGAAAGAAATTATAACATGGTTAGATGCAGGAATAATATATCCTATTTCAGACATTTCTTGGGTCAGTCCAATTCACTGTACTTCAAAAAAAGGGCGTGTAACTATAATGACAAATGAGAATAATGAATTAATATCAACAAGACAAGTCACTGGATGGAGAATCTGCATAGATTAAAGAAAATTAAATTCTGCCACCCGAAAGGATCTTTTTCCTTTACCCTTTTTGGACCAGATGTTGGATAGATTAGCTGGGCACAAATATTTTTATTTTATAGATGGATATACCGGTTATCACCAAATACCTATTACCCCGGAGGATAAAGGAAAACAATATTTACTAGTCCTTATAGAACTTTTGCTTTTCAGCGAATGTCTTTTGTATTATGTAATGCACCTGCAACATTTCAAAGATGTGTGATATCAATTTTTGGTGATTTGATTGAAAAAGAAATTGAAGTCTTTATTAATGATTTTTCTGCATTCGAAACTTCCTATGAAAAATGTCTAAATCAATTAGAGAAAGTTCTGAAATGTTTTGAACTAGAAGAAATGTCAATTTATGATTGCAGAAAGAATTATTCATGGACATAAAATTTTAGAAAATGGAATGGAAGTAGATCCTGAAAAAATTCAGGTTATATCGAACCTACCTCCACCTACTAATGTAAGAGGAGTTAAGAGTTTTTTCAGACATGTTGGACTCTACAGGCGATATATCAAAGATTTTCNTTTACTAGTCCTTATAGAACTTTTGCTTTTCAGCGAATGTCTTTTGTATTATGTAATGCACCTGCAACATTTTAAAGATGTGTGATGTCAATTTTTGGTGATTTGATTGAAAAAGAAATTGAAGTCTTTATTAGTGATTTTTCTGCATTCAAAACTTCCTATGAAAAATGTCTAAATCAATTAGAGAAAGTTCTGAAATGTTTTGAACTGGAATAAATGTCAATTTATGATTGCAGAAAGAATTATTCATGGACATAAAATTTTAGAAAATGGAATGGAAGTAGATCCTGAAAAAATTCACGTTATATCGAACCTACCTCCACTTACTAATGTAAGAGGAGTTAGGAGTTTTTTCAGACATGCTGGATTCTACAGGCGATATATCAAAGATTTTCCAAAAATTACCAAGCTTTTATGCCAACTTCTAGAAAAAGATGTAAAGTTTGACTTTAACCAAGATTGCCTTAAAGCCTTTGAAACTTTAAAGGAAAAATTGATCACTGCTCCTACAATTGTTTCACCAAACTTGGAGAAATCTTTTGAACTAATGTTTGATGTTAGGATTATGCAATTGGAGCTATTTTAGGGCAGAAATATGATAAGATTTTCAAGGTCATATATTATGCTAGTAAGACTCTTAATGATGCTCAAATTAACTATACCACCACTGAAA
>JXCR01143042.1:26512-48468 GCA_002079205.1 Phalaenopsis hybrid cultivar | reverse complement strand
GGAGAAAGATAAAGTAAACTACTCAGACTTCATGAGAAAGATACAACAAAACAAAAATTTCATATATAAAAGAAAGTTCATACAACACTAATAAATGAACAACACTTATCTGAAACTCTTTCTTAAAGCAAATCCCTTGTAGCCTTTTCTAAGAAATGTAGGAAGAAGAAATCTCTCACTTTTCTCCTTCTCTAACACTCTTAGAGAGAAGTTCACACTTAGTCTCACCATAAATCTCTAAATTATAAGAACAATGGACTCTAAATAGTTGTGGAATAAAAAATGAAAGAATGTGTGGTGCATCGAAGGTTGAATTGGGACAATGAGATGTGAGGAAGAGTCACTTTTCAGATCAATTTTTGCCCCAAATAAAGCCTAGAGTCGGTTCACCAATAGGTGCTTCCAAAATTTCTTCAAAAAGTGTCCAAATTCTTTGAATACTCTAGAAATAGGGGCTGAACTGAAATTGGCACCGTCGGCGTTAGTGTTTCGCAATTTAATTCGCTACTCGCTGTTAAACAGCGCCGCCAACGCCGAACAAATTTTCAACCTCTTCATTTTTGCTCCAAATTTCATCCTTTTTGCTTCCTTTTTGCTTCACGTCCTAAAATTCAACGACCTAAAAGAAAATNATATAAAAGAAAGTTCATACAACACTAATAAATAAACAACACTTATCTGAAACTCTTTCTTAAAGCAAATCCGTTGTAGCCTTTTCTAAGAAATGTAGGAAGAAGAAATCTCTCACTTTTCTCCTTCTCTAACACTCTTAGAGAGAAGTTCACACTTAGTCTCACCATAAATCTCTAAATTATAAGAACAATGGACTCTAAATAGTTGTGGAATAAAAAATGAAAGAATGTGTGATGCGTAGAAGGTTGAATTAGGACAATGAGATGTGAGGAAGAGTCACTTTTCTGATCAATTTTTGCCCCAAATAAAGCCTAGAGTCGGTTCACCAATAGGTGCTTCCAAAATTTCTTCAAAAAGTGTCCAAATGCTTTGAATATTCTAGAAATAGGGGCTGAACTGACATTGGCACCGTCGGCGCTAGTGTTTCGCAATTTAATTCGCTACTCGCTGTTAAATAGCGCCGCCAACGCCGAACAAATTTTCAACCTCTTCATTTTTTGCTCCAAATTTCATCCTTTTTGCTTCCTTTTTGCTTCAAGTCCTAAAATTCAACAACCTACAAGAAAATATAAAAATACCTTTCATTAAAGTGCAATATCACCAAAAATTAGTATAAAATATGAGTCTAAAAAAGCATATATTTTTGGTGTATCAAAATCCCCCAAACTTACATGTTACTTGTCCTCAAGTAACTCTTCTACTATATAAAAATATGACTTATGGTAAAGGATTTAACTTCTAGATTTTTATATCTCAGTCCACTAAATATAATAGCATAACTTAACAAAAATTCAAAACAACTCCAGTTAATACTAAAGGTATATGAATATTTAGCAATCAAGTCCAAGATTTTTNTACTTGTCCTCAAGTAACTCTTCTACTATATAAAAATATGACTTATGGTAAAGAATTTAACTTCTAGATTTTTATATCTCAGTCCACTAAATACAATAGCATAACTTAAGAAAAATTCAAAACAACTCTAGTTAATACTAAAGGTATAAGAATATTTAGCAATCAAGTCCAAGATTTTTGATTCTTTAATCTTTTCAAGAAAAATTGCAAATTGTCTTATTAAAGTCACTTAAAGTATTCATATAAAAAAGAACTTCATAAAACTTTACAAGTAAATTAACTAATGCTCAAATAAAACTTTAGAAAATGTAGCAAGCCTTCTTTTTAAATTGATTCAAGTGAAGCCAATTTTTAAATAGGCATCTCCTCAAGCTTCTCCCCACATCTTTTCTTTTCTTTTTCTTTTTCTTTTCTTTTATTTTCTTTTCTTTTCTTTCTTTTTATGTTTATATATATGAGGATTACTATATCTGGATAGCCTTTAATAATTTTGAACTTCACAATCTTCTTTNCATCTTTTCTTTTCTTTTTCTTTTTCTTTTCTTTTATTTTCTTTTCTTTTCTTTCTTTTTATGTTTATATATGTGAGGATTACTATATTTGGACAGCCTTTAATAATTTTGAACTTCACAATCTTCTTCTTAAATTAAAAAACTTGTCACATTTCTTCACTTAACAAATTTATATTAGCTTGAAGATTTCATAAAGTTTAATTCTTTTCTTATTACATGAACCTTTAAGATTTTTAATATTTCAAAAATTCAATTTTCTTTACTTAAAATAGAAAAACATAGCCTTTTTCTTTTATACCAAATATCTTAATCTCTAAAATTAACCTTTATTATTGAAAATTTTTACTTACTATATATTTAGAGACATAAATATAGTTATCTAAAGTTAACCTCTAATACCGNGCTTGAAGATTTCATAAAGTTTAATTCTTTTCTTATTACATGAACCTTTAAGATTTTTAATATTTCAAAAATTCAATTTTCTTTACTTAAAATAGAAAAACATAGCCTTTTTCTTTTATACCAAATATCTTAATCTCTAAAATTAACCTTTATTATTGAAAATTTTTACTTACTATATATTTAGAAACATAAATATAGTTACCTAAAGTTAACCTCTAATACCAAAGGTCATGTTAAATATAAAACTTTTGTAAATATAGCTAAGTGAGGACAAATAAAATTAAGTTTATTTCTTTAAAAAAGAATTTTTCTTTCCCCCCCACCCCCCAAACTTAAATTTTTAAAAGATTTAGCATGAAGAACTGAAAAATAAAGGGTGAAAAAAAAAACATTAAATACATAAAGAAAAGACATACCTGTCGAAGGTTTTGATTTTGTGATTTTGAAACTTTAATTCTGAAAATACTCGAGGTGCTAATATAAAAAGCTACAAGACTTAAAACATTAAATTGAGCATAATACATATAAAATTTTCTGAGAAAGAGTTAATTACAATACCATTAATAAAATACAAAAACTAACAGTAGAATTAAACTGAATTCTAGGAATGAAAACAGTTTTACAAAGTATAGTTCACAACTCAACATAACAACGAAACAGAGTTTCATAATTTAACAAACAGTCTCAATAATATAACAAAAACAAACAACACAATAACAAAGTACAATCAAACATAAATTAAAAAATCAAGTCACGAATCATCATCATCATCTTCTTCTTCTACATCAAAATTATGTTGATGATATAAAGTAAAAGGGTGAGTAGGAAACTGAGTTGAATGATCACCCTTCATGTATCTCACCAACGCATCATCATAAGCATCATCATATTCAAACTTTTGTTGTATCAAATCATAAGTGTGAGCATTTCTGGCATCCATGTTTTGCAACCTATGATCCATTCTTAAGATATATCCCTGTTAGATCATCATCTGTTCTAAAAGTTCTGGTTAGTAGGGTCACTAGAAGTAGGGGTCCTCGAAGTAGAAGGAATATCTCTGATCTTACTTTCAGATCTCCAATCAACATGAGATTCATATGTCTTTATATTGGCAAGCCTAATAGGTCTTAGAGGCTCAATCCTCTCTTCCATAGGTCTAAAATCAACTCTTGCTTGTTCATAGAGTCTAAAAATAAGTGTAGGGTGTGCCAAACCACCAGTGGTCTCTCCCAAAGCAATAGATATAGTGTTCATATAAATAATACAACCTACATTTATCCTCATCACCTGCTGAATACAAAAGTTCAGGATGGCTTTATCCTTGGTCACCTTACTATGATGATTTGTTGGAATCATTCTTCCAAAAATAAAGTAGTGTTAGGCCTTAGATACTGCATTAAGTATAGAAAAAGGAAAGTTTAACTTAACACCATTTTTGAGTTTCCAGGTCCCTCTTCCATCAGTGAAGAAAGAAATAACCTCATATAAGGCCTCATTAGTAGAAGAAAATGATTTATACTGCAACTGTAAACATCTTCCAACTGATAAAACTCATTATTTTTTCTTAGAGAAAACTCCACCTTTCTCTCACGAACAAAAACAAAGTCGTCAGAAGCTTCAGTAAAGTTGGCATAAAATTCCATCACTACACCAATAATTGCATTGGCAGTAAAATAACAGAAATTTTTCCACTCCCGAGCATTGTTTAATTGCTCAACTTCTCCACGCAGATTTTTAAAACCACAATCCAGAATTACTTTTTTATGCTTAAGTAGACTGTTTAATCGAGCACTAGCCCTGAAGCTAACAAATTTTTGTTCATCATAATCTAATTTTCTTTTTCCTTTACTTNTAATTGCTCAACTTCTCCACGCAGATTTTTAAAACCACAATCCAGAATTACTTTTTTATGCTTAAGTAGACTATTTAATCAAGCACTAGCCCTGAAGCTAACAAATTTTTGTTCATCATAATCTAATTTTCTTTTTCCTTTGCTCGTTCTTGGTGTCATGGAAAATCTATAGAAAATTCAAAAAAAATTGAATAAATTACAAAAATTCTGAAAATCACAAAGTAAAACACTTTATACTTAAATCTACTAAGTAAGAGTTCTTCACTAAAGGATTTTCTCAAAAATCTCTCAAAAAATTCTAAAATTTTTGGATCACGACCATGTGAGATAAATCCTTGGTGAAAATCAAATTTTTTTAGTTTAAAGTGTAGCTCTTACCTAGAGAAGATGAAATCCAAAGTTCCTTTACCTTAAAATTGCCTCAAATCCAAGCAAATGCAAGCCCTAGGTGCAAAAAATCAAGGTTGAAGGTGACTCAAATGGTAAAAATAGTGGTTTACAGTGAAAATCATGAATTTTAAAGGGCTAAAGGCTGTCCTTGGGTCAAGGGTGCCATCGGCGCCCATGCTAGCGCTGTCGGCGCTGAAGGCCTAATAATTCCATTTTTTAATTTTTTTCAATTTTCAATTTCCTTTCAGTTTTCTCGNAAATCACAAAGTAAAACACTTTATACTTAAATCTACTAAGTAAGAGTTCTTCACCAAAGGATTTTCTCAAAAATCTCTCAAAAAATTCCAAAATTTTTGGATCTCGACCATGTGAGATAAATCCTTTGGGAAAATCAAAATTTTTTAGTTTAAAGTGTAGCTCTTACCTATAGAAGATGAAATCCAATGTTCCTTTGCCTTAAAATTGCCTCAAATCCAAGCAAATGCAAGCCCTAGGTGCAAAAAATAGAGGTTGAAGGTGACTCAAATGGTAAAAATAGTGGTTTACAGTGAAAATCACGAATTTTAAAGGGCTAAAGGCTGTCCTCGGGTCAAGGGTGCCATCGGCGCCCATGCTAGCGCTGTCGGCGCTAAAGGCCTAATAATTCCATTTTTTTTATTTTTTCAATTTTCAATTTCCTTTCAGTTTTCTCGAAAGTCTTTTTACTATCTTTAAACACAAATTTTTATCTAATAATAATTCACAAACAACAACGAACTAACTTTTATATATGAAAATACACTTTTACAAACACATTTTTCTAATCACACTTTCACACATATTAAGCAAAATAAATTATAAATCAATGTCAAAATCAAGCCACAACACTAAACGCTGACACAAAACAATACACACAATCAAAGTTTAGAATTCTAAAGCAAAACAAACTAAATCAAATCCACACAATCACATTAACTACATAAGTATTTGAAACTAGTAGAGAGAGTCCAAATTCTTCAATTATTCTACCTCTTCTTCAGTTCTTTCTCCTCCTCTAATACCTCCCATAGCTGGTAATGAACGTACAAAGTGTAGAAGGGTCAGTACGGGAATTGATTAGTCAAATTTTCTTCGATCCATCCTTTTTCCTTAAA
Source organism: Phalaenopsis hybrid cultivar (assembly GCA_002079205.1). NCBI lineage: Eukaryota > Viridiplantae > Streptophyta > Magnoliopsida > Asparagales > Orchidaceae > Phalaenopsis > Phalaenopsis hybrid cultivar. The sequence continues at coordinate 42,691 of JXCR01143042.1, read as the reverse complement.
CATCCACACTAATCCTGCTTCAAATGTTCCAATATGATCAAAATTTTCTTTCATCCTCCAATCTAGGTGATCAAAAAGGTACTTAAGATTTCCTATTACATTAGTAATACTCTGAAGTTCTATTTTAATTTTATTCAATTTCTTTTTTACAGCAAGTGAACTTCCAACTGTTGGTGANCTGCTTCAAATGTTCCAATATGATCAAAATTTTCTTTCATCCTCCAATCTAGGTGATCAAAAAGGTACTTAAAATTTCCTATTACATTAGTAATACTCTGAAGTTCTATTTTAATTTTATTCAATTTCTTTTCTACAGCAAGTGAACTTCCAACTGTTGGTGGCATCAATAGAGTTGAAACATGTGATGAGTGATCTAAGATAGTATCTAATGCTTCATTTCAAGTCACAACATAATTATCATCAATAGGAATCATGGGCTCCCAAGGTAATAAAATTTTTTCCTAACTTTCATATGGAACTTGAGATTGGCTGCAAAGTAGGAAAATTATGGAAGGATGCCCAAGTCCATAAATTGACCCATTCAAAATAATACCGATAACATATTTAAAAATAATAAATCCTATAACAATGGGCTTTTCCATTTGAATGCAATAATTTAAAATAGCACTTTTTTGGTGATTCTACTAATCTTTATGGAAGGGAGTAATTTTGCAGAAATGAAGAAATGTCACTGCTTCGATATTAGATTAAGTGATGAAGCAGAGAAACTAACATATCCCTCATCTCACATTTCCCAAATATCACTTTTATCTGTCAGAAAATTATAGAAATCTTGCATCAAATCTCCGGTAGGGATAAAATANAGATTGGCTGCAAAGTAGGAAAATTATGGAAGGATGCCCAAGTCCATAAATTGACCCATTCAAAATAATACCCATAACATATTTAAAAATAATAAATCCCATAACAATAAGCTTTTCCATTTGAATGCAATAATTTAAAATAGCACTTTTTTGGTGATTCTACTAATCTTTATGGAAGGGAGTAATTTTGCAGAAATGAAGAAATGTCACTGCTTCGATATTAGATTAAGTGATGAAGCAGAGAAACTAACATATCCCTCGTCTCACATTTCCCAAATATCACTTTTATCTGTCAGAAAATTATAGAAATCTTGCATCGAATCTCCGGTAGGGATAAAATCTGTATAATGATAGATTGGAAAGCTTTCTATCATATACAACTTATTGATTCATGTAGGAGTAAATGATACAGCCTTACCTCGTACGAAGACAAATCCTTGGGTAATTCCATGTAATTTAGCATAGAATTCCTTCACTACTGGTACAACAACTGTAGCGGTAATGTAGCACAAAACTTCCCATCACCTTTATACAATGATTTTATCAATCGAAGAACTTAGATTAATTAATCTGTGATTGACAAAGCATATCTCCTTGATAAGCATCTTCTTTGTAATAACTTTTTCGTATAATCTTTGCGTGTCAAAATTGATAAGCTTTCTTCTATTGAAAACTCCATACTNTTTGTAATAACTTTTTCGTATAATCTTTGCGTGTCAAAATTGATAAGCTTTCTTCTATTGAAAACTCCATACCTGGAAGTATTTCTGGAATTGGAGGCCATGGAAATCAAAAATAGAAAGTTTATGGTCGTCCAAGACAGTTTTTAGGACCTTAAAATTACGTCCCAGCAATTATATCGGAGTGAAATCCCGCCAAATTCTGCCAAAATTTTTCCTAAACCTTCAAACTACTATCGGCGCTTTGGTCTGTCTGCGGGCGTCGTCAGCGCCCATGCTGGCGCTGTCGACACCATAGGCAAAGATTGTGTCTTTTCATGTTTTCGATCAATTCANCCAGCAATTATATCGGAGTGAAATCCCGCCAAATTCTGCCAAAATTTTTCCTAAACCTTCAAACTACTATCGCCGCTTTGGTCTGTCTGCGGGCGCCGTCAGCGCCCATGCTGGCGCTGTCGACACCATAGGCAAAAATTGTGTCTTTTCATGTTTTCAATCAATTCAATTCCAAATTTTCCTCTAATATCAATATTTGTCTTAATTTATAATATATAAAATTGTGTAGGATTATTATCTACTAATATATAAACACTTATCAAACAAAATATGAATACATAAATATATATATTTATATATGGGTTGCCTCCCCAAAGCGCTTGGTTTAACGTCGTCAGCCCGACATACCATTTGATTAGTTGGGTTGACTTAACATTAAAACTTCTTTAAATTGTGGTATGTGCCCTTCATAATAATGTTTCTATTGATTCCCATTAACTTTAAATTTCTTTCCAGTGTTAGGATCTTTAACAACAACAGTTCCATAATGATAGAATTTACTCGCTTTAAATGGTCCTAACCATCTAGATTTCAATTTTCTTGGAAATAATATCAATCTTATATAAAAAAATAAAACTTCTTGTCTAGGTTCAAACTTTTTTTGAATAATCTTTCAATCATGCCATATTTTCATTTTCTCTTTATAGATTTTTACATTATCATATGCTTCATTTCTAATCTCCTCAAGTTCATTGAGTTGCAATAATTTTTCTCACCAGTATCCTTTAAATAAAAATTAAATTCCTTAATAGCCCAAAATATTTTATGCTTCAATTCTACTGGTAAGTGGCATGATTTTCCAAAAATAAATCTATATGGGGACATTCCTATGGGAGCCTTATAAACAGTTCAGTATGCTCATAATGCAATATCTAAGCTAGCAGACTAATCCAATTTACAAGTATTTACAACTTTTCTAAAATTTGTTTAATTTCACAATTTGATATCTCTGCNGATTTTTACATTATCATATGCTTCATTTCTAATCTCCTCAAGTTCATTGAGTTGCAATAATTTTTCTCACCATTATCCTTTAAATAAAAATTAAATTCCTTAATAGCCCAAAATATTTTATGCTTCAATTCTACTAGTAAGTGGCATGATTTTCCAAAAATAAATCTATATGGGGACATTCCTATGGGAGTCTTATAAACAGTTCAGAATGCTCATAATGCAATATCTAAGCTAGCAGACTAATCCAATTTACAAGTATTTACAACTTTTTCTAAAATTTGTTTAATTTCACAATTTGATATCTCTGATAGAATGCTAGTCTGAGGATGATAAACAGTAGAGAATGTATGCATAATATAATATTTCTTAATCAATTTTTTTATTCTCTTATTCCTAAAATGAGATCCTCCATCTGTAATAATTATTCTTGACATTCCATATCTTGAAAAAATATTTTTAATTAAAAATTTGACACTCCGAGCATCACATCTAGGTACAACAATAGCTTCAATCCATTTGGACATATAATCAACTGNTTTTAATTAAAAATTTGGAAACACTCCGAGCATCACATCTAGGTACAACAATAGCTTCAATCCATTTGGACACATAATCAACTACAAGTAATATATATAAATTCTCAAATGAAGGCATAAATGGTCCCATAAAATCTAAAAACTCTACACATCAAAAATTTCAACTTCTAATGTGTAATTTAGAGTCATTTCATTTCTTCTAGAAATATTTCCTACTCGTTGACATTGATTGCATATTTTAAAATATTCATTACCATCTCTAAAACTAGTAGGCCAATAAAATTCAGCTTACAAAATTTTATATGCAGTTCTATTCATTCCAAAATTTTTTCCAAATTTAGAACCATGGCATTTTTCAATTATCTGTTGAGTTTCCTCATAAGGCGCACACCTTCTAATAATTAGATTTTTACATTTTTTTATATAGATATGGGTCATCCCAAAAATAAAATTTTGAATCATATATAATTTTTTTTTAATTATGGATTTTTTATATCAGGTGGTAAAATATCACTTACAATATAATTTACTATCCATCGAATTAATATTGTTTTAGCATCCTTCTTTTACATCAAATATTTACTAGCAGAATGATCTATATGTACTATACATTTAGTTCCAATTAAGTAAGGTCAAAATTTATTAAAAGCATAAACAATAGCAAGTAACTCTCTTTCAGTAGAAGTGTAGTTAATTTGAGCATTATTTAGAGTTTTACTAGCACAATATATTACTTTAAAAACTTTATTGTGCCTTTGTCCTAATAGAGCCCCAAAAGCGTAATCACTAGCATCGCTCATTATTTCAAATGGTTTCTCCCAATCAGGTGGAACTATTATAGGTGCAGTGATTAATTTTTTCTTTCAATAATTAAAATACNCTTCTAATGTGTAATTTAGAGTCATTTCATTTCTTCTAGAAATATTTCCTACTCGTTGACATTGATTGCATACTTTAAAATATTCATTAACATCTCTAAAACTAGTAGGCCAATAAAATTCAGCTTGCAAAATCTTATATGCAGTTCTCTTCATTCCAAAATTTCTTCCAAATTTAGAACCATGGCATCTTTCAATTATCTGTTGAGTTTCCTCATAAGGCGCACACCTTCTAATAATTAGATTTTTACATTTTTTATATAGATATGGGTCATCCCAAAAATAAAATTTTGAATCATATATAATTTTTTTTAATTATGGATTTTTTATATCAGGTGGTAAAATATCACTTACAATATAATTTACTATCCATCAAATTGATATTATTTTAGCATCCTTCTTTTGCATCAAATATTTACTAGCAGAATGATCTATATGTACTATACATTTGGTTCCAATTAAGTAAGGTCAAAATTTATTAAAAGCATAAACAATAGCGAGTAACTCTCTTTCAGTAGTAGTGTAGTTAATTTGAGCATTATTTAGAGTTTTACTAGCATAATATATTACCTTAAAAACTTTATTGTGCCTTTGTCCTAATAGAGCCCCAAAAGCGTAATCACTAGCATCGCTCATTATTTCAAATGGTTTCTCCCAATCAGGTGGAACTATTATAGGTGCAGTGATTAATTTTTTCTTTCAATAATTAAAATACTTTTATGCATTCCACATTGAAATCAAATTTTGTGTCCTTTTCTAAAAGTTGGCATAATGGCTTAGTTATTTTAGAAAAAAATTTTATGTAACGTCTGCAGAAACCAGGATGTCCTAAAAAGCTTCTTGCCCCTTTAACATTAGTTGGAAGTGGCAATTTTTCAATAACTTAAACTTTTGCAGGATCTATTTCCATGTTATTTTTCAGAAATTTTATGCCCAAGTACATTTTCGTTAGCAACCATAAATTGACACTTTTCCCAATTTAGTATTAGGTTGATTTTTTCACATACTTCTAGAACTTTTTCTAAATTATTTAAGCATAATTCAAACAAAGTTCCAAATATCAAAAAATCATTCATAAACACTTCCATTCAATGTTCAATAAAGTTGCTAAAAATTGACATCATATATATTTGAAATGTTGCAGGTGCATTGCATAGTCCAAAAGGCTTTCTACAAAAAGCAAATGTTCCATATGGGCTAGTAAATGTTTTCTTCTCTTGATCCTCTAGAGCAATTAGAATTTGGTGATAATCGGTATTTCCATCTAAAAAATAATAATATTTGTTCCCAGCCAATCTATCCAACATTTGGTCTAGAAACGGTAAAAAAAAGTAATCTTTTCTAGTGGCCATGTTTAATTTTCAATAGTCAATACAAATTCGCCAACTAGTAACTTGTCTTATTGGTATTAATTCATTTTTCTCATTTTCTTGAACGATCGCTCCTCCTTTCTTTGGAACACAGTAAATTGGACTTACCCAAGCACTGTCTAAAATAAGATATGTAATTCTAACATCTAGCCATTTAAAAATTTCTTTTTTAACAACTTCTTTCATTATTGGGTTTAATTTCCTCTTAGGATCAGATTTAGGTTCATATTGTTCATCTAACAGGATTCTATGCATACAAATAGAAGAACTAATTCCTTTATTATCTGATAAAGTCCATCCAAAAGCCTTTTTATATTTTTTCAACATATCTATTAATTTTTGTTCTTAAATTTCAGTTAATTCAGAAGATAAAATAACATGCAATGCAGAAGACTCACCTAAAAACACATATTTTAGATGGGTAGGTAATATCTTCAATTCAAGTTTAGGTGGTTTAATACTCAAAGGAATAAAATTTTTATTATCATTTCAACAAGTCTAAAGTTTCAAATTTGGCCTGAATATAATCCAAATCTTCTTCTTTTATTTCATCCTTGTTTTCAAAAAATTCTCCTTGGTTTAATTTATCTTCAAACTCATTCTTGAATTGCTCCTTACTCAGATAATCAGTTACTTCCAACCTAAAACATTCATTATCTTTTTCTATTGTTGGATATTTCACAGCTTTTGCAATATTAAATGTTACTTCTTGATCATTAACTCTCATTACTAATTCTCCTTTTTGCACATCTATCACAGCTCTCCCTGTTGCAAGAAATGGTCCCCCCAAAATAATAGGAATTTATTTATCTTCCTCCATATCCAATACTATAAAGTCTACAAGGAAAATAAATTTATCCACTTTTACTTATACATCCTTTATAACTCCTTTTGGATAAGTTTTTGATCGATCGGCTAACTGAAGAGTTACAGTAGTAGGGGAAATCTCTCCCAAATCTAAACATTTAAAGATCGATAAAAGCATAAGATTGATACTTGAACCTAAATGACAGAAAGCTTTTCCAAAAAACTTTTCACAAATAGCACAAGGTATAGTAAAACTACTAGGATCTTTTAATTTTTCAGGAAGCTTTTTCTTAATAATAGCACTACACTCTTCACTGAGTACAACGATCTCATGATTTGTGAACTTCCTTTTCTTGTTTAGTATATCCTTCATAAATTTCACATAACTTGGCATTTGTTCCAAAACTTCAATAAAAGGAATGTTTATCGTTAACTTCTTAAGGATTTTCAAAAATTTTTTAAATTATTTCTCTTTGTTCTTCTGCTTCAGTCATTGAGGAAACAGAGGTAATGGTTTTTCTAAAGGACTTTGTGTTTGTTCATTTTCATTTTGGTCACTTTCCATTGCTTCCTTCTCTTCATCAACTTCAGTTTCTTTTTGGATCCTTGTTTCAACTTCTTTTCCACTTTGTAATTGAATAGCTTTAATTTGCTCCTTATTTTGATCTTTCATATTAACTTCCACTGTACTCGGAAGAACTCTAGAAGGTCTGTTACTAAGTGCAGTAGCAATATGTCCTAACTAATTTTCAATATTTCTAATGGATTCCCCTTGATTTTGTATTTGATTTCCCATGTTTAACATTACTTCTTTCATCGTAGACTTCTTTTCCTTAACTTGTGAGTTAGGATTAGAGTTAAATTCAGGAGGATAAAAAGGTTAACAACTAGGATTTCCTTGGTTGTTCAAATTTTTGGAGGGATTAACCGAATTGTTATAATTATTCAAACTAAATTAGGATGGTTTTTCCATCCAAGATTATAAAAGTTATAATAACGATTGTTATTTCGATTATTTATAACATTTAAAGTTTCATAAGATGATTGAGTATCAATGATCTATCCTAGTGAATTTTCCTCTAATACTGGGGGTATTTGAGAATAGTTCACTCCTATTTGATCAATCTTTTTCGAAATAGCAATAATTTGAGATGCTAAAATAGACATTGCATCAAAATCAAGAATACTAGCTACTCTCTTAGGATTTACCCTTTTAGAGGGTCATTGAAAATTGTTAGTTGTTATTTTTCAATTAAAGAATATGCTTTACAAAAGGTTTTGACATTAGTGATCCACCCGCAGTTGCATCTATAATATATCTAAGTGATCCTGCTAATGCATTATAAAATGTTTGAATTATTAACCAATCTGGTAGAGCATGGTGTGGACATTTTCTAAAAAGATCTTTAAATCTTTTCCAAGCTTCATATATCGATTCCCCTTCAAACTGACAAAAAGATGTAATATCATTTCCAAGCTTAGCAGTTTTTTAGGGGAGAAAATATTTAGCTAAGAATTTTTGTGATAGTTCTCCCTAAGTTTTGATAGATCCAGATGCATATGAATTTAACTAAGCCTTGGCTTTATCTCTTAATGAAAAAGGAAAAAATTCTAAGCCTAACAACATTATTAAACACTCCGTCATATTTAAATGTAGACAAATTTCAAGAAAACTAGCAAGATGTAAGTTTGGATCTTTGGTAGGTGTTCCTTCAAACTTATTATTTTATACAATTTGAATAATAGCATGTTTAAGCTCAAATGAATTTGTAGCAACATCAGAATTTTGAATAGTCAAGTGAAGTTTATCTACTGTCGGATTAGCGTAATCTTTTAAAGCTCTTTGTCAATTTTTCATTTATTTGATTATTTAAGTTATTTGTCATTTTGTTTAAGTTTTTAATTTATTTTTGTTATTTTCAAATTTTTCTAATAGTACGCTCTAATTTTGAATCATAAGGTACTAAACCTTTAGATTCAGTATTTTGCATAAACAAATATAATAAGCAAAGAAAAACTTCTTAAAAATAACTCTTAAATAAAAATATAGTTTCTTTTTCGATTTTTGAATATTTTTTAATTTTTTTAATTTTTTAATTAATTATCTCTAAATTTCCTAATTTACCAAATCTATTTTATTTACCATTACCTTACCCAGCAACGACGCCAAAAACTTGATCCTGAGTGAAATATAGTTGTGTAAAAATTATATAGTTGACTCTACTATGCAACGGTGCCAAAAGCTTGATGTAATATTTTATGAATTAGAAATTTAAGCAATTAATGTTGCGATTCTACGCAAGTATACATATCATTATCAAGTAATAAAGGACTTTCTACTTAAGCCCAAAATATCAATCCCACGGGGAAGGTTTAAATTTGAAGTGATAATTTTGCTAGAAAATTCACAGAAAGTCAAAATGAAATTACTGTCACTAATTTTGAATGATGAGATATTATTAGAACTAAATTATTTAACTAATAACAAAACTGAAATACAAAGTTTAAATAGTAACTACTAAACTATTAAACTATATTTATGTGATGAATAATTCTTATGTAAAAAAGAATCATTCCCACTACAATGAGATTTTAGTAAAATGAGATGAGATAAATGGTTTTAAAATGTATTATGTCAAATAGGAGAAGTTTTAATTTTCTACCCAGATACAGCATTATAGAAAATCATTAGCTAATCCCAGGTTTAGTCCTTAAATTTGTGGCTAGACTAGGAGGATACTGGCTCCCACTACAAAGCTCCCACTTCCCTTCACCTAAAGGCTAACTCTAACTTTAGTCTTTAAACACTAAGACCGAATTGGGAATTTTAGTTTGTCACTCTAAAGATTCTCCAATTCTACACCCAATAAAGTATATTTTCCTATTTATTTGCACTAATTCCATGAATGAAATTCCCCTTCATGTAATCAAATGTGATCCTCACTCTGTTGTAGAACTCATACTCCATTTCCCGAATCATATGTTTCACGACATATTTTAATAATTCAATTGGCCAAATCAAAAAGTAAATTAAGTTTAGAGTTGAAAAATCATCATAATTTATTTTATATTTTAATATTGGTACATCCATATTATCTCTTCATTTCATCATATCTCAGAGTAGGGAGAAAGATAAAGTAAACTACTCAGACTTCATGAGAAATATATAACAAAACACAAATTTCATATATAAAAGAAAGTTCATATAATACTAATAAACAAACAACATTTATCTGAAACTCTTTCTCAAAGCAACTCCCTTGAAGCTTTTTCTAAGAAATGTAAGAAGAAGAAATCTCTCACTTTCTCCTTCTCCAACACTCTTATAGAAGAGTTCACACTTAATCTCACCACAAAACTCTATATTATAAGAACAATGGACTCTAAATGGTTATATAATGAAGAATGGAAGAATGTGTGATGCGCAGAAGGTTGAATTGGAGCGATGAGATGTCAGGAAGAGTCACGTTTTGATCAATTTTGGCTCCAAATAAAGCCTAGAGTCGGTTCCCCAATAGGTGCATCCAAAAACTCTTTAAAAAGCATCCAAATTCATTGAATCTTCTAGAAACAGGGGCTGAACCAACATTGGGGCCGTCGACGCCCATTCTGGTGCCATCGACGCCAGTGTTCTGCAATTTAATTCATGCTCTCTGTCAAACGACGCCGTCGGCGCTGAACAAATTTTCAACTTCTTCATTTTTACTCCAAATTTCATCATTTTTGTTTCAAGTTTTAAAATTCAAAAACCTGCAAGAAAACATAAAAATATCTTCTATTAAAGCGCAATATCACCAAAAATGAGTACAAAATATGGGTTTAAAAATGCATATATTTTTTGTGTATCAAAATACCTTGGTATGCTAATATTGTAAATTATATTGTTGGTGGTATTTTATCATATGAATTGAAAAATCAACAGGAAAAGAAAGTCATTTATGATGCAAAATCTTATTTTTAGGATGTTCCTCATTTGTATAAATAATGTAAAGATTTATTTATAAGACGATGTGTGCCTTATAAAGAAATTTTGGAGATTATTCAAAAATGTCATGATTCTGCATTTGGAGGACATTTTGGGAACGATAAAACTACTTNAGGATTCATGTAGCCGACCCCACGTAGTGGGATTAAGGCTTTGTTGTTGTTGTTGTTGTTGTTGTTGTAATAATTAAAATACTTTTATGCATTCCACATTGAAATCAAATTTTGTGTCCTTTTCTAAAAGTTGGCATAATGGCTTAGTTATTTTAGAAAAAAATTTTATGTAATGTCTGCAGAAACCAGGATGTCCTAAAAAGCTTCTTGCCCCTTTAACATTAGTAGGAAGTGGCAATTTTTCAATAACTTAAACTTTTGCAGGATCTATTTCCATGTTATTTTTCAGAAATTTTATGCCTAAGTACATTTTCTTCTGCAACCATAAATTGACACTTTTCCCAATTTAGTACTAGGTTGATTTTTTCACATACTTCTAGAACTTTTTCTAAATTATTTAAGCATAATTCAAACAAAGTTCCAAATATCAAAAAATAATTCATAAACACTTCCATTCAAATAAAGTTGCTAAAAATTCACATCATATATATTTGAAATATTGCAGGTGCATTGCATAGTCCAAAAGGCTTTCTACGAAAAGCAAATGTTCCATATGGGCTAGTAAATGTTTTCTTCTCTTGATCCTCTAGAGCAATTGGAATTTGGTGATAATCGGTATTTCCATCTAAAAAATAATAATATTTGTTCCCAGCCAATCTATCCAACATTTGGTCTAGAAACGGTAAAAAAAAGTAATCTTTTCTAGTGGCCATGTTTAATTTTCAATAGTCAATACAAATTCGCCAACTAGTAACTTGTCTTATTGGTATTAATTCATTTTTCTCATTTTCTTGAACGATCGCTCCTCCTTTCTTTGGAACACAGTAAATTGGACTTACCCAAGCACTGTCTAAAATAAGATATGTAATTCTAACATCTAGCCATTTAAAAATTTCTTTTTTAACAACTTCTTTCATTATTGGGTTTAATTTCCTCTTAGGATCAGATTTAGGTTCATATTGTTCATCTAACAGGATTCTATGCATACAAATAGAAGAACTAATTCCTTTATTATCTGATAAAGTCCATCCAAAAGCCTTTTTATATTTTTTCAACATATCTATTAATTTTTGTTCTTAAATTTCAGTTAATTCAGAAGATAAAATAACATGCAATGCNTTTAACAACTTCTTTCATTATTGGGTTTAATTTCCTCTTAGGATCAGATTTAGGTTCATATTGTTCATCTAATAGGATTCTATGCATACAAATAGAAGAACTAATTCCTTTATTATCTAATAAAGTCCATCCAAAAGCCTTTTTATATTTTTTCAACATACCTATTAATTTTTGTTCTTAAATTTCAGTTAATTCAGAAGATAAAATAACATGCAATGTAGAAGACTCACCTAAAAACACATATTTTAGATGGGTAGGTAATATCTTCAATTCAAGTTTAGGTGGTTTAATACTCAAAGGAATAAAATTTTTATTATCATTTNCACCTAAAAACACATATTTTAGATGGGTAGGTAATATCTTCAATTCAAGTTTAGGTGGTTTAATACTCAAAGTAATAAAATTTTTATTATCATTTCAACAAGTCTAAAGTTTCAAATTTTGCCTGAATATAATCCAAATCTTCTTTTATTTCATCCTTGTTTTCAAAAAATTCTCCTTGGTTTAATTTATCTTCAAACTCATTCTTGAATTGCTCCTTACTCAGATAATCAGTTACTTCCAACCTAAAACATTCATTATCTTTTTCTATTGTTGGATATTTCACAGCTTTTGCAATATTAAATGTTACTTCTTGATCATTAACTCTCATTACTAATTCTCCTTTTTGCACATCTATCACAGCTCTCCCTGTTGCAAGAAATGGTCCCCCCAAAATAATAGGAATTTATTTATCTTCCTCCATATCCAATACTATAAAGTCTACAAGGAAAATAAATTTATCCACTTTTACTTATACATCCTTTATAACTCCTTTTGGATAAGTTTTTGATCGATCGGCTAACTGAAGAGTTACAGTAGTAGGGGAAATCTCTCCCAAATCTAAACATTTAAAGATTGATAAAAGCATAAGATTGATACTCGAACCTAAATGACTNATCGATCGGCTAACTGAAGAGTTACAGTAGTAGGGGAAATCTCTCCCAAATCTAAACATTTAAAGATCGATAAAAGCATAAGATTGATACTTGAACCTAAATGACAGAAAGCTTTTCCAAAAAACTTTTCACAAATAGCACAAGGTATAGTAAAACTACTAGGATCTTTTAATTTTTCAGGAAGCTTTTTCTTAATAATAGCACTACACTCTTCACTGAGTACAACGATCTCATGATTTGTNATGACTGAAAGCTTTTCCAAAAAACTTTTCACAAATAGCACAAGGTATAGTAAAACTACTAGGATCTTTTAAATTTTCAGGAAGCTTTTTCTTAATAATAGCACTACACTCTTCAGTGAGTACAACGATCTCATGATTTGTGAACTTTCTTTTCTTGTTTAGTATATCCTTCATAAATTTCACAAAACTTGACATTTGTTCCAAAACTTCAACAAAGGGAATGTTTATTGTTAACTTCTTAAGGATTTTCAAAAATTTTTTAAATTATTTCTCTTTGTTCTTCTACTTCAGTCATTGAGGAAACAGAGGTAATGGTTTTTCTAAAGGACTTTGTGTTTGTTCATTTTCATTTTGGTCACTTTCCATTGCTTCCTTCTCTTCATCAACTTTAGTTTCTTTTTCGATCATTGTTTCAACTTCTTTTCCACTTTGTAATTGAATAGCTTTAATTTGCTCCTTATTTTGATCTTTCATACTAACTTCCACCGTACTCGGAAGAACTCTNCTTGGCATTTGTTCCAAAACTTCAATAAAAGGAATGTTTATCGTTAACTTCTTAAGGATTTTCAAAAATTTTTTAAATTATTTCTCTTTGTTCTTCTGCTTCAGTCATTGAGGAAACAGAGGTAATGGTTTTTCTAAAGGACTTTGTGTTTGTTCATTTTCATTTTGGTCACTTTCCATTGCTTCCTTCTCTTCATCAACTTCAGTTTCTTTTTGGATCATTGTTTCAACTTCTTTTCCACTTTGTAATTGAATAGCTTTAATTTGCTCCTTATTTTGATCTTTCATATTAACTTCCACTGTACTCGGAAGAACTCTAGAAGGTCTGTTACTAAGTGCAGTAGCAATATGTCCTAACTAATTTTCAATATTTCTAATGGATTCCCCTTGATTTTGTATTTGATTTCCCATGTTTAACATTACTTCTTTCATCGTAGACTTCTTTTCCTTAACTTGTGAGTTAGGATTAGAGTTAAATTCAGGAGGATAAAAAGGTTANTAACTTGTGAGTTAGGATTAGAGTTAAATCCAGAAGGATAATAAGGTTGACAACTAGGATTTCCTTGGTTGTTCAAATTTTTGGAGGGATTAACCGAATTGTTATAATTATTCAAACTAAATTAGGATGGTTTTTCCATCCAAGATTATAAAAGTTATAATAACGATTGTTATTTCGATTATTTATAACATTTAAAGTTTCATAAGATGATTGAGTATCAATGATCTGTCCTAGGAATTTTCCTCTAATACTGGGGGTATTTGAGAATAGTTCACTCCTATTTGATCAATCTTTTTCGAAATAGCAATAATTTGAGATGCTAAAATAGACATTGCATCAAAATCAAGAATACTAGCTACTCTCTTAGGATTTACCCTTTTAGAGGGTCATTGAAAATTGTTAGTTGTTATTTTTCAATTAAAGAATATGCTTTACAAAAGGTTTTGACATTAGTGATCCACCCGCAGTNAAGAACTCTAGAAGGTCTGTTACTAAGTGCAGTAGCAATATGTCCTAATTAATTTTCAATATTTCTAATAGCTTCCCCTTGATTTTGTATTTGATTTCTCATGTTTAACATTACTTCTTTCATCGTAGACTTCTTTTCCTTAACTTGTGAGTTAGGATTAGAGTTAAATCCAGAAGGATAATAAGGTTGACAACTAGGATTTCCTTGGTTGTTCAAATTTTTGGAGGGATTAACCGAATTGTTATAATTATTCAAACTAAATTAGGATGGTTTTTCCATCCAAGATTATAAAAGTTATAATAACGATTGTTATTTCAATTATTTATAACATTTAAAGTTTCATAAGATGATTGAGTATCAATGATCTATCCTAGTGAATTTTCCTCTAATACTGGGGGTATTTGAGAATAGTTCACTCCTATTTGATCAATCTTTTTCGAAATAGCAATAATTTGAGATGCTAAAATAGACATTGCATCAAAATCAAGAATACTAGCTACTCTCTTAGGATTTACCCTTTTAGAGGGTCATTGAAAATTGTTAGTTGTTATTTTTCAATTAAAGAATATGCTTTACAAAAGGTTTTGACATTAGTGATCCACCCGCAGTTGCATCTATAATATATCTAAGTGATCCTGCTAATGCATTATAAAATGTTTGAATTATTAACCAATCTGGTAGAGCATGGTGTGGACATTTTCTAAAAAGATCTTTAAATCTTTTTCAAGCTTCATATATCGATTCCCCTTCAAACTGACAACAAGATGTAATATCATTTCCAAGCTTAGCAGTNTAAACTACTCAGACTTCATGAGAAATATATAACAAAACACAAATTTCATATATAAAAGAAAGTTCATATAATACTAATAAACAAACAACACTTATTTGAAACTCTTTCTCAAAGCAAATCCCTTGAAGCCTTCNTGAGAAATATATAACAAAACACAAATTTCATATATAAAAGAAAGTTCATATAATACTAATAAACAAACAACATTTATCTGAAACTCTTTCTCAAAGCAACTCCCTTGAAGCTTTTTCTAAGAAATGTAAGAAGAAGAAATCTCTCACTTTCTCCTTCTCCAACACTCTTATAGAAGAGTTCACACTTAATCTCACCACAAAACTCTATATTATAAGAACAATGGACTCTAAATGGTTATATAATGAAGAATGGAAGAATGTGTGATGCGTAGAAGGTTGAATTGGGGCGATGAGATGTCAGGAAGAGTCACTTTTTGATCAATTTTGGCTCCAAATAAAGCCTAGAGTCGGTTCCCCAATAGGTGCATCCAAAAACTCTTTAAAAAACATCCAAATTCATTGAATCTTCTAGAAACAAGGGCTGAACCAACATTGGGGTCGTCGACGCCCATTCTGGTGCCATTGACGCCAGTGTTCTGCAATTTAATTCGTGCTCTCTGTCAAACGGCGCCGTCGGCGCTGAACAAATTTTCAACTTCTTCATTTTTACTCCAAATTTCATCATTTTTGTTTCAAGTTCTAAAATTCAAAAACCTGCAAGAAAACATAAAAATACCTTCTATTAAAGCGCAATATCACCAAAAATGAGTACAAAATATGGGTTTAAAAATGCATATTTTTTTTGTGTATCAAAATACCTTGGTATGCTAATATTGTAAATTATATTGTTGGTGGTATTTTATCATATGAATTGAAAAAACAACAGGAAAAGAAAGTCATTTATGATGCAAAATCTTATTTTTGGGATGTTCCTCATTTATATAAATAATGTAAAGATTTATTTATAAGACGATGTGTGCCTTATAAAGAAATTCTGGAGATTATTCAAAAATGTCATGATTCTGCATTTGGAAGACATTTTGGGAATGATAAAACTACTTGAAAAATTTTGCAATCTGAATTTTATTGACCTACTCTATTTAGAGATGTTATATATA
>JXCR01143042.1:0-23630 GCA_002079205.1 Phalaenopsis hybrid cultivar | reverse complement strand
TTCAGAATATATATAAATATATATATATATATATATATATATATATGTTGCAGTGGATTATGTTTCAAAATGGATAGAAACAATCGCTTTACCTAGATGTGTTACTCAGAGTGTTTCAAAATTTTTAATTAAAAATATTTTTACAAGATATGAAATGCCGAGATTAATCATTACTGATGGAGGATCTCATTTTAGAAATTCAACAGTTGCAAGATTGGTGGAAAAAATATCTTATAATACATAAAATTGCAATTGTTTATCATCCTCAGACTAGTGGTTTAGCGGAGGTATCTACTCGTGAAATTAAGAGAATTTTGGAGAAAAGTATTAATCCTAATAAAATAGATTTGTCTATTAGGTTAGATACTACGTTATGGGCATTCATGACAGCTTATAAGACACCTGTAGAAATGTCCCCATATAGATTAATTTTTGGGAAGACTTGTCAGTTGAATTGGAACATAAATCTTATTGGGCATCAATGGAATTTAATTTCAATTTGAAAGAAGCTAGTGAGAAAAGATTATTGCAATTGATTGAGCTTGAGGAAATTAGGAATTTATCTTATGATAATGCGATGATTTATAAGGAAAAAAATGAAAGAATGACATGATCAAAAGATAATAAAAAGAGAATTTGAACCTGGACAGGAAATTTTATTATATAATTCAAGATTAAATTTATTTTCTAGAAAATTTAAGTCTAGGTTGAAAGGGTCATTCAGAGTTATAAAATTCTATCCTTATGGAGCAGTAAATATTGAAGATCATACGACTGGAAAAATATTTAAAGTGAATGGGCACAAATTAAAACCTTATTTTGATGGCCAAAGACCAAATTTTAAAGAGACTATCATGTTGGATCACCCAGAATGAGACTGAAAATGTCTGGCTGACGACATTAAACCAAGCACTTTGTGGTAGGCAACCCATATGTATAGTTGTTTACTATAATTTTTTGAGTTTTTTGTTTAAAATCTTATATTTATGTTTATCCCTTTATGTAATTCGTGTATTTGAGAAAAATGTTTAGAAACATCTTTATTTGCCTAATGTTGTGAAAAGACTAAGAATTTATTTCATAAAAATTGGAACACCCAAATTTTGGAACTGACAAATGATGCACTGAATTCCAGAGAGCTGACGCATGATGCGCCAGATCGATGCATGATCCGCTAAAACAAAAATGACTTAAAATGTTTTAAATGGCAGTTTTGGCAGTTTTTGGTGGGACGCCTTCAAATAACTACTAAAAATTGACTCCAAGACATATTTTGAAGGGGGGGGGAACAAGGGAAGAGTCACCACTTTTCAATTCTTATGGCTTTCTACTCTAGAAACTCCGTTAGATTTGGAATTTTCAATAGAAGAAATTTCATCAGGCTCGACACAGAAATTTCATGATCGAGTTATAGTGAAGAAGAGACTTATCAAAGAGAGGGGATTTGTGAATCGAGGATTCAAAACGCCGAATACTCGAGTCGAAGAAGTTATTGCACAGAGGCGTTAGGAAGTGCTTTGCTACACTACTACAGCTGTATCAGTCCCTGTGGTGAAAGAATTTTATGCAAATCTTTAAGGGATCAACCAAGAAATGATCTATGTGCGAGGCAAGTTTGTCTAATTCACTCCTTCGAGAATCAATGAAGTATTTATGATCGAGAACATACCCGTCTACCACTATGCAAGTTTTATCCCTACTAGAAACAGCATGAAAGAACTCTACCGTTACCTTACGGATGAAGATGCTAATTGGAAAGCCCGTGATGATGGGAATGTGAGTTTTTTTTAGCATTGTTAAATCTTACTTCAAAGGCATGAAATTTCTTCATTTCCTCGAAATTACTGCCTACTATGAAAATTAGTAAGGTCACGAAGGAGAGTGTTATTTTGTAACTACTGTATTCAAACTGGAAAAACTGTTGATATTGGAGTCATAATTGTAAAATAAATTTTGTGTTTGATCGTGAATGGATTTGCAACTTGATTGGGACATTCATCTGCTATTTTTCAACTCTGCAGTCAGTCACAAGTACCTTATGAAAGTTGGGAGAAAGTACTATTGTCTTGGAATCCGATGTATTTTAAAGTCTACTGCAGTTGCATTGGAATGGGAGATGAAAATACTGTGGAAGTATTAATGCATCAAGGATCTCAGAATTCATCACATATTCAGCTCTACTACAACTCGAGTGCACTTTCAAAGAGAATTAAAAAGATAAAGAAAGAGGTGCATAATCTTATGCCTGCAATTGAGAATATTTCTGAAATGTTGGATCACCTGGATTGGAGACTTAAGAAACATTTTGAACATACAGAGCGTATTGAAGATGGTTTGGTACGTATTTTCAAGAAGCATGCATTGATTGAGGAGGAAAATTCAATCGATGAATTTCCATTTAGGCCCTTCTACAATCTGTATGTGCACTACCAGTCTATGGGAGATCTCCAAGAGAACGAGAGTGAAGAAGATGTTTCAAATTGAGTTAAACACGGAATGTTTTCTCTAGTATTGCTTGTTTTAGTTTGTTATGTTGGATTGCCTTTACTTTCTATTATTGCACTCTCTATGTTATTGCTTTAAAGTTTTGATGTTTAGATTTCAGTGTTTAGGATGTTGGTTTACTTTAAAACACTAAATTTGTTATGTGTTGGCTTGAAAAATGTTAGTTTGTATTAACTTGGATTTTGTATATAAATATGAGTTTTGTGTTATTTGTGAAAATTTAGTGTTAATTTGATGTTTAATTATGCTTAGAAAGTTTTATTTGAGTCAAATAGAGGTTGATGTAAAGCGGTACGGAGCAGATTTCCACAGAAACCAAAATAGGGCAAAAATACGCTCTGGCACATGATGCGCCAGATTGGCGCATGATACGCCAACTTATAGAGCCTTCGCGCAAGATGCGTCAGATTTGGCGCATGATGCGCTAAACGTCCGAACATGCTATATTTCCTAGAAAATCACAAAATTGTACAACAATTTCTTCATTTCCTCAATACCTTCATCTAGAGCATCACATTGCGGGCTATAGAGAAGGATTTGAAGGCCAAAAATCATAGATTTCATTTTCTTTTCATGAGAGCTTCACTTTAAATTAAAAAAATTTTATTTTCACCATGGATTTTGGGAGATCCGAAAAATGGGATTTTTTATGAAAATTGTTGAAGGAAACTCATGTTGAAAAGTTTCTTATTAAATAATCTTGCTTAGAGAGTTATATTTTAGATTTAGCAATTTATTTGGAATTTATTTAGATTTTTGTAGAATCTCCAATAGCTCCCCGAGTTAAGCGAGGAAGACCGACCGAGGACTTCAATGCTTNACTACAATGAGATTTTAGTAAAATGAGATGAGATAAATGGTTTTAAAATGTATTATGTCAAATAGGAGAAGTCTTAATTTTCTACCGATACAGTATTATAGAAAATCATTAGTTAATCCAAGGTTTAGGCCTTAAATTTGTGGCTAGACTAGGAGGATACTGGCTCCCACTACAAAGCTCCCACTTCTCTTCACCTAAAGGCTAACTCTAACTTTAGTCTTTAAACACTAAGACCGAACTGGGAATTTTAGTTTGTCACTCTAAAGATTCTCCAATTCTACACCCAATAAAGTATATTTCACTATTTATTTGCACTAATTCCATGAATGAAATTCCCCTTCATGTAATCAAATGTGATCCTCACTCTATTGTAGAACTCATACTCCATTTCCCGAATCATATGTTTTNGGGGAAGGTTTAAATTTGAAGTGATAATTTTGCTAGAAAATTCACAGAAAGTCAAAATGAAATTACTGTCACTAATTTTGAATGATGAGATATTATTAGAACTAAATTATTTAACTAATAACAAAACTGAAATACAAAGTTTAAATAGTAACTACTAAACTATTAAACTATATTTATGTGATGAATAATTCTTATGTAAAAAAGAATCATTCCCACTACAATGAGATTTTAGTAAAATGAGATGAGATAAATGGTTTTAAAATGTATTATGTCAAATAGGAGAAGTTTTAATTTTCTACCCAGATACAGCATTATAGAAAATCATTAGCTAATCCCAGGTTTAGTCCTTAAATTTGTGGCTAGACTAGGAGGATACTGGCTCCCACTACAAAGCTCCCACTTCCCTTCACCTAAAGGCTAACTCTAACTTTAGTCTTTAAACACTAAGACCGAATTGGGAATTTTAGTTTGTCACTCTAAAGATTCTCCAATTCTACACCCAATAAAGTATATTTTCCTATTTATTTGCACTAATTCCATGAATGAAATTCCCCTTCATGTAATTCAAATGTGATCCTCACTCTGTTGTAGAACTCATACTCCATTTCCCGAATCATATGTTTCACGACATATTTTAATAATTCAATTGGCCAAATCAAAAAGTAAATTAAGTTTAGAGTTGAAAAATCATCATAATTTATTTTATATTTTAATATTGGTACATCCATATTATCTCTTCATTTCATCATATCTCAGAGTAGGGAGAAAGATAAAGTAAACTACTCAGACTTCATGAGAAATATATAACAAAACACAAATTTCATATATAAAAGAAAGTTCATATAATACTAATAAACAAACAACATTTATCTGAAACTCTTTCTCAAAGCAACTCCCTTGAAGCTTTTTCTAAGAAATGTAAGAAGAAGAAATCTCTCACTTTCTCCTTCTCCAACACTCTNTTCAGAATATATATAAATATATATATATATATATATATATATATATGTTGCAGTGGATTATGTTTCAAAATGGATAGAAACAATCGCTTTACCTAGATGTGTTACTCAGAGTGTTTCAAAATTTTTAATTAAAAATATTTTTACAAGATATGAAATGCCGAGATTAATCATTACTGATGGAGGATCTCATTTTAGAAATTCAACAGTTGCAAGATTGGTGGAAAAAATATCTTATAATACATAAAATTGCAATTGTTTATCATCCTCAGACTAGTGGTTTAGCGGAGGTATCTACTCGTGAAATTAAGAGAATTTTGGAGAAAAGTATTAATCCTAATAAAATAGATTTGTCTATTAGGTTAGATACTACGTTATGGGCATTCATGACAGCTTATAAGACACCTGTAGAAATGTCCCCATATAGATTAATTTTTGGGAAGACTTGTGAGTGGAATTGGAACATAAATCTTATTGGGCATCAATGGAATTTAATTTCAATTTGAAAGAAGCTAGTGAGAAAAGATTATTGCAATTGATTGAGCTTGAGGAAATTAGGAATTTATCTTATGATAATGCGATGATTTATAAGGAAAAAAATGAAAGAATGACATGATCAAAAGATAATAAAAAGAGAATTTGAACCTGGACAGGAAATTTTATTATATAATTGAAGATTAAATTTATTTTCTAGAAAATTTAAGTCTAGGTAGAAAGGGTCATTCAGAGTTATAAAAGTCTATCCTTAAGGAGCAGTAAATATTGAAGATCATACGACTGANTGAAAGAATGACATGATCAAAAGATAATAAAAAGAGAATTTGAACCTGGACAGGAAATTTTATTATATAATTCAAGATTAAATTTATTTTCTAGAAAATTTAAGTCTAGGTTGAAAGGGTCATTCAGAGTTATAAAATTCTATCCTTATGGAGCAGTAAATATTGAAGATCATACGACTGGAAAAATATTTAAAGTGAATGGGCACAAATTAAAACCTTATTTTGATGGCCAAAGACCAAATTTTAAAGAGACTATCATGTTGGATCACCCAGAATGAGACTGGGAATGTCTGGCTGACGACATTAAACCAAGCACTTTGTGGTAGGCAACCCATATGTATAGTTGTTTACTATAATTTTTTGAGTTTTTTGTTTAAAATCTTATATTTATGTTTATCCCTTTATGTAATTCGTGTATTTGAGAAAAATGTTTAGAAACATCTTTATTTGCCTAATGTTGTGAAAAGACTAAGAATTTATTTCATAAAAATTGGAACACCCAAATTTTGGAACTGACAAATGATGCACCAAATTCCAGAGAGCTAACGCATGATGCGCCAGATCGATGCATGATCCGCGAGAACAAAAATGACTTAAAATGTTTTAAATGGCAGTTTTGGCAGTTNGTTGTGAAAAGACTAAGAATTTATTTCATAAAAATTGGAACACCCAAATTTTGGAACTGACAAATGATGCACTGAATTCCAGAGAGCTGACGCATGATGCGCCAGATCGATGCATGATCCGCTAAAACAAAAATGACTTAAAATGTTTTAAATGGCAGTTTTGGCAGTTTTTGGTGGGACGCCTTCAAATAACTACTAAAAATTGACTCCAAGACATATTTTGAAGGGGGGGGGAACAAGGGAAGAGTCACCACTTTTCAATTCTTATGGCTTTCTACTCTAGAAACTCCGTTAGATTTGGAATTTTCAATAGAAGAAATTTCATCAGGCTCGACACAGAAATTTCATGATCGAGTTATAGTGAAGAAGAGACTTATCAAAGAGAGGGGATTTGTGAATCGAGGATTCAAAACGCCGAATACTCGAGTCGAAGAAGTTATTGCACAGAGGCGTTAGGAAGTGCTTTGCTACACTACTACAGCTGTATCAGTCCCTGTGGTGAAAGAATTTTATGCAAATCTTTAAGGGATCAACCAAGAAATGATCTATGTGCGAGGCAAGTTTGTCTAATTCACTCCTTCGAGNCGTTAGGAAGTGCTTTGCTACACTACTACAGCTGTATCAGTCCCTGTGGTGAAAGAATTTTATGCAAATCTTCAAGGGATCAACCAAGAAATGATCTATGTGTGAGGCAAGTTTGTCCAATTCACTCTTTTGATAATCAATGAAGTATTTATGATCGAGAACATACCCGTCTACCACTATGCAAGTTTTATCCCTACTAGAAACAACATGAATGAACTCTACCGTTACCTTACGGATGAAGATGCTAATTGGAAAGCCCGAGATGATGGGAATGTGAGTTTTTTTTAGCATTGTTAAATCTTACTTTNGAATCAATGAAGTATTTATGATCGAGAACATACCCGTCTACCACTATGCAAGTTTTATCCCTACTAGAAACAGCATGAAAGAACTCTACCGTTACCTTACGGATGAAGATGCTAATTGGAAAGCCCGTGATGATGGGAATGTGAGTTTTTTTTAGCATTGTTAAATCTTACTTCAAAGGCATGAAATTTCTTCATTTCCTCGAAATTACTGCCTACTATGAAAATTAGTAAGGTCACGAAGGAGAGTGTTATTTTGTAACTACTGTATTCAAACTGGAAAAACTGTTGATATTGGAGTCATAATTGTAAAATAAATTTTGTGTTTGATCGTGAATGGATTTGCAACTTGATTGGGACATTCATCTGCTATTTTTCAACTCTGCAGTCAGTCACAAGTACCTTATGAAAGTTGGGAGAAAGTACTATTGTCTTGGAATCCGATGTATTTTAAAGTCTACTGCAGTTGCATTGGAATGGGAGATGAAAATACTGTGGAAGTATTAATGCATCAAGGATCTCAGAATTCATCACATATTCAGCTCTACTACAACTCGAGTGCACTTTCAAAGAGAATTAAAAAGATAAAGAAAGAGGTGCATAATCTTATGCCTGCAATTGAGAATATTTCTGAAATGTTGGATCACCTGGATTGGAGACTTCAGAAACATTTTGAACATACAGGGCGTATTGAAGATGGTTTGGTACGTATTTTCAAGAAGCATGCATTGATTGAGGAGGAAAATTCAATCGATGAATTTCCATTTAGACCCTTCTACAATCTGTATGTGCACTACCAGTCTATGGGAGATCTCCAAGAGAACGAGAGTGAAGAAGATGTTTCAAATTGAGTTAAACACGGAACGTTTTCTCTAGTATTGCTTGTTTTAGTTTGTTATGTTGGATTGCCTTTACTTTCTATTATTGCACTCTCTATGTTATTGCTTTAAAGTTTTGATGTTTAGATTTCAGTGTTTAGGATGTTGGTTTACTTTAAAACACTAAATTTGTTATGTGTTGGCTTGAAAAATGTTAGTTTGTATTAACTTGGATTTCGTATATAAATATGAGTTTTGTGTTATTTGTGAAAATTTAGTGTTAATTTGATGTTTAATTATGCTTAGAAAGTTTTATTTAAGTCAAATAGAGGTTGATGTAAAACGGTACAGAGCAGATTTCCACAGAAACCAAAATAGGGCAAAAATACACTCTGGCACATGATGCGCCAGATTGGCGCATGATACGCCAACTTATAGAGCCTTGGCGCATGATGCACCAGATTTGGCGCATGATGCGCTAAACGTCCGAACATGCTATATTTCCTAGAAAATCACAAAATTATACAAAAACCTTCATTTTTGTTACTTGAGTCATCTTCTACCTCAATACCTTCATCTAGAGCATCACATTGCGGGCTATAGAGAAGGATTTGAAGGCCAAAAATCATAGATTTCATTTTCTTTTCGTGAGAGCTTCACTTTAAATTAAAAAAATTTTATTTTCACCATGGATTTTGGGAGATCCAAAAATGGGATTTTTGATGAAAATTGTTGAAGGAAACTCATGTTGAAAAGTTTCTTATTAAATAATCTTGCTTAGAGAGTTAGATTTTAGATTTAGCAATTTATTTGGAATTTATTTAGATTTTTGTAGAATCTCCAATAGCTCCTCGAGTTAAGCGAGGAAGACTGACCGAGGACTTCAATGCTCGACGAATCGTTAGTTTCGAAGCCCAACTTAGTTACAATACACTATTGGAGAACAAAATAATGATCCAGGAATGGATGTTTGCAAAATCGGGTGGTGAGGTCGAGAGGTTGATTTGTGCCAGAAATTAGGAGCGATTTTGCTACTTCACTGTTGTAGTGATAGTCCCTATGGTTCGGGAGTTCTATGCAAAATTATGATTCACCGCGAGAGATCACATTTTGGTAAGAGGCACTCAAGTTGAGTTTACCTCTGAATGGATCAATGCATTTTATGGACTTAGAAATGTCTTCCATGATGAATACGTCGCTTTTGCTATCACTGATTCATCACTAGAAGAATTTATTGCCTTTCTGACTGATGGAAGAGAGGAGTGGAAAATAAAGGTAAATAAGATAGTTAACTTTCCTGCTTCCATGTTAACTATTAAGTCCAAAATATGGCATCACCTCATCTCTGCCAGACTTTTACCTACAAATCATCTTGCTGATGTTACAAAGGATCGAACTGTGTTGAACTATTGCATTCAGAACATGAAGGCAATAGACGTTTGTGCACTTATAGTTCATCTAACGTGGAGTATTGCTGACAGTGCTAATGCTGGAGGCTTAGGATATCCTACCCTGATTTTCAANCATTTTGGTAAGAGGCACTCAAGTTGAGTTTACCTCTGAATGGATCAATGCATTTTATGGACTTAGAAATGTTTTCCATGATGAATATGTCGCTTTTGCTATCACTGATTCATCACTAGAAGAAGTTATTGCCTTTTTGACTGATGGAAGATGGGAGTGGAAAATAAAGGTAAATAAGATAGTTAACTTTTCTGCTTCCATGTTAACTATTAAGTCCAAAATATGGCATCACCTCATCTCTACCAGACTTTTACCTACAAATCATCTTGCTGATGTTACAAAGGATTGAACTGTGTTGAACTATTGCATTTAGAACATGACGGCAATAGAAGTTTGTGCACTTATAGTTCATCAAACGTGGAGTATTGCTGACAGTGCTAATGCTGGAGGCTTAGGATATCCTACCCTGATTTTCACTCTATGTGAACAATCAGAAGTTGAATCCCATAGAAATGAAGAGAGATTACAGCCTCAGAATCCCATTGGGAAGCACATGATTCAAAGAGTATAATCATTTGTTGAGTCTAGAAGTGGAAGAAGGGATAGGCCCTCTACATCTACTTCAGGGGCATCTACTTCTAGTGCTGCATCTTTGGAAGGTGTTACGGACCAGCTCATGATTCAACAATATGGTATCATTAATATACAAACTCAGTTGGGAGAGATAGATGCATGTAATGCATATAATAATGAATATCAACAGAGAAGAGTTCAGCATGATATATATTTTCAAAATGCTATGGTTAGACACTTCATGGGTGAACCTAATGTGAACTTTCCTGCTTGCCTCAGCTTTGTTCGTTATGCTCCCATTCGCGATGAAGGTGTAGAAGCAAGAGAAGAAGAAGATTGATGATGATGAGGAAGGAGATGAGGACTGATAGTTTAGATTTATATTGATTTGATGTTGTATTGATTGTGTTCATTTGTACTATGTTGCACTTTATATTTGAGAATTTTATATTCAGACTTTTATGTTATATTGTAGACCAGTAATTTGTAATAGTAATTTTAGACTGTTTACTTTTCAGTTTCAATTTTAGTATTTTCTATTTGAGCATGTTAAATGTGTAGTATTTTCAATTTTTATTTTTCATTTTTAGTATTTCTATTTTAATTATCAGCAAGTTCTTTAGAATATATTATGTTTTATTTAATGCTTTAAAACCTGTAATGTAGTTTTACAATTAGTACCTGCAGTTAACCAGAACCAATTTCATGTTTAGAAGTCCTCTACAGGTTAGTTTTTTTTTCATGTATTTAGTGTTTTCTTTCACCAACTAAAATTTTGTACTAAAATGTTTTTAAAATCATTTTAAAATTTAAGTTTGGGGGAAAAGAAAATTTTATTTTGAAATGGAGAAAACAAAATATTGTTTGTCCAAAAGTGACTATATTTTTCAAAAATTATTTAACATGATCTGGGATATTAAGATTTAACTTTAAATGACTATACTTATGTTTATAAATATTATAGTAAATTTAGGTAAAAGGTTTTTAATAATGAATGTTAATTCTAGAGTTAAAGATATTTGGTATGATAAGATAAGACTATGTTTTTCTATTTTTAGTAAGGGAAAATTGTATATATGAAGTGTTAAGAATTTTAGAGTTTCATGTAAGAAGAAAGGAATGAGGGGTTATGAAAAATCATAAACTAGTATGACTTTCTTAAGTAAGGAGAGGTATGGAGTTTTGAATTTAAGAAGAGGATAGTGAATTTCAAAACTATTAAAGGATATCCAGATATAGTAATCCTCATTTGAAAAAAAAAAGAAAAGAAAGGATTAAATAGATCCTAAAAGAAAAAAAGAAAAGAAAAAAAATAGATGAGGAGAAGCTTGAGGAGATGCCTAATCAAAAATTGGCTTCACTTGAATCAACTTAAGGAAGGAGCTTTATTACACTTTCTAAACTTGTATTGAAATATTAGTAGCATTTTGAGTAAAGTTCTTATGAAGTTCATTTTCATATGAATGTTCTAAAGGTCCTTAGCAAGACAAATTGCAATTCTTCTCGAAAAGAATATAGATTCAGAAATCTTAAATTTGATTACTAAATATTCCTATACTTAGAGTTTGAGCCTAAGTTATTAATTATTTTTCTTAAATTTTGTTATTTTATTTATTGAACTAAGGTATAAAAGTGATAAGTTAATCTCTATCCTAAGNGAAGTCTTAAATTTGATTACTAAATATTCCTATACTTAGAGTTTGAGCCTAAGTTATTAATTATTTTTCTTAGATTTTGTTATTTTATTTATTGAACTAAGGTATAAAAGTGATAGGTTAATCTCTATCCTAAAGTCATTTGTTTTTATGTAATAAAAGTGTCACTTGAGGACAAGTAACATTTAAGTTTGGGGATTTTCATGCACAAAAAAATATATTATTTTAAGTACCCTTTTTATGCCTATTTTTGGTGATATTACACTTTAAAGAAAGATATTTTTATATTTTTATTGCAGTTATATCAAGCATTTGGATAAAATATGGCAAAAGAAGCAAAATTTGAAGCAAAAATAGTCAATTTTGGGGTTTGGCGCATGNGTTTGGGGATTTTCATGCACAAAAAAATATATTATTTTAAGTACCCTTTTTATGCCTATTTTTGGTGATATTGCACTTTAAAGAAAGATATTTTTATATTTTTATTGCAGTTATATCAAGCATTTGGAGAAAATATGGCAAAAGAAGCAAAATTTGAAGCAAAAATAGTCAATTTTGGGGTTTGGCGCATCATGTGCCAAAATCCAAAGCATTGGTGCATGATGCGTCAGATTGGCACATGATGCGCCAAGCGCGACATTTTCAAATTAAGGTTATTCGAGACAAATTTTGCACGAATTTTCAAAGGAACACTTGTTTTACGCACCCCATGGAGTGATTCAATGCATTTAGACACTATGGAAGCTTCCAATTTGAAGGGATTTGACTCTTGGATCAAGGAGGCACATCTTTTGAAATTTAAAGTTTTGACTTTTAAATTTTGGAGGGAAATTGAAACTCTTTTGAGAGGAAGCAGCCCAACAGGAGGGGGGACTTCTAGAGTGTGACGAGAGGAAGAGAGAGAGAATTGGCATGAGTTAGAGAGAGAGAGAGAAGAAGAGATTTTCTTCTAGGGTTGTAAGAAGAATGTGAGAGATTTCTTCTTCATTACATTTCTAAGAGAGAATTGGGAGTGATTGTAAAGAGTGAAAGACTTGGAGAGAACTTCTAGNTCTTCTTCATTACATTTCTAAGAGAGAATTGGGAGTGATTGTAAAGAGGGAAAGACTTGGAGAGAACTTCTAAGAATTTTCTTGGAAAGGATTGTGACTTAAGTTGTATTTTTCATTTCTTTTGTTTGTAAACTTATTTTTATATATAAAATCCGTGTTTTGTTGTATCCTTCTCATGAATTCTGAGTAGTCTTCTTTGTCCTTCTCCCTACTTTAAAGAAATGGCTTTGTGAAGAATTCATTTTTTTTTCTACGGTTTTAAATGTCAATAATTTGTGATAATTTAAACTTCAATCTTCATTTACTTTTCGATCTGATCAATTGAACAATGAAAATGTGTTGAGAAATATATGTTCTGAAAAGGGGATATGATTTCTACAACAAAGGGAGAATCACTATTGATTTCATGGGAGAGTATTTCATCCATGGGATTGGGTGCAAATAAATAGAAAAATATACTTTGTTGGATGTAGAATTGGAAGACTTTAAGGTGACAGATTATAATACCCAATTTGGTTCAGTTGATTGGAAACTAATGAGAGCATGTTAGCCCTCATGTGAGGGAGTAGTGGGAGCTCTAGAGTGATAGTCGATATCCTCCCAGCCTAACCGCAGAATTAGAGACCAAACTTTAGATTATTCAATGTTCTTTATAGCGCTCGGGAGAAGGTAGAGAATATGATTGCTCCTATTTGACACAAAACAATTTTTAAATATATTTTTANCTCCCAGCCTAACCGCAGAATTAGAGACCAAACTTTAGATTATTCAATGTTCTTTATAGCGCTCGGGAGAAGGTAGAGAATATGATTGCTCCTATTTGACACAAAACAATTTTTAAATATATTTTTAAAATGATTTCAATTCCTTCACAATCTATATTTTCATTATAAAGGGGAAGGATGTTTTCTCATACTTGAATTTTTCGTCAA
Organism: Phalaenopsis hybrid cultivar; assembly: GCA_002079205.1. NCBI lineage: Eukaryota > Viridiplantae > Streptophyta > Magnoliopsida > Asparagales > Orchidaceae > Phalaenopsis > Phalaenopsis hybrid cultivar. The sequence continues at coordinate 10,146 of JXCR01143042.1, read as the reverse complement.
CAAAAACCTTTGTTTTATTTCAGCAATTTACTATTGAAAGTTTAGCATTTAGTTTAATTTACTTGTTATAGTCGTACATCTAAATATTTAGTAGCATTTCACTTAAGTAGTTCAACTTCAAACTTTGTACTTTACTTTGTTTGTATTTTTAGTTTATAATAGAATAAAAACAACTAGCTTATATATATTTCTAGTTTCCTTGTGGGTTCAATATCTAGAACTCCATTAGAGCCCTATATTACTTGAACGATACGTATACTTGCATTATATGTAAAAGGGAATTGGGACTTTAAAAGAGGTTTTAAAGATAAATTATTTTCATTAAGGTTACATTATTGTTTTGGTTACATTGCATCATTCTTATTAATTTAATATCAATTTTTTCTGAATCCCGCATCAATAATTTAATTAATTAATTAATTAGAAATGTCATGGAAGGCTTAGCCCAAGCCCAATTCCAAAAGAAAATCCAAGCTCTTCCATGGAGCCCAAGCTCAAATCCAATCCATGGGCCATCACTATTGGTCACCCATGACCCATTAGTACATAGTATGACATGGGTAACTCTTTTAACAACTCATGAAGCCACCATATTTAACTTTGCCCAAGTCATAATAATGTGGCAGTACATGGCATCCTACATGGCTTCCATATCATATCTCCTTAGACTGGGTTAGGATGGTCAAGCCAACCATCTTCTAACCCCCCTATCCACCTCAACACCCCTCCAATCAAACTCAAACCTCACTCCAAGCCACCTTCTCCTCTATATTGGATTCATGATGAGCACAACATGGGGAAGGAGAAATTTTGACAATTTATGGCTGGAGTTATCCCCTCAGCTCCTCTAAAGTCCTCTGAGCCACCACCCATCTTCTCCAATTAATCCAGAGCTCTCCCATAGACATTAACAACTATTTGCAGACCCTACCCGAGAGCTCCCACACATGAGAGAATTCCAAATAGAGCCCTCAAACTTGTTGGTGCTCAACAACAAAATTTATCCTTACCCCCCAGGAAGTTGATCTCCTATCATGTCAGCCTTTAAAATCTATTAGGAAGCCATAATTTTTTACCTCAAAAGAAGGATAGATTTTGGGAGAAACATGAACTTTACCAAACCTCAGACCTATGCATTCCAAAAGCTTCCAAAGATCTTTAAGACACTCCCCCAATTGAAGTTAAACGTTCTCACACACTTAAGCCCATGCCAAGTCCAAATCATGGCACGATTTGGCCTAGCTTATATTTAGAGCCAATTTCACTTCAAGTTAAACTAAGGATGAGCTCCATGAGGTCAAGGTGATTGTTTCCTTCAAACCTAATTGAGGCTACACCTCTTGGGACCAGGTATGGATCCAAATTCCTAATATTTGCCTTGGATTCAGTCTTTTATGAAGAAAATGTTTACACCATTCTTGATTAATCATATAGATGTGTTCCTTTATGTTAGATGAAGCTATATGATCAAACCCCGTGTAATTTAGTGGAAAATCAATGGAGATATTAGGGGTTGATCATGAATGTTCTTTGGTTAATTGCCCTTTCGAGACAATGAATGGATGTCGTCCATTTCCGTGCATCAAAAATGGATGACACCGATTAACCCACACCATGAAACAATGGATGTTAGACCAAATTGTGGGCCAGCTTGGACAACAGCATGGAAAGCATAACCAATCCAAGTACGACAAACAAGCATTCAGAGCTTCCGAGGATCCAATAAGTGCAGCGTAGGATAAATAGAAAATTTGACATTTTTTAATTAAATAAATTCAAAAAATCCATATAAATTATAAAAAAAAACATTTATCTGCCTAGAAAAATCACAAAATAAAAGAAAAATTGCTCTAAACTCAGAAGCACAAGTTAAAAATAACAAAAAAATATTATAATAAATAAGTTATATTTAATTTTCAATTAATTAAATACCCTAGAAAGAATTTTAATAATTAAAATTAAATATAAATCTAAAAACTATGAAATTTGCATGGATTATTCCCCACACTCTTGGGAATTTTCTTTGATTTTTCAAGATTAAGTGATAACCATAAAATGAGAAAGATCAAATTTTCACGACTTTTAAATTTATTCTTAAAAATATTTAAAAAAATGAAGAAATTGGAAATTAAAAATGGAAATTGGTTCAAAAATTCAGGGTGATAAACTTAACCCTAAAATGATAATTGTTATTCCTTCAAAAATTTTAAATAAAAATTTAGAAATTTAAGGGGTGTAGGATGGTAAAAAAAAAAAGAGAAATTGGAAAATTATACTTTAAGACCCAAATTGACTTTAACCTTAGGAGGCTAATAGCATGGTCATCCCCATGATCAAGGACACACGGCTCTGTGATTAGGGTCTGGTCTAATTTGAACATGAAATTAGACCAAGTGTTAAGCTCATTCAATTTGAACTTTACCCAATCCCAGTAGACCCAACTTAAAAATCATGGGATCAACCAAACATAAGCCAAATCTTATGTGTTGGTTCTAGTCACATTAGAATCAACTAAACCTCATTTGTTGAGATTAAGCCTTACTTAAATTAGGTTTAATTAACTTTTAAACTCAAATTAGGTCTAATCTGTTTTAGGCTAATTAATTTATTGGGTCTTACATAAATTAGGCTCAATTAACCTTTAAACCCCAATAAGGTCTAATCCATCTTAGTTCTAATCAATCTATTGAGCCTTACCTAAATTAAGCTTAATTAACTTTTAAACCTTAATTAGGTCCAATTTATCTTCGACCTAATTAATCTATTTAGCCTTACCTAAATTAAGATTAATTAACTTTTAAAGCCTAACTAGGTTTAATTCATTTTAGACATAATTAATCTATTGAACCTTACCTAAATTAGGCTAAATTAACCTTTAAACCCTAATTAGGTCTAATCCATCTTAAACCTAATTAACCTATTAAGCCTTACCTAAATTAGGTTTAATTAACTTCCAAAGCCTTATTAGGTCTAACCCATATTAGACATGATTAACCTATTAAGTCTTACTTAAATTAGACTTAATAAACCTTAACTTAATTTGGTCTAACCCATCTTAGACCTAATTAACCTATTAAGTCTTACTTAAATTAAACTTGATAAACCTTAAACCTAAATATGTTTATCCTGTATTAGAAATGATTAACCTATTAAGTCATACTTAAATTAGACTTAAGAAAACCTTAAACCTAATTAGGTCTAACATATATTAGACCTGACTAATATATTAAGTGTTACTTAAATTAGACTATATAAACCTTAAACCTAATTAGGTATAATCTATATCAACTTAATTAACCTATTAAGTCTCNTTAGACTTAAGAAAACCTTAAACCTAATTAGGTCTAACATATATTAGACCTGACTAATATATTAAGTGTTACCTAAATTAGACTATATAAACCTTAAACCTAATTAGGTCTGACCTATATTAGTCCTAATTAACCTATTAAGTCTTACTAAAATTAGACATAATAAACCTTAAACCCAATTAGTTCTAACCTATATTATATCTAATTAACCTATTAAGTCTTACTTAAATTAGACTTAATAAACCATAGAATTAATTAGGTCTAGCCTATATCAGACCTAATTAACCTGTTAAGTTTTACTTAAATTAGACTTCATAATCTTTAAATCTAATAAGGTTTAATCTATATTAGACTTGATTAACCTATTAAGTCATACTTAAATTAAACTGGTTAAACCATAACCCTAATTAGGTTTAACTCATCTTAGACCTAATTAACCTTTTAAGTNAATCTTTAAATCTAATAAGGTTTAATCTATATTAGACTTGATTAACCTATTAAGTCATACTTAAATTAAACTTATTAAACCATAACCCTAATTAGGTTTAACTCATCTTAGACCTAATTAACCTTTTAAGNGTTTCCTTCAAACCTAATTGAGGCTACACCTCTTGGGACCAGGTATGGATCCAAATTCCTAATATTTGCCTTAGATTCGGTCTTTTATGAAGAAAATGTTTACACCATTCTTGATCAATCATATAGATGTGTTCCTTTATGTTAGATGAAGCTATATGATCAAACCCCATGCAATTTAGTGGAAAATCGATGGAGATATTAGGGGTTGATCATGAATGTTCTTTGGTTAATTGCCCTTTCGAGATAATGAATGGATGTCGTCCATTTCCGTGCATCAAAAATGGATGACACCGATTAACCCACACCATGAAACAATGGATGTTAGACCAAACTGTGGGCCAACTTGGACGACAACATGGAAAGCATAACCAATCCAAGTACGACAAACAAGCATTCAGAGCTTCCGAGGATCCAATCAGTGCAGCGTAGGATAAATAGAAAATTTGACATTTTTTAATTAAATAAATTCAAAAAATCCATATAAATTAAAAAAAAACATTTCTCTGCCTAGAAAAATCACAAAATAAAAGAAAAATTGCTCTGAACTCAGAAGCACAAGTTAAAAATAACAAAAAAATATTATAATAAATAAGTTATATTTAATTTTCAATTAATTAAATACCCTAGAAAGAATTTTAATAATTAAAATTAAATATAAATCTAAAAACTATGAAATTTGCATGGATTATTCCCCACACTCTTGGGAATTTTCTTTGATTTTTCAAGATTAAGTGATAACCATAAAATGAGAAAGATCAAATTTTCACGACTTTTAAATTTATTCTTAAAAATATTTAAAAAAATGAAGAAATTGGAAATTAAAAATGGAAATTGGTTCAAAAATTCAGGGTGATAAACTTAACCCTAAAATGATAATTGTTATTCCTTCAAAAATTTTAAATAAAAATTTAGAAATTTAAGGGGTGTAGGATGGTAAAAAAAATNGATAATTGTTATTCCTTCAAAAATTTTAAATAAAAATTTAGAAATTTAAGGGGTGTAGGATGGTAAAAAAAAAAAGNTTTCCTTCAAACCTAATTGAGGCTACACCTCTTGGGACCAGGTATGGATCCAAATTCCTAATATTTGCCTTGGATTCAGTCTTTTATGAAGAAAATGTTTACACCATTCTTGATTAATCATATAGATGTGTTCCTTTATGTTAGATGAAGCTATATGATCAAACCCCGTGTAATTTAGTGGAAAATCAATGGAGATATTAGGGGTTGATCATGAATGTTCTTTGGTTAATTGCCCTTTCGAGACAATGAATGGATGTCGTCCATTTCCGTGCATCAAAAATGGATGACACCGATTAACCCACACCATGAAACAATGGATGTTAGACCAAATTGTGGGCCAGCTTGGACAACAGCATGGAAAGCATAACCAATCCAAGTACGACAAACAAGCATTCAGAGCTTCCGAGGATCCAATAAGTGCAGCGTAGGATAAATAGAAAATTTGACATTTTTTAATTAAATAAATTCAAAAAATCCATATAAATTAAAAAAAAAAACATTTATCTGCCTAGAAAAATCACAAAATAAAAGAAAAATTGCTCTAAACTCAGAAGCACAAGTTAAAAATAACAAAAAAATATTATAATAAATAAGTTATATTTAATTTTCAATTAATTAAATACCCTAGAAAGAATTTTAATAATTAAAATTAAATATAAATCTAAAAACTATGAAATTTGCATGGATTATTCCCCACACTCTTGGGAATTTTCTTTGATTTTTCAAGATTAAGTGATAACCATAAAATGAGAAAGATCAAATTTTCACGACTTTTAAATTTATTCTTAAAAATATTTAAAAAAATGAAGAAATTGGAAATTAAAAATGGAAATTGGTTCAAAAATTCAGGGTGATAAACTTAACCCTAAAATGATAATTGTTATTCCTTCAAAAATTTTAAATAAAAATTTAGAAATTTAAGGGGTGTAGGATGGTAAAAAAAAAAAGAGAAATTGGAAAATTATACTTTAAGACCCAAATTGACTTTAACCTTAGGAGGCTAATAGCATGGTCATCCCCATGATCAAGGACACACGGCTCTGTGATTAGGGTCTGGTCTAATTTGAACATGAAATTAGACCAAGTGTTAAGCTCATTCAATTTGAACTTTACCCAATCCCAGTAGACCCAACTTAAAAATCATGGGATCAACCAAACATAAGCCAAATCTTATGTGTTGGTTCTAGTCACATTAGAATCAACTAAACCTCATTTGTTGAGATTAAGCCTTACTTAAATTAGGTTTAATTAACTTTTAAACTCAAATTAGGTCTAATCTGTTTTAGGCTAATTAATTTATTGGGTCTTACATAAATTAGGCTCAATTAACCTTTAAACCCCAATAAGGTCTAATCCATCTTAGTTCTAATCAATCTATTGAGCCTTACCTAAATTAAGCTTAATTAACTTTTAAACCTTAATTAGGTCCAATTTATCTTCGACCTAATTAATCTATTTAGCCTTACCTAAATTAAGATTAATTAACTTTTAAAGCCTAACTAGGTTTAATTCATTTTAGACATAATTAATCTATTGAACCTTACCTAAATTAGGCTAAATTAACCTTTAAACCCTAATTAGGTCTAATCCATCTTAAACCTAATTAACCTATTAAGCCTTACCTAAATTAGGTTTAATTAACTTCCAAAGCCTTATTAGGTCTAACCCATATTAGACATGATTAACCTATTAAGTCTTACTTAAATTAGACTTAATAAACCTTAACTTAATTTGGTCTAACCCATCTTAGACCTAATTAACCTATTAAGTCTTACTTAAATTAAACTTGATAAACCTTAAACCTAAATATGTTTATCCTGTATTAGAAATGATTAACCTATTAAGTCATACTTAAATTAGACTTAAGAAAACCTTAAACCTAATTAGGTCTAACATATATTAGACCTGACTAATATATTAAGTGTTACCTAAATTAGACTATATAAACCTTAAACCTAATTAGGTCTGACCTATATTAGTCCTAATTAACCTATTAAGTCTTACTAAAATTAGACATAATAAACCTTAAACCCAATTAGTTCTAACCTATATTATATCTAATTAACCTATTAAGTCTTACTTAAATTAGACTTAATAAACCATAGACTTAATTAGGTCTAGCCTATATCAGACCTAATTAACCTGTTAAGTTTTACTTAAATTAGACTTCATAATCTTTAAATCTAATAAGGTTTAATCTATATTAGACTTGATTAACCTATTAAGTCATACTTAAATTAAACTGGTTAAACCATAACCCTAATTAGGTTTAACTCATCTTAGACCTAATTAACCTTTTAAGTCTTACTTAAAGTAAACATAGTAAACCTTAAACCTCATTAGGTCTAATCTATACTATACCTAATTAACTTATTAAGTCTTACTTAAATTAGACTTAATAAACCTTAAACCTAATTAGGTCTGACCTATATTAGTCCTAATTAACCTATTAAGTCTTACTTCAATTAGACTTAATAAACCTTAATCTTAATTAGGTATAATTTATATTAGACCTAATTAACCAATTATTTTTTACTTATATTAGACTTAATTAACCTATAAAACTAATTAGGTCTAACAAATATAAGACCAAATTAACCTATTAAGTCTTACTTAAATTATACTTAATCAATCTTTAACCTTGTTTAAGGTAATTTAGATTAGACTAACCTAAACCTTAGGTTCAAGCTAAATTGAACCTAAGTCAACCTAAAACTTAGGTTGAACCTGAGTTGAACCTCAATCAACTTAAACCTTGCTTCGACCCTAATTAAACCTAAGTCAACTTAAACCTTAGTTTCAACCCAAATTGAACCTAAATCAACTTAATTTTTAGATTTAACCCAAATTGAACCTAAATCAACTTAAACCTTAGGTTCAACCTAAATTGTACCTAAATCAACCAAAACCTTAGGTTCAACCCAAATTGAACCTAACTTTGAACCTGATCCCTAAGTCTAACTTAATTTAGACTTAGTTCAAGTTGAACCTTCGTCAACTCTAGTTCAATCAAGATCTAACTTAAGTTTAATCTAGTTTAGACTTGGTTCAAGTTGAATTCCTTTTAGATATAGTCTAATCTAGATCTAAGCTAAGTCTAACCTAGTTTAGACTTTGTTCATACTCTATTTGGATTTGGTCTAAGTCAAACTTAACTTGGATCTAGACCAAATTAGCTAAACCATTAAGTTAACTCGATCCAACATGGGTTATCTCAATCTTTGGGTCAGCCCGACCCTTGTTGAATTAACCCAAATTGAGATCCTACTTTAAATTTGATCGAAACCTTAACCTCAAATTAATTAAGAGTTAATTTAAGTCCAACCTAACTCAGAATTAAAGAAAAATCAAGTATAAATTAATTCAAACTTCTTGCAAATCTAAATAAATTAAACATGATATAACCCAGAGGTTTAACTTGAATTAGTTCATCTTAACTTGATCTATTCTTAAGTTAGCCAACTTGATTTTGATTTGGCTTTTTTTTAAGTCAAATAAAAGAAAATAAAAATTAGTTTGATTTTAAATTAATTTTTGGTTAATCCTATTAACTTGTGGTTGGTTTAACAAGTTTAATGATAACTTGAGATAAAATCAACTTAGTCTAGGTTAATTCAAATTTTTTTGAGTCTCGCTTTAGGTCAGTTGAATCCAACACAAACTAATCTAAACTTAAATTAGGATGATTGAAGGTTAAGTAGGGTTTTGCCTCCTCTTATGGAAGTAAAAGCTCACTTAGCCTTGCTTAGGGGCAATTTGGGGTAAAATTATCAAACTAACATAAATGACATAAAATCCACCTTAAAAGACTTTAAAACTTAAACTTAAACTTTAAAATATAACTTCTTTTAAGCAGATATTTTGGAGGTGATGACCCATTGTTCCTAACAAAATATTTTCCATATATTTGTGACTAATCAAACCGCAAAATTTAATGACTCGAGACGACAGAACCATGGGATCTTGATTAAGTCATCCCAAACGAAATTAATAAAATAACAAAAAAATTAATCTAATAATAAGTGTTAAGCAACCTAAACTTTTTCATCCCCTAAAATCAAAAAATGACATTAAAACTTACATGAAACCCTATTGAACAAAGATCACCAAACGCAACTTTAACCCAACTACTTGAGTTTATGAAGATCTCTTGGATGACACAATCTGTGGTTAATGATAAGAATCTTTTAGTTTAAGTGGGATTAATCACCTCTCATACTAAGTAGATCAATGTAACTAAAAACCTCGGGATGACGGAGCCATAGACATCTTGACCGGGTTATCTAAAAATAAAAAAGTAAACAAAATAAAAAAATAAATTAAAGTATAAGTTTCTACTAACTTTGTTTTGCAGGGTCACAGAAGACAGAAATTAAGAGTCATCTTATATTTATTTTACATGTTTAGGATGTGCTAACTTTATTTTGCAGGGACGAAGCTTCAACACAATGAAATAAGACTTTAAATAAAAATCTAAATGATAAAATAAAACAAAATGACAAAACATTAAAATATACCCCAAAACAAGGAACTAAAACAAAACAAAACAACACGACAAAACAAACTACATGATAGTATTGAATTCTTATGGGTCTACAACCCTACAGTAGGACTTTGATGTTGTTTTCCATTGTGAAAACACTTTTATCTTTGAGAACAAATTTTAACCATAAATGAATTTTTTCTTAGATAGGTTTTAACTTTTTAAGGTGCAATTAACTATAAGAGTTTGTACTTATAGAAGAGAAAGAAACCCAAAATGGGTATTATTACCAAAATATCTGGTTATAAGGTTTTTTATGTGGTCTTCCTTGTGCGAGTATTTCCAAAACCTAACACTTTGGAATCCTCTTTGCAATATTTTCCACAAGAAAGATTTCCCTACATATTTTTTTTGTTTGTTCCTATTACTACTTGCCCTATCTTTTCTTCTAATTACTCATTTCTTAAGATTATCAATATAATCTAAGAGAACTCCACACTTCCTCCCTTCCAGCCCGTGCACTCACACCAAGCTCCCCACTCTTTCTTTGTTCAACCCAAGCTCCACTCTCCCTCATTGCTCACATAAATCCCATGCAAAACCACTCCCTCTTCTTACCATTCCTAGCCATGAAATACACCCTATATTCCTTTACGCAGTTGTCACCCTAACAAAATAACTACCTCCTATTGTTCCACACCTACCCAAGCACTCCCACCTTAGCCTTCCCTCTCCACCTTGCTGAGAATTT
>JXCR01143041.1:128748-174706 GCA_002079205.1 Phalaenopsis hybrid cultivar | reverse complement strand
GATAATTTTAATAACTAATAAATAACTAATGATACTAAGGAGGGTTTAATTGTGATATTCAATATATAAGAAAGTATCATTCTCCTTGTCAAGAAATTATAGTGAATGGATAAAGTGAATTAGTTCAATTTAGATTGTGCCAAATAGGAGCATACTTATTCTTTACCTTCTGGTCTAGGCATAAAGAATATTGACTAACCCTACACTTGTTTAGTGAATCTGCGGCTAGGTTGGGAGGATACCGGCTCTCACTTCGGAGCTCTCACATTCTCCTCACCTAAGGGCTAATATCTACATTTCAGTACCAAAGCGATAGGACTGATTTGGAGATTTTGTTCTGTCACTCTAAAATCTCCAATTCTACGCTNAAAGTCCTATAGCTAGACCTAGGCTACTAAAGAAATTTCTAGACCTCAACCAAAAGTGAGGTCAACAAAGAGCTACACTTTGAACTCAAAATTTTTTATTTTTACCAAGGATTTATCTTACATTGCCGAGATCTGAAATTCTGAAGTTTTTGGGAAGATTTTTGAGAAAATATTTTAGTGAAGAACTCTTAGTAGATTTAAGTTTAGAACGTTTCACATTATGACTTTCGAAATTTTAGGAATTTATTTAGATTTTCAAATATTTTCTTAGATTACCATGGTACCGGGAATGAGCAAAGGAAAGAGGAAAGTGGATTTTGATGATCAAAAGTTTGTCAACTACAAGGCTAAGATTTGTTTCAATAGTCTGCTTGCAACTAAGAAAGTAATTTTGTATCGAGCATTTAAAAATCTGGGTGGAGAAGTCAAAATATTAATCGTTGCTCAGTAGTGGGAGAATTTTTGTTACTTTACTATCGAGGCTATATTTGGTATAGTGATGGAATTATATGCCTAGTTTAAGGGAACTTATGAAGACTACATTTTTGTTCGAGGAAAAATAGTAGAATTTACTCCAAGAAGAATTAATAAATTTTATCAGTTAGAGGACATATATAGCTATCAGTACAAATCATTTTCTACTAAAAATGAGGCCTTAGATGAAGTTATTTCTTTTCTTACTATTGGAAGAGGAGCTTGGAAGGTGAAGAATAATGTTAAGGTAAACTTCCCTCTTTCTATGTAAATGTAGTACCTAAGGTCTGGCACAATTTTATATCTGCTAGAATGATACCAACAAATCATCATAGCGAGGTTACAAAGGATAGAGTCATCTTGAACTTTTGTATCCAGCAGATCAGAAGGATAGATGTAGGCTCTATTGTGTATAAAAACACTCGTTCTATTGCTTTGGGTGACACTAGTGGTGGATTAGCACACCCTGCCATGATCTTCACTTTATGTGAACAAGCAAGAGTTAATTTTGGAATGAATGAAGAGAGGATTGAACTATAAAACCTATTGGGCCTGTAAATATTGAAACTTATGAATCTTATGTTGGATGGAGATATGGAAATAGGATTAGGTATATTCCTTCTACTTCTAATACCCCTACTCTCAAGGGACTTATGGAGCAACAGATGATCCAATGGGGAGATATCTTAAGGATGGAAAATAGAATAGAAAATATGAAGGCCAGAAATGCACATAATTATGATTTGACAAGGTAGGAGTTTGAGTATGATGTTGCTTAAGATGATGCAATGGTTAGATATATGAGGAGTGGCCACTCAGTTCATTTTCCTAGTCACCCTGTTTTTACCCCATATCAGCAGCAAAACTTTGATGTAGACGAAGAAGAAGAAGATGATGACAGGTGATATTTTAGTTTGATCTTTTATTTATTTTATAGTTGGTTGTACTTTATTGTTGTTATTTTTTATTTTTAGAGTGTGAAACTTTGCTTTATTTTAGATGTTATGTTGTATTGTGAACAGTAGAATTGTAAAATTATTTTTACATTGGAAATCATTTCAATAATGTTGTTAATTTTTAGTACTTTGTTGAATATATTTGTATTAAATTATTTCTCAGCAAATTTTTATATGTCTGATGTGTTATTTAATGTTTTAAGTCTTATAGCTTTTCATATTAGCACGTGCAATATTTTATAGTTAAGTTTCAATATCATAACCTTCAACAATTAGTCTTTTATTTATATATTAAATTTTTACTTTCACCCTATATGTTTTAAGTTTTTCATGTAAAATCTTTTAAAAAATTAAGTTTGGGGCGAAAGAAAAATTCCTTTTTGAAGAAAGAAACTTAATTTTATTTGTCTTCAACTAGCTATATTTTCAAAAAATTTTAAATTTAACATGACCTTCGGTATTAGAGGGTGACTTTAGATAACTATATTTGAGTTTCTAAATACATAGTAAACATAAGTAAAAATTTTCAATAATAAAGGTTAATTTTAGAGATTAAAATATTTGGTATGAAAGAATAAGACTATATTTTTTCTATTGTAAGTAAAGGAATTTGTATTTTTGAAATATTTAAAATCTTAAAGATTCATGTCAGAAGAAAAGAATAAAACTTTATGAAAAATCTTTAAAGCTAGTTTAAATTTATAAAGTGAAGGAATGTAAAAAGTTTTTAACTTTAAAAAGAGGATAACAAAGTTAAAAATAATTAAAGGCTATTCAGATATAATAATCCTCACATAAAAAAGAAGAGCAGAAAAAAAATGAAAAAGGATTGAAAATGATCTTGAATGAATATAAAAGAAAAGAAAAGAAAAAAAAAGAAGAAAAAGTAGAAAAAGATGTGAGGAGAAGCTTGAGGAGATACCTAATAAAAAATTGGCTTCACTTGAATCAACTTAATGAAAAAGGCATGGCTACATTCTCTAAACTTATATTTAAGTATTAGCATATTTACTAATAAAGTTTCATCAAGTTCCTTTTCATATGGATATTCTAAGTAGCTTTCATATGACAATTTATAATTTTCCTTGAAAAGAATAGCAAATCAAAAATCTTAGAACTGATTGCTAGATTCTTATCCCTTTAGTATTAACTGGAGTTATTTTTCATTTTTGTTAAGTTATGTTATTGTATTTAGTGGACTAAAATATGAAAATCTAGAAGTTAAATTCTTTGCCATGAGTTATATTTTTATGTAGTAAAGGAGTTACTTGAGGAGAAGTAACATTTAAGTTTGGGGGATTTTAATATACCAAAAATATATGCATATTTAGACCTATATTTTATACTTATTTTTAGTAATATTGTGCTTTAAAGGAGGGTATTTTTCATGTTTTATTGCAGAATACTTATTTTTAGGACTTGAAGCAAAAAGAAGGAAATTTGGAGTCAAAATGACATTTTTGAGGAAATACTCAGCGTTGACGGCGCCATTTTATAAAGAGCACATAATTAATTCATTGATTAGAAAACTCTCTCTTCCACTCCCCCCAAACCACTAAAAGTTCTTTAGTCATTTATTTCTTTAGATATTTGAGTTTTTATGGTAAGTTGAAGTATGAATTCTTTTCTAAGAGTTTTTAGAGAGTGAGAGAAGTGGGAGATTTCTTCTTCCTACATCTTCTAAGAGAGAATCAAGAGTATGGTAAAGAGAGAAAGAGTTCAAGAGAGGCTACAAAGGATTTGCTTTGAAAAGAGTTTCAGATAAGTGTTGTTTGTTTATTAATATTATATGAACTTTCTTTTATATATAAAATCTGTGTTTTATTGTATCTTTCTCATGAAGTCTAAGTAGTTTCATTTATATTTCTCCTTACTCTAAGATATGTTGAAATGAAGAGATAATTGGATGTGCCAATTTTAAAATATAAAATAAATTGTTATAATTTTTCAACTCCGTTCTTAATTTACTTTTTGATCTGGCCAATTGAAATGTTAAAATATGTTGTGAAACATATGATTTGGGAAATGAAGTATGAGTTCTACAACAGTGTGAGAATCACATTTAATTCGATGGAGGAGTATTTTGTTCATGGAATTAAGTGCAAATAAATAGGGAAATAAATATTTTTGGGCATAGAATTGGAGAGTTTAAGGTGACAGACTAAAATTCCCAATTTGGTCTTAGTTTTTAGGAACTAAAGCAAGCGTTAGCCTTCAAGGGAAGGGAAGTGGGAGCTCTAGAGTGAGAGGCAGTATTATCTCAGCTTAACCACATATTTAGGGACTAAATATGAGATTAGCCAATGATTTTCTATAACACTGAATCAGGGTAGAGAATTAAAATTGATCTTATTGGGCACAATACATATTTAAATCATTTATCTCATCTCATTTTACCGAAAACTTATTGCAGTGGGAAAGATGCTTTTTCATATTAAATAACTTCATCACATAAACAAAGCTTGGTAGTTACTGTTTAAACTTTGCATTTCAATTTTGCTGGTAGTTAATAATTTAGTTATGATAGTCCATCAAACATTCAAAATTTAGTGACAGTAATTATATTTTATTGTTGTGAATTTCCTAGTTATATTATCACTTCAAATTTAAACCTTACTCGTGGGATCGATATTTGGGTCTTAAATAGAAAGTCTTGTATTACTTCATAATGATATGTATACTTGCGTAGAATCCCTACATAAATTGCTTAAATTTCTTATTCATAAAATAACACATCAAGTTTTTAGCACCATTGAAAGCAGATTCAACTTTATATAATTTACACAACTATATCATCAAGATCAACGCCACTCATTAGCATTGAAAAAATCTTCATTTGGAAAATGTTCATTAATTTCCTATTCAAAACAGAGTGGTTTTTCTAATTCAAGCCTAAAAAAATGATCTGAAATTTGATTCTCAGCTCCCTTCCTATCTACTATTTCAAAGTCAAATTCTTGCAAAAGAAGAACCCATCTTATCAATCTTGGTTTTTGCATCCTTCTTTTTTATTAAATACTTAATAGCAAAATGATCTATATGTACTATACATTTAGTTCCAATTAAGAGTGTTCTGAATTTATCAAAAGCATATACTACTCCTAATAACTCTTTCCCAGTTGTGGTATAACTAATTTGAGCTTCATTAAGAGTTCTACTAGCATAGTAGATAACTTTGAAAATCTTATCATATTTTTATCTTAAAACTACTCCAATAGCATAATCACAAACATCACACATTAATTCAAAAGGGTTTCCCCACTCTGATGAAATAATAATTGGTGTTGTGACTAATTTTTCTTTTAATAATTCAAAAGCTTTTAAGCACTCTTTATCAAAATTAAAAATTATATCTTTTTCAAGCAAATAACGTAGAGGCTTAGCAATTTTTTAAAAGTTTTTAATATATCACTTGTAGAATTCAGCATGTCCTAAAAAACTCCTAATTTCCCTTACACTTGTTGGGTGAGGTAAATTAGTGATCACTTGAATTTTTGTAGGGTCTACTTCCATACCATTTTCTAAAATTTAATGTCCCAAAACTATTCCTCCTGCTACCATAAAATGACATTTTTCTCAATTAAGGACTAATTTTTTTTCTTCACAGCACTTAGGAACTTTTGATAGATGTTCTAAACATAAGTCAAATGAAGTTCCAAACACTGAAAAATAATCCATAAGAACTTCAATCCTATTTTATATTAAATCACAAAAATAGCAATCATGCATCTTTGAAAATGTAGCAGGTGCATTACATAAACCAAAGGGCATTCTTCTAAAAGCAAATGTACTATAAGAACTGGTAAAATTTGTTTTCTCTTAATCCTCAAAAGCTATTTGTATTTGGTGATAACCAGTATATTCCATCTAGAAAATAAAATTATTTATGCCCAGCTAGTCTATCCAATATCTGATGTAAAAAGGGTAGTGGAAAATCATCTTTTCTAGTGACGAGGTTTAATTTTATATAATCAATGCATATTCACCATGCTGTGACTTATATTATTAGTATTAACTCATTATGTTCATTCAAAGTCACAGTCACTCCTCCTTTCTTAGGAACGTAGTGAATTGTACTAACCCATGCATTATCTGAATTAGGGTAGATAATTCCAGCATCTAACCACTTTAGAATATCTTTCTTAATAACTTCTTTCATAATAAGATTCAATCTCCTTTGAAGATCAGCCCTGGTTTTACAGTTCTCTTCCATATGAATTCTATGCATATAAATTGAAGGACTAATTCCATTTATATCAGCAATTGTCTATCCAAAGGCTTTCTTATAACTCTTTAAAGTTCTCATCAAACTCTCTTCTTCTTCTGTAGTTAATTTTGAGGAAATTATGACAGATAATGTAGAGGAATCACCTAAAAAAGCATACTTCAAATATTCAGGAAGCAACTTCAACTCAAACTCGGGAGGTTTTTCAATCGATGGACAAAAAGATGTATATTTTTTTGTCATGTCCAAAACTTCAAAACTTACTCGAACATAATTTGAATCTTCCTTATATAAATCTTTATATTGATCTAATTCCTCTTCTTGCTCATGTTCCAACTCTATCATCTCTGATTTTTCTTCATAAGTTATTTTGCACTGACATTCACTTAAATATCTTATAACATCCATTCTATAGCATTCATCATCTTTACCTTTTGCAGGGTATTTTATTGATTTGAAAATATTAAATGTAAATATTTGATCATTGACGTGCATAGTTAATTCTTCTTTCTGCACATCTATCATTTCTCTTCATGTGTCTAGGAATGGTCTCCCCAAAATGATAGGTATCTCCTTATCTTCCTCCATATCCAGCACAATGAAATCAACAAGAAAGATAAATTGAACCACTTTCACTAGGACATCTTCTATAACTCCTTTACGATAAGTTATTAAATGTTCTGTTAACTGCAGTGTTACAGTAATAGGGTTTATTTATCCTAATTCCAATCTTTTAAATATTGATAATGGCATACGGTTGATGTTTACTCCTAAATCAAATAAAGCTTTCCCATAAAATATGTCTTCTATTGCACATGGAATTGTGAAGCTACCAAAATCTTTAAGCTTTTCACGAAGCTTTTTCTGAATTATAGCATTGCACTCCTCACTAAGTACAACAGTATCATTATCTTCAAACTTTCTTTTCCTGTTAAGAATATCCTTCATAAACTTCACATAGCTTAGCATTTGTTTTAGAGGTTCAGCAAATGGAATATTAATTGTGAGCTTCTTGAAAATTTCCAGAAATTTTAAAAATTGCTTATCCAACCTTTATTGTCTAAGCATCTGAGGAAATGGAGGTGGTGATTCTTCCAAATCAACTTTAAGTGGAGAAATAGGTCTCTCTAAACCTTTCGGAGCATCCTCTTTTGGTTCTTTAATCACTTCTCTCTCTACTTCAGTTTCTTTTTGAACTCCACCTTCCAATTCTCTTCCACTTCTGAGTTGAACAGATTTTACTTGTTCTTTATTATGGTCTTTCGGATTTATTTCTGCATTACTAAGAAGTGTTCCTTGGGATCTATTACTTAATGAATTTTTATTTGTCTCAATTGATTCTTAATATTTCTAATTGTAACTCCTTGACTTTATAGCTGATTTCCTATTTGTGACACTACTTCTTCTATAGACAACTTCTTCTCCTCAAATTGTGGATTAATGTTAAAACCTAAAGGATAAGTAGGTCTATAATTACTATTATCTTAATTGTTTCAGTTTCCCAATGGGTTTACTTGATTTTTCCACCATTGCTGATAATTACCACCCGTAGCATTATTCCAATTAAAGTTGGGATGATTCTTCCAATCTGGGTTATAACAATTTGGATATTGGTTTATGGCATTTAAAGTTTTTAATGATGCATGAGAATATACCATTTGGTATAATGAATTCTCTTCAATCATAGGAACTAATTGAGATAAATTCATTCCAAGTTGGTATAACTTTCTTGAAATTACAGCAACTTGATTTGTTAACATGGAAAAAGCATCAGTTTCGTGAATATTGGCTACTTTCTTAAGATTTACTCTTTTAGAAGGCCACTGAAAATTATTGGTAGACATCTCTTCTATTAAAGCATAAGCTTCATGAAATGGTATTGACATCAATGAACCACCAGCAGTGGCATCCATATTAGATCTAAGAGATCCAGCTAATCCATTATAAAAATGTGAATTATTAACCAATCTGGTATAGAACTTTCTTAAGAGTTCTTTAAATCATTCTCATGCTTCATAAATAGATTCCCCTTCAAACTGACAAAAAAAATGTAATATCATTTCTAAGCTTCATAGTTTTTTATGGTGGAAAATATTTAGCAAGGAATTTCTGTGCTAAATCACTCCAAGATCTGATAGATCTAGGTGATAACGAATGTAACCATATCTTGGCCTTATCCCTCAATGAGAAAGGAAATAATCTAAGTCTTATAACATCATTTGATACACCATCATATTTAAATGTAGTACATAATTCTAGAAAATTGGCAAGCTGTAAATTTGGATCTTTACTTGGAGCTCCCGCAAACTCAGCTGGGTTTTGAATATTACAATGAAGTTCATCCACCGTAGGGTTTGCATAATCTCTTAAAGGTCAAAACTCTTCAGTATTTTGATTATTTTGATTTGTCATTTCTTGAAATTTTTCAGTAATTTTTAATTTCTCAATTTATCTAATAGTTCTTTCTATATCAGAATCATAAGGCACAAGTCATGTGGAACCTGAACTACGCATACATTACTTTAAAACACATAAAATAAAATTAAACAAAAAATTAAAACACACAAACAAGAAATTTATATATAAATGACACTGCAATGTTCCTAAAAATAAATCTTAACGTTTAAATAAGACTTACTAAATATTTTGTTTTCTAAAAAACTTCTTTTGAAATTTTTTTGCAAATTACTATTATATTTNATATATATATATATATATGTAAAATGTGATGTATGTGATTATATGATTAATTTCCTTAATAGTTATTCTTAATTTACAACAAAGCCAAAAAAAAAGCTTGATCCAAAGCAAAAGCTAGGTAAATCTTTTACTATGAAACAAATAGGAATGCAATTATAATATTTCAAAATGGGATACTACGCAAGTATACGTATCATTATCAAGTAATATACAACTTTCTGATTAAGTCTCGAATATCGAACCCACAGGTAGGACTAAATTTAGATAACAAATTTTTACTTAGCAATATATTCTTACTTAAACTTAAGATGCTAAAATAAGAATGACAGCTCGATTCTTTTTGTAATTTTTTATAACTTAAAATAAAGTAAGAAACTAATTAACTTAACTAAAATACTTGCAAGATGAAGGCAATATGTATAAAATAGGTTTTTTCATATAATGAATCAGTGATGAATATATATTTTTCGTTGTGGAAGTATGTTATATGTGTTGTGTCAAATAGGATCAACAATATTCTTTATCATTACTAGAGATGCTATAAAGAACATTTTCTAATCTGTAGTTTGAATAGTCTTGAAGACCGGCTGGGCAAGGAAGATACTAGCTCTCACTCTAGAGTTCCCTCTTCTCCCTCCGCCTAAGGGCAAACATCTCGTATCAAAACCTAAAACTATAAATCAAATGGGGGCTTTAGTCTGTCACTCTAAAATCCTTTAATTCTACACCCTTAAAAAGTTTATTTCCCTTTCTATTTGCACTCATACCCATGAACTATATTCTCATTCATGAAATTAATATGTGATTCAAACCATTTATTAACTAAGACAATACCATCTCAGATCTTATATTTCTCACAACAGGTATTAACATCTTAATTAGTCAAATCAAGAAGTAAATGAAGTGCAAGGTTTTGAATCATCACAACTTCATCCAACAACAAATTCTAATACTTCACAAAAATTTCCTTAAATATTTAATCACTTATCATTTTAAAGAAAAGATAAAAAAAAACTACTCAAAATCTATGGAGAAAACACAACCACACATGAGTTTAAAAGTAGAAATCATGCACACAAAAAAGTAAACTAAATTAAAACCAAGTCTAGACACAAAGATAAACACTTATCTCAAATTCTCTCTACCAAATGTCTTGAAATTCTTTTGAACTCTCTTCCTTCACTCACAATACAAACTAAAACTCAAATTAAAAAGAAATGGTGGTTGGCGGTGATGGTAACGACTTAGATTGATGATGGTTGTAAAGTTGATGGGTGGCTGGCCTCTCTTTCTGAAAAATCTAAGTCTTTTCAAATAAAAATCTAAGCGGTGCTTGGGTGTTTCTTCAAAAAGGTGTCTCCATTCAATGAATATTTTAGAAGTTGCCTCCTCAATAAGCCAATTGAATGAATTTTTGTGTCCATGGGTTATTTCCCATATTTTTATCAAGGCTTGCTTCAAACACCTCTTCAAAAATCCACACAAATTAAATAAATCATCAAGTAATTACTTCTGGGACTTAAGCGCGAGGTACCTCGCGCTTAGGCGCAGAACCTCTTCCTTAGGTGTCAGACTTGGGCGGTTAGGCACCCGAGTTCATTCTTGCACATTTCTTCATTTTTTCTCCAAATTTGATCCTTTTTCAATTCTTTTAGCATTTTTCATCTATTTGATTGTACCTGAAAGAAAAACACACAAATACCTTTCCTTAAAGCGCAATATCTCAAAAATAGGTATAAAAATGTGTATAAAAATATTATATATTTAAGGTGTATCAGGTACCCAAGAGTACTCTTGATAAAAAAGAGTTTCACTTATATTATTGTGAACATGGGGCAATAAGTACTCAGAGGAAGGTATTTCGTGTGGGAAAAGTTCAGGTGCTTCAAGCCTTACGCTAAGATATCGGGCAAAGAGTGAGTCTTTAAAATCTCGAATGGAAAGTAGCTCATCAGTAGATCGGGCCCACGGAATAATCATAAATTATCTTTACGGGGATATCCCTACATGTCAAAGCACATCTGGGCCATAAAGACAGAGGACAAATCATCATATCCCAAATGAGCGGCAGCTCATCGTCATCGACGTCCATATAATATCAACGACGTCAAGGAGCGACAAAGATCAAATGAGATTAAAAAAAAAAGTAGGTAGAGTGATACTAAAGAGTTAGATGTAGTTGGGTGGGTACTAAGAACCTGTCATACACAACTACTAGGTTTCAAAGTCCACCCAGTCGTGAAGGTAGTCGACCCAGCATGTCTTGAGAACCCTGGTCAGCAATCTGTGAATTGTGTCATCCATGGGTAACTTAGTAGCCCTAAAATTAGAGGAAGGAAACTCAATTCAATAACTATAATCTGGAGCTCCAAAAGGTGGGACTCATTCCTAATAAAGTGGTGAAGATGCCTCAGGAAAGAAGAGAAAAAGAGATTCAACTACAAAGCTAGAAACGCTCCACACAATAGGACTTACACTTCGCTTGGGTTAGGGAGCCTTCTAACACATTAGGCTCACTAGACAACCACCTATGAAATAGTTATACTAGGCGAGTCTGGTTGGACAAGCACGGGGCTTCTCCTCTGGACATGCAAATATGAATGTTATTATCTAGAGCAGTCCTTAATATTGTGGAAACCCTATTAGCATATTGATGCACCCCTAGTGTGTGGTGTTTTTATGCGTATTTTATCTCAATTTAAATCCCCGGTACAATGCCAAAACTTAGCCCATCCCAAAATTATGTAGTGATTTAGCTTCAAAAATATGGTCAAAAACTTGACCCAATTTATATTTAACGACTAGTAAGCAAAATCGATATGTTATGAAATACAGATAATAATTCACACACTATGGGGTATATGCAAGTGCACGTGTCTCTTCAAGTAATATAGGGATTTCTTTAAAAAACCCCATTATCAATCCCATAGAGAAGCAAGGTAAGAAATCCCCTAAGCTAGTTCTAGTCTACTACTATCATTCTTTAATTTGGAAGGTCGATTTAAGTGGTTTTTCTAACAATTACTCCTAAAGAAAAGTCTTAATTTTAAAACAACAAACAACTACTCCTAAATGAAAATATGAATTTTAAAGATAACTCTTTATGGATCAATTGGTTTAGTTAATTTTGAGATGTTAAAAACTATTATTTTTAAGTAGTGAATTGGATAATGTATAGGAATAAGATACATTAATTATTACATGTGCCAAATAGGAGCAATCCTATTATTTACCCTCAGAGTGTGCATAAAGAACATTGACTAATCCTGAGTTTGGTCTCTAAATCCGTCATTTGGTTGAGAGATTACTGGCTTCCACTCCAAAGCTCCACTTCTCCCATGTTTGAGGGCTAACAATCTCACTTTAGTTTCCAAGCAACTCGACTAAATTGGGTGTTTTCGTCTGCTACCCTAAAATCTCCAATTCTGCTCCCATCAAACTATCTTTACCTATTTATTTACACTCAACCCCATGAAATTAAGTTTTATTTTTTACTTTGTAGAAAGCATGACTCCTTTGGATCATATATTTCTCAACAAATTTTAACATTACAACAGGCCTAAATTGCAATATAAATGAATTTCAAGGAGAAAACATCACATTTATAACTTAATAGATACTAACATGCATCCCAAATCCTGCACATAAATCCTACTCATTGCAAAAGAAAAATAAAATGAAAATAATGGCATAATCTTCTTATGACACTTTTTCAAAATAAGAAGAAAGAGTAAGAAAAACTACTCACAAAGCATGATGAAACACAACAAAAAACTTCATTACATCAAAGCAAACCCACTAGAGAAGTGTTTGCAAACTCATAAGATAATGAAGAACATAAAACCTAGTTTTTTCCCCTTAAAAAAAAGATGAAAATCTCTCCCACAAATTCTTCTGCTGATCCATGCAATACTAGTACAGTTCCTCACAGATTCTCTCAAAATCCCCTCTCCAATCTCTCTAGTAAAGGTAGAAATCTATATTTTTAATTCCATTCTAAGCCCTCAAAACATTCCTCTCGATTTTCCCTTCAACACACGCCTACCTCTCTCCATGAGAGGTGTCAATTAGAACCACCTTGTGTCTAGATTCATTCCATTATTTTAAAGAGACAAAATTCCTTCTTTTTCCCAAAAGAGGCATCTTTTTATTCCAAGAGTCAAATCTCTTCATTCAAGAGCCTTTCCGAAGTGTCTAAATTCATTGAACCACTTCATGGAGCGTTTGATTCACTTAGATCCTTCTAAAACATCTCAAAATAGTCAAAAATAGCCAAAAATAAGTCAAAACCCGCCTTCGGTGCCACCTTGCAGTAGACTTCATTTGACTCTGTTTCAACTCTGTTTCGCCCTGTTTCAGTTGTGTTTTGTCTTTTTTCAGATATACCTACAAAATAAGCATGAATTAAACCTTTATTTAAAGTGTAATTCATTCAAAAACAAGTGAGATGTGTAAATGAGATTAAGTATAGAAAGACACATCGAAATGTGCTAGGTCAGAATTTTTTTTTTTTGCTCATTTTTACTCCAAATTGAACCATTTTTTCTTTCTTCTTTACAAAGTCAATTTCTTGTACCTAAAGCCAAAAATACACAAAATATCTTCCTTTAAAGTATAATATAATTAAAAATATGCATAAAATGAGCATGAAATATACTTTAAAAATAGGTAATTTTTAGGTACATCACATATGCAAGAAATAAAAGTGCTGTTTTTTAAGTCCTGAAAATTTTAATCCTAAATTTTAATTATTTTAAATATTTTATTTAGGTTTTTGTAGAGAAAGCTTTAGAATTTTAAATCCTAAAGAGTCTATATTGCATCCTGAATCTCAGACAAGCTACATAAATAAACACTGAAAATATGTGAACGTGCATTCATACAATATGACAAAAAAGACAAGCCAAATAAAAATATTAAGAAAGGCCAGTGACGTTAGGTTGACAACATATCTCAAAAAAGAAAAAGGTGTTTGAACTCCTCATAAACATGTCTGTTCCTATTTTTATACATTAATGTGAGAATACAAAATTAAGATACTCTTATTTTTCTTGTTTTTAGACAAAGTTACTACTTGTGTTTTACCTTTATTGTGTTGTTTTTTGTGCTTATGATTATTTTTTATGATATTATGAATTTTTTTAATGTGATTCCTTTATTTACGAATGGTCACAGGTGGTGCAGGTGATCAGCGACTTCTTCGACCTCATATTTTGTGGACCCTTTAGACCACCTAGCATAGATAAAAGAGGAGGTTGTCTACACCTGTCAATGCTTCCAATGAAGCTGCACCTCCTCTGGCACCACCTCCCCCACCTGTTGTTGTTACACCTCCCGTGGCATCTCCTCCCCTACCGGCTATTGCTATACCTCTTGCAGCATCTCCTCCCACAGTCGTTGTTGCCACCCCTCCAATGGCTAATGTCTCCGCACCATATGTTTTCTCGTCTCCTGTGATGTCTGTTGTTTCCTCAACTATTACTCCACTTGTTGTTATCATAACTTTTGAGCCTAGCCCGTCGACTCCTTACCCCTTGAGAGTATTCTTATTACTAGAGGGGGACTTTTATGTTTATTTTAATAGTGTATTATGTTTATTCTTCATGTTATATGTTTTTTCAGTAATTAATTTGTTTCTTAAGCAGATTCATTCCCCACAATCTACCTGTCAGCTACAACACAGAGATTATCAGAATCAGTTACAATGAGATCTATCTGTCACTGAAGCAGATATCTTTAGCCACACGGGACATGTCATTTAAAGTGTTTTAGGTACGATCATGTAATTCAAATAAATTTGTCTTCTTTCAGTTATTTATTATACTAACATATGATTTTTTTTTTGTTACAGAGGTCCTTCACCAAGCTTCCAGAGCATAATGAACAGATTCATCAAATCTTCAAGATTTGGATAGGCATCACCTTGTTGACATGTTCATGATAGCCCATAGGAGGGGTAAGCGGTTTGCCTGGATTGGTGAGGGGCTATGGGTTCAGTTGACCATGGCTTGGGCCTTTCTTGATTATGATAGGAAGAGGCAAAGGAACTAGACAAACTGGGTGATTGAGTGGCTAGGGGAGTTATACACTATATTGATGGATCAGTTCCTCATATGAGTATTATAGGCGACAGGAAAATTTTTTTTAAGATATTTCAACATCAATTGAGTTTTTGGAGTAATTTCTAGCATTAATCATTTTTGCATGCTACACAGACCATGGAGTTAATCCATGTTCCCTCCATTGAGGACCTACATGTCTGAACTCATCGGTGCCTCGGGACTGTGTAATAGGTCTTGGGGCAATTCGTGACGAGTTGCTATAAGTTAAAAACCTTAATATAAAATTATATTTTGACTCTAACTATTGAAAGTGTCAATCAAACACTAGTTTTCATCATGCAAGAAGAGTTTGAGCAGCTCCAGAAGAGTCATTTTGTCACTTGGACCCATACTGTAGCCAGTAGCAGCGGTAGTCAGTCTACCACTGCGCATTCGAAGTAAAATTTTTGGACCCAGACGATAGAGAGAAGGGGAGATTTTATGGCCTTGGAGCAATTGGCATAACCTTTGAGGCCAACCTCTTTTGTGTTCCCATTCTTAGTTCTCCGAGCTTCTCACAGTCAGGTTAGGAGACTTTTGTCAGGTAAGTGCTTGTAATGATTGAGGAAATCTGCCAGTTGCACGAGCAGATGCTACAAGGCAAACATAGAGTCAAGGTCTCTCTAGTACGCATGGCGGAGACTTTAATAGAGAGCCAGAGCAAGTAGCCAATGACATCCATGCATGAAGAGGAGGAGGACTAGGATGATGGAGATGATGAACAGTTTTTTTTTGTCTTATTTTAGTTGTAAGCATTATGACAAACATTTATTCTCAAATTTTTTTGCTTAAATTTAGTATTATTTTTTTGTGATGATTTGTGAAAGTATCTTCCTTTTATTAATGATATAGTTCAGAGATATGATCTGTGATATGGCTATGGTTAATGTGGTTTGTGATGTGTTATGTGTTTTTGTGCGGTTATGAAAATGCAATTGATTTTGTAAATTTTTTCTGTGTTACAAATCTGAGTCCATTTTTGGATGCAAAATCTCACACTAACATTACAATATTATTTCGTCATTCAACAATATTTCTAATGAAAATTTGTCAATATTCCGATGCTAATATTCATCTTTTGATATTTTTAAACGCAAATGTTTACGTATAATCAAAATCGATGTCAATATGATCTAAGACCGATGAAAATAATTTGTGTCAGAATATTTCGATGTAAATTAGACTAAATTAAAATTTCCGACTCCCACTTTAACGTCAGCACAAATCAGACAAAAAGCATATGCAAATCTAACTCTGCTCCTTAAATATCGTTGGTTTTGCGTTTAATTTGCGTCTCACATAATAGATGCAAATATGTTGAATTATTCTAGTGCAGCAAGAGAAATTTTCTATGCTTAAAATCTATAATTAAATAATAGAAATACTTACTAACATATCAAATAGTTTTTAATGATTTAACCCTCTCAGGATTTGACAAATTCGAATCGCAAGATTTATTAAATCTCATTCAAACTTAATCCTACTTGCAACCAAACAACCCGTTAACCTAACACTTGGACGTTGTATAGGAGCCGGTTTTAAGCATGATTTATGCATGATTTAAGCTAAATATTGCCAAATGGAATAAAATACCACTGTAAATCTTGAGTTCATCTAAATCTCAGAACTAGCCAAGAGTATGAATGGCGCGACGAGAAATACCTTTCCACAATGATATCTAGTAGGAGCAGAGAGAAATGATGAGAAAGATGGGCGTTGTGGTGGTCTTTGTGAGCCTAGCTCCCATCATTCTCTTTCCCAGCTAGTTGTATTGGCCGACGACTATATAAGTACCCTAGAGGCGATGGTTTTGGTAGAAACCGGGAGAGGGTCGGGGAAGATAAATGAGTGTTTGGGTGAAACTGGGAAGGGGATGAGGGAAGAAGATAAGCGGGGGTTTTGGGTGAATCTGAGAGAGGATAGGAATACAAAAAAGAAGAAAAGAAAAATGGGAATTTTTTACGTTGAGTTAATAATAACATCATTTACCAATTGCTTATAAATGCTATAATAGTCATCAGTTTATATCAACATTTAAAACGACGTTAAAATTGTTTAAATTTAGTATTATCATGGATAATGTCTATAAAATTTTACTATGTTCTTTTATCATTTTTTTTATTCATTAATTATACTAGCACTTCATTGGGTCTATTCACTCTAGTTAATTTTTTGTAATCTAATAAGTGTTATCACCAAGTTTTTTCATGTGAAGAAACACATTTCTCTTGGTTGTAATAATTCATATTTACCTTTCTATTTGACACATTTGGATGAACATACTTTTTTATCTAAGATAGAAATTCTTAAATTATAGTATATTTCTTGTTAATATAATTAATTTAAAATATTGCCACATTTCTTTTATTAAAAGTATCTCTTAGAGGTGTGCTTAAGTTTTAGTGAACTTTGAAAATTTATTCTTTTTGGGAGATTGATCGAGCCTATTACTCAACTTGATTTTAACATGACTTTAATGATATAATTTTTCTCTGTATTTCATATATGTTGAATTAATTTATTTGTCTCACCTTATTAGACCTTTTTCTGTCTTTGGAAACTAATATGCAATAAAAACATTCTTATATCATCACGTTTTTTTTTGTTCAAACAACCCCCATTATAACCATTTTCAAAATCTAACATTAAGGCTCTTAATATTTGCTCATCTTCATCCACATTTCGGCATTTTCCTTCTACCCAATCCTTATTTGAAGATCTATCTCACTAATAATCATTAGCAACCCAATTTCACAGATAACCAAAAATGATACAACCTTTCAACATGATAAAAGCTATCCGCCCCAAATATTGAAATGCACTGCTTACTCGACGTTCAAGTTTAAAAGTTTTAACATAAACTATCATTACTTTCTCTACCGTAGATATTGTTAGGTAGTAGCATTGTACTGCTAAAGATAATAATTTAAGAGTCTCACATCAGTTAGCAAGGTGTTGGATTGCCTTGATAGTATTGAACAAAAGGTGAATGAGATTTAGGAGATTATATGAGAGATTAATCTGAAATCGACTGGGTTTAAAACAAAGTTATACTTTAAAAAAATAATAATTTGCTAAAGACGGGCCATAAAAAAATGGT
Source organism: Phalaenopsis hybrid cultivar (assembly GCA_002079205.1). Taxonomy (NCBI): domain Eukaryota; kingdom Viridiplantae; phylum Streptophyta; class Magnoliopsida; order Asparagales; family Orchidaceae; genus Phalaenopsis; species Phalaenopsis hybrid cultivar. Next base: position 156,782 of record JXCR01143041.1, on the reverse strand, counting down.
GCATTTATATGCAAACTATCCAATTTCTATGCATTTACATATCAAACATTTAAACTTTTACTTTTCTTATCTTTTTTCCACCAAACTTTCGTATCACATAAAAAGATATCATCATTTTAACTTTTAAAAGTTGAGACTCACAATTCCACCGTAAAAATTGAATTTTAGGTTTACATATGCGAATACACAAGAATTGAAAGGTATGTATGTAAATCTTCCAAAATTAAATAAAATAAAAACTTGTGTAGTTCAGTCCATCCCACTTGTTTTCTAATAAAAAATATGAATTGAAAGAACTTTATGATGCATTTATGCTTTAGCAAAATGCAAACACTTTTTTGAGCCCGCAGTTTGGTTCAATAAACAAACAGAATCATTTTATTCAATGACTAAATTGTGTATTGCCTGAAAGTATTCATCTTTAGTATTGTAAGAGGATAATTGGAATGAAATAAATTTTCCTGGATGATCACTCATTGCCTGCAATGTTGCCTAACAGTTCCATCTAAATCTCATGCGACTGAAGATGCTCAATATATTTCAACCTTGAGGAAAAATTATATTTAAATGGATGAAAAAAGATACGAATATATTTGCACAATTCACAATAATTAATACATTGTTTACATTGGATTAGTTGTCCATAGAAAGTTACGGTGCTATATAGGCTATTATAGTTTACAAACGCTCTCAGTTAGAAAAAATCGACAAAAATGAAATAAATGAACCGATTTGACGGATAAGTTTTTTTATTTCATCCTGTTTCTCTCATTTTTAGATCCTCAAATTGCAGTTTGTTTTATCGTTTCATTTCTTTTATTTTTTTTCTTGCGCCCTGTTCATACGGGAAAATGATACCAAGCCAATACTACTTAAGGAAAAATATGAAATTTATTACAACCCACAAAAAGAGTCATGACACGTTCCCCGGCGCAGAAAATACAACAACATAAATCAAGTACGACTTAATTAACTCCTCTCAAACGCATGGCAAGAGTCTATAAATTTGCGCATTGAGCAGGAGCGAAGTAGAGGTTGCCCCCTTGGACATCATAGACGATATGCATGTTCTGCTGCTGAAAGTTGCCAAAGAGGGATAAAGATTGGTCGCTCGGCAATATAGCCAGGCACAACAAGCTGCCTCCCGCATCAGAAACCAAATAATTTTCTTTCGGCAAATCCATATCAGCGCCCTGAAAATTAAATATAAGCTTTGGCGGCTGAAAAGAACCATCGGAAGGAGACGAGAAGCAGAGATCAAATGTGTTCCCCGACGCCACCGGCAACCCCATCTGTGACTGAAACTCTTGCTTCAAAACATCATATGCGGACGGGACCAACATTGTGAAACTGGTGCCGGAGTCGATGATTAACCCTCCGCTGCCATCGGATGAAATCGCGAACGCGGAGCTTGGGATGGAGAGCTGAGTGGAGCCCACGGTTATTCCCTGGAGAGAGAGGTAGTAGTAAGTTGGAATATTAGGGCTTTGTCCCAAGGGCGTGGTTTGAGAAGAGGAATCGGGGTTGGCGAGGGATCCGAGGAAAAGAGGGCTGGTAGATTGTGAGTCGTAGGGGGTGAGGCAGTAGGAGAATTTTTCTGAGCCAAGCTGGGAGACGAGGGACAACTGTCCTCCACCCATACCCAAAAGACCGGAGATCGTCGTTGCAGATCCCATTTCCGAGTTGCTGCATCCGAAAGCTAAGGTCGGTACATTTGTGCCGCCGAAGGAGAAGGTCTCAGTGCCCATGGTTCCGCCAACCGTGGCGCTACCGTACGGGGAGTAAAAGCTGTTGTGAAATTGATGGCAATTTCCTTTTCGTTAATTTTGGTTAAATTAAAGAACATATATAACTAAATTGTCAACCTATTTAATTTTTTCTTTAATATGGCATAAAGAAGTAATAACTAATAAGCCTTAGAATTTTTTTAGTAATTTGTAGGTTATTTTAAATGATAATTTTTAATAGAGAAATTTACATAACTTGTATATGATTCTTACTTATAAGTATATCAAAAAGGTGTTTGTACTAATCTTAATAAAATTTAATGATTCAAAAGAACAAAATATGATAGAGTTTGATCTACTACATTGAGATCGTGAGACCTTCTTGACTTACCAAAATCGATCGAGGCACGAAATGAATAAGAAGATGACTGGATGATACAAGCACGGGTCTTTCAGCCAGAAATAAAACAAAGAAGTATCCGAGTCAACCATTACAAGAAAGTCAATGAGATGAGATATCCTATCGCTTGTTAAAGCAAATTCAAGAGAAGATCTAATCTCATAGTATATACAACCATTTTATAGATGCACTAGAGGCTCCTTACCAAGAATTAAGGATTGACAAATAGGCTTGATAAACTGATCGCTTTGTATGGAATAACTCAGCTGACCGAGTAAATCTAGTCGATTTGTTGCCAATTAACCTCAGCCGCTAAGCAAGAGAGTAGTTGGGCAACAAGCCTATACATGTAATAATTCCAGAAATACCCTAGTTCAGACACCTTCCAAATAATGTCAACAATGTATATCATCGTTATACCAAAATATTAGAAACATTTTATGAATAAGACACATAAGAGATTAATTTTCATTATTGTTCATCTTGCTATCTCTACTTACACTCTTGCTCTTAGGCGTGCTTCACAATTATTTTCTGATTCAATATTACCTATCTCCCTCATAAACTTTCATATATAGATATAGTACTTTAAATTTATGCACGAAAAAAATTATATTTGATTTTTAAAAAATAACTGCTAATTATGATATGATATGCGTGTGTAAATCTGAAAGTTTAGGTGGAGACATGTAAATTCATAAGAATTGTGTGCTTCTTATGTAAATGCTCCTTTTCATTGATATCGCACAAAATCGTCTCCTAACTACAAATTACTCCAACAAATTCGTGGCAAGATTTTAGGAGCCGCCCAAGAATATTATATAATATAATCAATGATTAGGTTTGGTAGTTTTTCTAGAGATGCAAAATACGTTTTGTCTAATCCCAAATAATTAACAAACTAGTCTTCACGTTTTGACCTCCTAATGTTCCAAAGCATCCTGCCGGAGAATTTTTAACTCATGGCTTTATGGACCATATTTTGTAAATAATTGTGTTTAAAAGGCAATCTCTTTGCCTTCAACAGCCCAATAAAAAAATTATTTTATAAAATAAGATCTTATTTATAAGTGAAATATTTAATACTCGTATAGACTGTGAGTGTATTAACATCGAGAATTATGTTCTGTTGTGTTGAAGGGTTAAGTAATCATTTTTCCATATTATGAAACTACATGATTATATTCAATACTACAGTAGCTCAAATGTCTATAAGTACTAAATTATTCATTTAAGTGAAAACAGCTCTTGATATTTTGCATTATAACATTAATTTTTCTTCTAGAAAACGCTATTAAGTGCTAAATCATGATCTTTTCTTGTAAAATTAAAATCTTAAAATTCTGTAGAATTGATTTACAGTTTCAAGTATTTATTCTGAATTAAATAGCTCGGCATATTGTCATCCACAAAATTTCCGCAGATGAGGCCAATGGCTGGGCCTGCACTATTTCAAGTGCATGAAGAGGCTACATATTGTGTCATTCAATTATTTATTATTTATTTTAACTCATGCTTTTAAAAATCACATACTCTTCAAATAAAGAAATACCTGCATGTACTACCGTCGGAGCAGGACGTAAGTTCGTTCTGGCAGAAGTTGGAGCCACAGGAGAGAGAAGAGTATGTGGAGGAAGCAGAGGGATTGTAAGCAGAGCCTTGCTCGCACTTGGTCCATATCAGATCGCTGCCCGTGTCGAGGAGGACGGAGACGGAAACGGGCGGGGTACCGATGGCTAAGTCGGCTGAATATTCCTGGTTAGAATACTGGACATTGGTTTGTACGTCGACTAAGGACGTCGATAACCTTGAAGAAATGAATGCCAGGCGGAGCTTGCCGCGCTTAATTGCAAGCAGGTTGCGATCCTCAATGGAGATGTTAGAAAATTTGGAATTTATATGGGTGAGGTTGAGACGGATGGGTAAAGAAGCGCAAGGGGATGGGAGACGGGAGAGCAGTACGGTTAGGGAAAGAACGAGGAATAATGGAAGCAAACGAGCCATTCTGCAACTGGGAGGATTGGAGGATTGGCAAAGGAATAGTTTTTTTGTATATGCTGAGAGCGGAGATATAGATGGTAGATATTTATAGAGGGAAGACGATGGTTGTTTACTGGGCTAATTATTGCATGGTAAACAACGGGGTCGCAAGAGAAAAATCGCTTAGAACATTTATGTTGCTTATAAAAAAAAATTGTTGAAAGTTAAGTAGGTCTTAGAGCCTGATGGAATTTCCTTCTTAGAAATGTAAATATTAGTTGATGCTCTAGATTATTCCTTAAAACTAAAATTTAACGAGTCGTCATAATTTATTTATTTATTTTACTTCGATGATGGGAAATATTTGTATTTTTTTGTTTATAAAGCAAATTATAAGATATTGGACTCTTAATTGATGTGTAATAAAAGGCTAGATCTAATAGTTTAGAGGAGAAGGGTATGACAGATGAGGGCCCACCGACAAAAGATTATGAGACCAACTTTTCTGACCGAATGCAGCCATCCTAGCCAAAAGCCAAAACTAACTAGATGAAACCATTTGAGCCTGAAATAAAACCAAAGCTAATCGGATGCAGCCGCCCGAGTTAAGGCCAGAACTGACCAAGTCACGAGGAGGACAAACAAAATGACAAAGTGACCTGAGCTCAAATTGTTCAAACTAAAACGAGACAAATAGGCATTCAAGCCAATCAGCATAAGAAAGCTAACCACTATTATAAATAAGAAAATCATTTTATGAATAAGGGATAGCCAAATTAGCCAAAATGAATGGGAAAGTTCAACATAGATGACAAGACTCATTATTATTCATTCCTCTCTCTCTCTCTCTCTCTCTCTCTCTCTCTCTCTCTCCTTTTTATGCTCTATTCATTGGGGTTTGATTTACGGACAAATCAAGATTTAATTTCCTAAAAGGTCTGATGAGTATGGATCATACCTGTTAGATCAAATACCGCATTCTCTATGGGATAGATAATACATGCTCTATAATCCGATATTACTGGTACGACACATACTTCCGTAAAACCCCTGGTGAGTAAATTTCACCTGAATTGGGAAAAGTATCAGGTTTTTGATATTGTTTTCACGGTCAAATGTGTAGTGCCACATTGCTACATAAATCAAGCTCCAGAAATCATAGACCCATTTGAGATTACAAGAAGTACATCCCTAGGCACATTAGGTGAGTATCATTCATGTGAAGTTCTATCAAGCTTTATGAATAACGAAGAATAACACGCTTGGGGGAGACAAAAATAAGGCCAATGTCAACTTTCACACTTGAAAGAGATCCTGATGGTCCTTCCTTCAAGGAAGAAGCCCCTTCAAAATACAATTCCTACTTAGATGAGTCAATGACTAATAGGTGTTCATCAAGAAATTGTTAATTAGCAATGAGTCGGCTAGAACTGTATGTGCTACTAGAAAATCAACCAAATCCTGTCCTTTAATGGCTCACTAAGGGACATATGAAATGTTGAATCGTGATAGGAGGATGGCCTAGCTTGCTAACCACCCAGATAAAATGGGACCAGTCATCAGATATTGTAAAGTGTTTACCTTTGAGATCAAAATAATACGGTGCGAGAACATGTATTTTCTTAGTTTTTAACTGAGAATATCAAAGCCAAAAAATGTTTCTCGATTGGTAGATATTTCATTTTGACTGGGATAAGATACCTATTGAGGTATTAGAGGGCATCCTCTTTCCTATCCTTGTTAACTTAGGCTAACAGAGCTCCTACCAACTCTTCAAGAGCGATAATATAGAGTGAAAAAGGATTCCTCATAACCAGAGTAGCTAAAATTTGTGGAAGTATTAAATAGTGCTTAATTTCATTGAAAGCGTCTTGACATGCTCTGTCCCAATGTATGAGGGTATTCTTCTTAACCAAAGCCGATAAAGGGCGGCAACACCTGGAAAGATTTAAAATAAACCCCCTACTTCTTCCCTTGAAGGGAGCGCAATTGTGTTAAGCTTTTATGAGGTTCCATATTGATGATGGATTTGATCTTGCTACGACATGCTCTATACCCCTATGCCACACTATAATGCCAAAACTTCCCAAAAGAGACGTGAAAGCAACTTTATATATGCTTAAAAATACAAGTAATTAATATAGCTCATAGAAGACTTAATTCCTCAGCAACGACACCAAAAACTTAACAATGGTTATAGATTCTGCTGCTAAAAGATTTAATTCCTCAGCAACTGCACCAAAAACTTAATAACAATTATAGATTCGATAAAGATGTATATATAAAATATTCAATAATGGTAAAGTCACACTTATCAATGCAAGTATACGTGCTGCTAAAAGATTTAATTCCTCAGCAACTGCACCAAAAACTTAATAACAATTATAGATTCGATAAAGATGTATATATAAAATATTCAATAATGGTAAAGTCACACTTATCAATGCAAGTATACGATAAATATGGACATAATAAATATTCAATAATTGTAAAGTCACACTTATCAACGCAAGTATACATATCGCAATATGGACGTAATAAATATTCAATAATTGTAAAGTCACACTTATCAACGCAAGTATACGTATAGGATGTATATATAAAATATTCAATAATGGTAAAGTCACACTTATCAACGCAAGTATACGTATCACTCAAATAATATAGGGCTCTAATGGAGTCCTAGATATCGATCCCACAGGGAATAATATTAGAACTACAAACTAAGATTTTAGAAAAGCAATACTTTAATCGCAACAATGAAATTCAAATTGCTTATTTGTCACTAATAGGCAATTAAAATAAATATGTAATTTTGATAACTCTTAAATAACTTATTATACTAATAAAGTTTTTAATGTGATATTCAATACATAAGAAAACATCATTCTCCTTGTCAAGAAATTATAGTGAATGGGTAAAGTGAATCAATTCAAATTGTATTGTGTCAAATAGGAGCATACATATTCTTTACTTTTTGGTCCAGGCATAAAAAACGTTGACTAATCCTACGCTTGTTTACTGAATTTGTGGCTAGGCTGGGAGGATACTGGCTCTCACTTCGGAGCTCCCACATTCCCCTCGCCTGAGGGCTAACAGCTACACTTCAGCACCCAAACGATAGGTGCGAATTGGGGATTTTAGTCTGTCACTCTAAAATCTCCAATTCTACACACGATAAATTTTATTTCCTTATTTATTTGCACCAAATTTCCAACGGCTTTGACCTCTCTGAATCTTGGATGTAATCTTCACTTTAGTTGTAAAACTCAATATATTTTAACATATCAATTTGCCAGATTGAAAGTAAATTAAGATCGAAGTAAAAAGATCATCACAACTTCTTTAATATTTTCATGGCTCAACCAATTCAAATCATCATTTCACAAATCTCAAGACAAGGAGAAATATAGAGAAAACTACTCAGAACTCATGGGGAAGACACAACAAAATCAGAATTCATATATAAAAGAAAAGTCATACAACTACAACAAGTAAATAACACTTATCTCTAATTTCTCCCCAAGCAAACTCCTCGAAGTTCCTCTGAATCTCTTCCTTTCTTTACAACACACAGAATTCCTCTTCGAAGCGGCAAGGAGGAAGAAATCTCTCACTTTCCCTCCACTCTTACAATCTCTCGAAAAATTCCTCACAATTAGACACTTTAGTAAACTCTCTACACACTAATGGAACCTTTCTAACCTCTCGGACACTCTATTTTCGGTCAAAGTCTTCTCTTTAAAGATGTGGATGAGTTTTCCCAAGAGTTACCTAAGCATCCCTCCAAAATTCGTCCTCATCCAATGCATTGTTGGACATAACCGCCGATCTCATCGTCGGCAGTCTCGAGGGCACCGTCGGCGAGCTTTCTAAATCATTAAATCTAGAGTCTCAGGAATTTCTCGCCGTCGGCGCCCTAGTTCAAATCTTCACATTTGGGTCCTTTTTGCTCCAAATTCGCTCCTTTCTGCATCTTTTTTCTTTCTAGTTCAAATCTTCACATTTTGGTCCTTTTCGCTCCAAATTCGCTCATTTTTGCATCGTTTGCTCCAAATTTAGTCTGCGCCCTAGTTCAAATCTTCACATTTTGGTCTTTTTCGCTCCAAATTCACTCCTTTTTGCATCTTTTTGCTCCAATGAACTAATCATCATTCCTGCAACAAAACATCAAAAATACCTTTCTTTAAAGTGCAATATCATTAAAAACAGCATAAAATAGGTATGAAAATCTACATCATTCCTGCAACAAAACATCAAAAATACCTTTCTTTAAAGTGCAATATCATTAAAAATAATATAAAATATGTATGAAAATCTCTCATTCCTGCAACAAAACATCAAAAATACATTTCTTTAAAGTGCAATATCATCAAAAATAGTGTAAAATAGGTATGGAAATCTCAACATATTTTTCTTTGGTCAAGACGCCAAAGATGCACTTCAACAAATTCATCTTCAGATTGTATTTTCAAAAGCATTCAAAGAAGGTCCTTAAACATGAAAGAATATCTTCCTCAAACCGACTTTTGACAACCACATTGTCAATATAACATTCAACCTTGTGATGTAACAAGTTTTCAGAGATAATAGTCATGACATACTAATAGATCACCTCTGTGTTTTTCAAACTAAAGGGAATAATTCCATCACAAAAGATGTCAATGGACATATGTAATGGTGTATGATACATTTCTACTGGGGCTATCTACATTTGATTGTTCTTGGACAAGCCATCCATAAAGAAGAACATAGCATGTGACGATGCAACAACCACCATCAGATCCATTATAAGAAGAGATAAGTCATCTTCTAGATAGGTTTTATTCATGTCCATAAATTCAATGCAAAATCATATTTATTCATTCATCTTTTGAATGTGTACGATCTTTTCAATACATGTAGAGTATGATACTTTCCTAATAAAGCCAACCTCAATGAGCATTTTAGTTTCTTCAATAACCTTCAGCTCAATTATGAGCCACATTCTCCGAGGAGTTTTCTTCATCGGAGTGATACTCGAATCAGTGGCAGGATTACAAACAATGACCTCTGGAGCTAAGCCAGACATTTCAAAATACCTCAAAGCAAGGAAATCTCGGAACTTCTTCAAACTCTCAATGATTCCACTAGTTATAGAAGCAGATAGAGGTTTACTAATAAAAATGGGAAAAGGATCGTCTGTTGTGTCTAAGTTAACTTTGTTCAAATTTTCAACAATCAAAGAAATATCATCCTCCAACTCTAGAAAGGCCTGTTTGATATCACATTCCTCATCACAAGAAGTAGAGCCCCCACTATCAGGAGATGAGGAGACCATCAGGCATGAAGCACTATGGATTTTCATGTCGCTTTCCTTTTTCACATATCCTAGATTGAATCTTTCTTCTGGAGGTTTATTCCACCACATAGCCTTGAATAGTTTAACCAAATGAAAGGAGCATTATTCAGGTAGTAACCCATGATTTAGTAACTTAGCAATGAGAGGTTAACCGTAGTACAAAAAAGGGGTGTCCTCTATTTTTTCATTATCTTCATTCAAATACATTACATCGTGATTGATTACATGTGAATCAAATTTGTAGATAAAAGTACCCTTCTCCTTAGACTTGGGTCTAGAAGGTACATAGAATGTCTTGAGATCCTCAATTGTAGAAGTACGTGCAGCCATCAAATATCTGCAGTGAACTTATGGTTCTGGGTCGATAGTCAACACCTCATCCACTAAATATAACTTAGATAGGAAAAAGACCATGACTGCTAACAATGAGCACACAATCTCTTCATCTGATTTATCTGGATTATCTCCAAGTGAACCTACAGGTTTGACTAGAAGTAAGACCTCTTCTGCCATAGAATTTGAATCAAAATTGACTCATATGAAGATCTTAGAGTTCAGCATGGTAGGGAGTCTTCTAGTTTACTCCACTACATGTGGGGCATTAAGCCTTTTTTTTTCTTTACTATATGTTCAAATTTGGCTGGACGAGAGCTAGGAAAAAAGGGGCATGTGGGCATTCCACGATGCTAGAAGATGGTAGAGATATCTTATGAGGTATGTAGTTCTCAGCATCATTATATATATTCAATTTGTTCATTGAAAAAGGTCGGACATCACCCTGAATGGAAAATGCTTTGCCTCTATGAATGTATTTGGCACACTAGTGGAGGATAGAAGGTACCATAACTACTCACAAATCCAAGGTCATCTAATCAAGGATCTGAAGGGAATGTTCCCATCTTTAACGTGGAACTTGGCTTCTCTTTTAAGCTCTTTAAATTAGAGAGGACAGGTAATGAAACAAAGGGTCCTTTGACCCTTCATTTTGAAGTAATTCAACATGACCTGGTCGGAGCACAACCTTTGCATGTCAATGAAAGTAACTACAAATTGTTCACACTAATAATGATAACATATGCTCTGGGATCGACTAAGAAATGGTTCAGAGGTGTAATGCATATCATAGTAGTCACATATAAGGGATGATTGTGGTCTGTGGTGCCCAATAATGGGTCGTTTTCAGAAAAGGTGATGACAGTTATGACTTACAGTAAAATTGCTTCCTTCATCCTCTTTATGGAGTAATAGGCAAGGAAGTCCTTAGGATCTTAAAGAGCTTTCATGAAAGTCTCCCTCAATTCTGAGGATAGAAGGAGAGCTACATAGATGCTCAAAGATGCGGGCAACCTTTTCAGGTGTAGTATCACGTTGTAATCCTTTCCATTAGAGAGGTTATTTCCTTTCTATTGGACAGGAACCTCACAAGGATCATCTACCTCTTGGATGATGATCTCCTTCTTTTTATTATGAGAGGTATGCTTAGCTACCCTTGGAGGAAGGAGCTTGCCACTTCGTAAGAAGACCTCTTAAATGTCCTCCTTCGGGGACCCAACCAGATCTCTCTCAATGGGACACTCAAGCAAAGGTTCTATGAAGGGTCCCAAGAAAGAGGCATCTCACCTACACCTTCTAACAAATCACTTAAGCCATCATGAATGTCATAAGCGCCATTGAAGGAGTGAAATAACGAGTATTGCTCCTCTACTTTGTTAAGAACATCTGTGTCAGTATCATATGAGGTAATTGTAAACAGCTAAAAGTACTAAAAAATATTTTTCTATATTTCCCCATCATCAGTAAAAAATTCTTCTGAGGCAACAAGCTCCTACTTTGAGCTAATATTTGCAACTGAAAGATATGAAGTACTTTAGTAGAAATTACATCAAAAGTAGAAGCTACGGTGGGAGTTTGGAATTACTACAACAAATGTGGCTGATCCTCATCGAAGAGACTTCTCTAGATACTGCTACAAAATATCTTTCTCCCTTGCTTTGTAGAGGGAGTCGAGCCAATTCTTGAAGACATAGCGGCCTTCATGCACCTACCCCAGTTGCTTATGATACTGACAATAGTTGGGCTTATTAGTCATCTCTATCTTGTCATCTTTAAAACAGGAAGTTGCATGCCCTGCCTGAGAAGATTTTTAAAAATCTTCATAAGGCAATATCTCCTCAAAGAGCATACCCTAGGCTACTTCTAATTAGAAGCTTGGCCTTTTGATTTTTGATAAGAGGCATGAGCTGACTCAGCGAACAGATACACTTTATTAGCTTACTATCAAATGTCACCAACCTCAAGCTCTATTCCGTCCATCTTAAAGGGTTGGCCAAAAAATGCTTTTAGGCTTTCGTATTATGTTATGACTTGAGAACTAAGACACTGCATTATCCTACAGACTAGCTACCTTCTCTATCAAGACCTCGAAGGTCTAGATAGGATTAATATTGAACAAGACAGAGATTGGGCCTTTTATTTTGCTCATGAGAATGTGACAGCATGCTACTCCTGTAGGTGTGGCTTGTATTTTGTGCTCAAGTTACGCCAAGGATAACAAAATACATCAAAGACACATTGACATTTTGGTGGGTCAACATCAAATCATGTAAAGTGACTCGATGATGCTTACCAGTGTAGTGTTTCATGAACGCATCTTCTATCTCGGTGAACATTGTGAAGGTTTCGTTTGGTAAGTTGACACACCACTCGAACGTAAATCCAACCATACTAGTAATAAAGAGATGAAGGAGCAAAGTTTTGTTATTTCCTATGTTGCAACACAATGCACAAAATTGAGTAATCTGTTGACAGTGATTTTCAACCTGATGAAATTGTTTAAAAAACCCCAGATGATACATGGTTGACACTATTTAGTTAACGAGTTGCCCATTGGAAGCTGTCGGCCGCCGGAATCAGAATCCCATCGCCCACTTCTGAAAGGCACTACACCTCAAGCTATGTATCTATCCCAAAAGATAAACACAAGATTTGAGGGTGAGGCTCGATCAAATAAACTAAGAGATGTTTGACATCTGTTTGGTCTACGAAACCTTTTTTTTATAAGACAACTAGTTTCCCTATTTAATATGAAAAATTAAATAGGATTTATATTAAGCTGGGTTCAAAAAAAGTTTCCTATAAAGGCAAGCCCTTATAGTTAATTACATCTTAGACAACTGAGTCGCCTAAGAAAACTCTCGAAAAAAATCAGGGGATATTGTCTTCAAAGAGGTCAAAGGAATAGGACTTTTCAACAAAATCAGAAAAAAAGGTGTGAATGGGGAATGACTCAAATTTAGAACATTTTACTTTTGGAATTCAAAGAAAGAAGAACTACGGGATGTCACAGCTCCTGAGGAGAACCTCGGTGACTTCCCAGTCTACCATATGGTTTGGTTTCAATTTAGAGGAGAAATATTTAAATATTTCATCATGCTAATTTTATTAATTAGGACTTACATTCATATGAAATGATCACACAAATAGCCTGGAAGATGTGAGGATTTAGTTTGTGACGAAGGACAACCTCAAAATCCTAAAATGAGTTAGGGCTTATATTGTATAGCAGAGCTATACAAAGGCCTAAAGATAAGTTAAGGATTTATGTCGCACTAGGCGGGCAACCTCGAAATCCTATGGCTTGTTGTTTAATTCTAAGAAATGGTTTAGCTGGTGTAGACATGTTTTGCTGTTGAAGATGGTCGTGCTGCCCATAATGCTAGCTCCAAGCTCCTTGTCATGGCGAGTTAAAGTTTTCTAATGTGGCAAGTCATGATGTCAAATCAAATGTTTCCTAAGGTCATGGTTATTTAAATGTTATAGGGAATATTAAAGTTGATTAAAGTGAAACCGCCTAGGATCCTACGGTTCCCTCGTTTCGGCACCACTATTTTTTTTCAGATTCACTTAGTCTAAATGAATTTACCAAACTTAACTTAATGAGTTCCATACTTTCATTTAGACAGTGGGAAATCTTGTTAGCAATCGGAGGTTACCTCCTCTAAGAGATTCCCGATCATCCAATAGAGATGTCTTAATTTAGTTGCAGCTTTTTTTTTTATTTTGTTGTTTTGTTTGTGATTAAATTTTGAGTTGTCATATATTTTGACTGTTGTGGCGGTGAATTTTATCTTGTTTAAATTTTATTTTAATTTTTGTTTTGGTTTAAGTTTTGACATGTAGTGTGACATTAAGCATACAAGCAAGAAAAAAAGGTACAAAAAAAGTAAATACAATAACTTAAAAGGGTACCTATTGATTCTTCTCGCTCCTCCACCTGAAAGGTTAGCTTTGGAAATATGAATATAATTTTGCAAGGAATTCAAATTGCAGGAGTTGATGAAGGTATAACTACCAAACCCCAAGTTATGACTTTGTTGAGTCTCAGAAGATTTTAATCGATAATTTTAGAATAAAATATAACAAGTTCAATTTGCCCTTCAAAATATTCAAGAGATTCCAAAGTGTTCGAGGCATGGCCCTGAACCTCGTTGAAGATTTCTTGAAATATTTCGAGTTTATTTTGAACTTATCATATTGTTCTATTAATCATCCAAGTTTAAGCTAAGATTATCCCATTGCTCAAGGAAACTTGATGCTTTATTTATCCAAAGGCTACAACACTCCATTAATCAATTAATATTTCATTTAAGAGTTATTTGGTAGGTGCCCCTAAGGAAAATTTAGGTAAGTAAAGATTTTGATTCCCAAAATTAAAATCGAGCTTGTAGTGTAAAAATGTGTTAATCATCAATCATGTTATCTTCTAAATCCGACCAAATAAGTTTAAATGTCAAGCTTTGGTCACTACCAAGCTCTAAACAATGACAATATGTGAAATGATAATTAACAGAGTTTTGATTTGAATGACATGCCTTCTTATTGAAAGATCAAATTATCATCAATCATGGGCTTAGAATTAATGAAATTTTATCTTCCTAACTCAAACCCATCATTTGAGAATTATTCAATTTTGATTGACTTCCAAGCCATGATAATTAAGGAAATTACAATTTTTATTCTCATTATGGAAAATGTGGCAAGTGAGTTCCTACTTCTTACCCATCATATTTCAATCATCCAAACATATTCATTAGAGTCAAAATTACCCATTTTTTTGTTAATTAATCCTAAATATTTATTAAGGCATCATATTCTAAAGTTACCCTTTTGTCTTTGTGGCTCTTCACTTCATAAATCATTAATCAAAATTCAAATGGCTTTGAGAAATTTTAGAGTGTCCTATCCATAGGTCAATTAAAATATTAGAGGAGAAAATGTGGGATTTCAAAATTTAATTTAATTTAATTTAAATAATTATTTTAATTTAGAAAATAGTATCTTCAAAGTTAATTTTACTTAACTATCCAAAATAAAGTATTTGTTCATGAAAAAATTATTAGAGGTCCCCTTAGGTTAGAGAAACACTTAAACAAAATTTCATGATTTTTTTGAATTAAATTATTATTATTATTCATTAATTATTAACAAATTTCAATGATTTAATTAAATGGAAAATAATGTTTTAATTACAAAAATTATTTTTATATTCTTATTAAACTTCCCTGAGTTCAGAAGACTCAAAGAATCAAATTTTGAATTTTTATGATTTCTAATTTATTTATTATAATTATTTTAATGAGAAAAATAAGATAAAATGTATTTTCAAGGTTTTAAAATTTATTTGGAACTGGAAAAAGTTAGGAAAAATATTTTAATAAGTCTTAAGTGATCAGAAGTCCAGTAGGCCTATTTTAAAATATTTCGTAATTTTGAGATTTTTTAATTATTTTAAATTCAAAATAAGGCTAAAAAATAAAGTATTTTCTCAAAAATTTTTCTAACCTCCCCTTTGGTTGTGAAGGGGTCAATTTAAAACCATGGCTTCCTAGTGGAGCTCAAGGCTTCGTAGTGGGTGTTAAGGCTTGTTGAGTTGCAGTGAAGAAAAGCACAAGCATCTAATTGGAGTGAGCCAAGTCAAGGAGTTCAAATTTTTGGTTTTGGCCATTTAAGCTCCTTTGGGGTGACTGATTCCGGCGACTGAGGTGGTTTCTAGCCAGGGTTCAGTCACCTCTTGACTCAGGGAGGTTAGGGGAGAGTTAATTATGATTTACTCCCAACGGCAAGTGATGATGGCAAAGTGTTTTCAAAATAAGGCTAAATATGGCTAAGATCCCTTAAATCAAGGGACCATTAGTCCATAGCTAACCTAGGTGTTTTAGGTGGGTTTATGCTGGTCAATATAGTCCAAATGGTGGCTGTGGTGACATTAATTTGGTCACTTTTGTATGATTAAGTCAATTTTGGTGCATGGGTTCCATTTGGGTCAAATTGTCTTAAAGTTGAGTTTGGGTTAGGCTAGCCATGACATTGAGCCCAATTAATTGATCAATTTTGTGTGGGTGATTTTCATGAGAGGTTTTGAAAGGATTTGGAGTAATTTTAAATTGATTTCAAGGGTCAATTTGAAGGATTTTGGAATTTGATCAATTTAGGTATGTTGGGTTAGACTTGGGTTTAGGTTGGTCTAGAGTTGGGATAAGTCCAAATTGAGAGTTCAAAATGGGCTTGGGGTATTTCATGAAGAGTTCTCAGCATTGATTGGGTGCTAATTTTTGGGTTAGGACATTCAATTTGGTGGGATTTGGGCACATGGCTAAATTTGGGGCAAATTTGGAAATTTTAAATTTGGGTTGAAATTGAGTGGAATTGAGGCTTGAACAAGGCAAATTGAGGGCTCAATTTGGTTATTAGGAATTTTAGGAAGAGGCTAGGATCCAAATTGAGGCAATTGAGTGGGCTATGTGGTTGAATTGGGTGAGATTGGGTCATATGGTCAAAATTGGGGGTTTTAGTTTGGATCAAAATTGAGCTCAAATCATGCGTCAATTAAGCTTGTATTTGTTTTGAAATGATCATAGGCATGATGAATTTGAGTTTAGAATTGAAGGGAAAATTGGGGTGAAATTGAGGGACATTTGGGGTGATTTTAGAGAAATTGGGTCTTTAGGGGCAATTCGGGGCTTTTGGTCAAAATGGTCAAATTGGGAAAATTGGGTTTAATTGAAGGGTCCAAATTGGTTTTGAAGACATTTGAAATAATTTTGAGTGTTCTGGGAAAGTTTGGGCCACCAATGGGTATTTTTGTAAATTTGGCAAATTTGGGGGTATTTTGGTAATTTTAAAAATTTTGGGAGGTTTTGAACAATTTGGGTGGTTTCAATTGGTTTGTGATGATTTTTGGACAAATTTGGATATTTTGGGTACTTTTGGGATTTTTGGTCAAATTTGGGGTTTGAGGGTATTTAGGTAAATTGGGTAGATTTGGGGGGCAAAAGATTATGTTGGGTACTTAGGTAAAATTGGAGTGTTAACCACCCAATTTGAGCTATGGACCAATGAAATTCTACTTTGGGTCCTTCATGTACTGATCTTAGCTAAACCTTAGCCTAGGTCTAGTGGGTCTAGGGGACCATCTGCATGAGTCTCCCAAAAGATCAAGGGATCAAAACCAACAAGTTTGGGTTTAGGGTTGTGAGTGGGATGTGGTGTGCAAGTGAGTGTAAGTGAGTGAATTAGCTCCATATCAACACCTAGGGTCAACCCTAAGGCCAAGTAGTCTTATGAGGATGCCCCTTGAGCTTCCCCATATTGACCCCACCCACTAAATGCTGGAGGTTATGACCAATATGTGGAATTTCAAGTTGAGCAAAGGAGTTTAGAATTTTTAATGGTGAGGTTCCTTTTCTAGTCATCTAGGAATAGTCAACAGGAAAGTCCTATGGCTATACCCTAGGCTACTAAGGAGGAAACTAAACATCAACCAAAAGTGAGGTCAACAATACAACATATACCCGTACGTCTCGAGGTAAGGTCTAGCTCTTTTAATCATAGTCTCGCCTTACAAACCTGCTAAGACTGCTTTGACATTCATATCCAATAAGGATAGTAGGTGTGAGTCAGGACGCACTCGCTTATGATGGGCGGCATCAGAGGAAGTTGCATGTACATACATCGCATGTTTAGGCCATACGACGGGCATCACCAAACGCGTCTCTAACTGCGTAGGAGGTGAGTGTACATCGTACCCAGCTCAATCAATCTGTAACACTGCTATCTTGGTAGTCTGTCTGGTTGTTGGCGTGGATGTCTGTCAATTGTTGGCTTGGGAGGTCTTTTGGTCAGTCGACTTTCAGTCGGTCGGTTGGTTATCAATTAGCTAGATGGCCTTCAACCAGTTAGATTCATGAGGCCTTATAGCTTTTCGACGGAAGAGATCCTTGGCATTTACTTTTGACATGACTGTTAGATTGTCTTGAAATATATGCGAAGTGCTAACATATTTTTAGTACATATACATTTTTATATATTGAAGTTCAGTGATCAAACATGAGAATGACATGACTAAATATACTTCTCAATCAAGTAAAAAAATCTCTGACATACAATTTTTCTTTTTATTTTCTCTCTCTCTCTATACCTCTATGTTCGGCTCGGTCATATAATTAGACCCGAAATACAAATTGGCTTGGGCGTTACACAAAAAGTTCTTGGTATGTTTAAAAATAAAATTAGGCCCTTAATTACTGATTTTGCAATTTTAATTTAAAATATCACAATGAGTCGAAAGAAAACAACTCTCTAACGGATGAAAGAAATATATCAGCCAAACAACTATGTTCCTCACATCTTTTTATATCTCCACCCGGGTCACTAATACAAACAAACAAAATAAATGCAAAATATTGACACTCGATCATTTTTTCTTCGGTGTAGTGCCCAATCCTACTTATTCTTGCCGTGCTGATGTTGTTTATAGATTAATAAATCTGACTTTAAAATTTGAATGACGGGCCAATCTTGTTCATTGAATAAATCTGAATGTAAAATTTCAATGGGTTCCCATGAAGCGCAAATCTGACTCTGGATGACTTGGAGTCTTCACAAAAAAGACGTGGAACCATAGTCTTTTCCGGCGTACCGGGCTTCCACACGAACCTCCAAACTGCATGCAGTCAACAGATCAACACTAATTGAGAGAATTTTCTTCATCATGGGACCCTTCCAGTTGATGAAGAATATATATAATGCAAATGCAATAATACTTTTATTTACATTTATGTTATGTGTACAAATTTATTACAACGTAGATTATTTTTGAACCTCAAAATAAATATTAATTTCTAATTACTGCTAATTAAAAAATAAATAAGTTATTTTATTTTTTTTATTAAAAAATTCACTCTACGCTTAAAGCTTACATATAATATTTTTATTGTTACTTGTAATATTTTAATGAGTGTGACTCACTAATGTCACATCATGAAGCTAGAAAATAAATTACGTTCGAAGTCCCGACGTACAAACTCTAATTAAAATTTTATGCGTCTTTGTCTGAATGAAGAAAAAGCCTGAATGTCATTCTGGTTATGGAGTAAAACATGGTTGTGCTGAATTTTTTTTTTTTTCACCACAACCATGTTGTGCTCAATGGCTTTCATATGAAATTATTTATGTTGATGTTTTTTTACTAAGTTCAATAAAGTTGTATTGGAAAAAACCTCTAGCACAATCATGTTGTACTCCTTGGGACATTAATTTTTCTTGGTCAGGTGATAGATGTAGTTTTTGAAATAGCATATAATGTACAAAGTGTTTTTCACACATTAATATTATAATTACGCCGTTTAGCGATCGGTTTAGGAAGTATATTCTTGGAATTTTTGTACTACAAATATTTAATTTATAAAGTCTATTAAAGTAGAGCATAATATAATTTTTTTTTTTTCAGTGATTATCCTTTCATTTAAATCAGCCATTCTATGTAAGTGCAAGATGCGCTTTAGTCTTTGTTGAATGACTTCAAGTTGAGATTTTGTATATGTGTATATATATACCAAAAAACAATCTGCACGGATCTCAAAGCAGCTTGACTGATGAAATCACAAGCTAGAATTTATGACTAAAGAACTCAAGATCGAGCAGATGGCATCAGGTTGACCGACCAAGAACAATCTTGGCCAACCAATAGCAGTCAAACATTTATGACGGAAAATGTGAAGGCCTATGATCCTTCAACCAACAAACTGGAGCTCGACTTTCCAGCTGGTCAGCCATCCCAGTCCGATCATCAATGAAGATCGATCAACTAGTTATGGCTCTCGGGTTCAACTGGTCATCTCAGATCTTGGTTTAATATGTAAACTGAAAAGTATCAGCACAAATAACAAAGTCATCTTGTGAATGGCAGAAGAAGTTTCTTGACACCGCGAGGCCTACCGTGGAAGACCCTGAACCACACACTTAGCCAACAAACCAGCATGTACCCGGAAGACGGAGCACCTCTGACAGATAAAAAGTAGTTTATCTTTGAAGAATTTATCAGAACAAATTTATTTGGATGAACATGTCGCCTTCTAACTTGGATAGACAAAGAAAGTAAAAATTTGTCCTTCCGTTCCAAAGCAGTTGGCATGGATTCCCAAAAAGCAACCGCCAGGCCCAACAACCATCCAACCCAACAACCACCCAACCTAATAGTTATTTAGTCTAATGGTCGTCCGTCATATTAGCCACCTAGTCTAACAGCCACCCGACCAAATACGTGGGCCCATGAGCCATATTTTTGTACAGCCTAAAATATGTACTTTAGTGGTCCAACATGTAATTATATCTTGACCTATTCATATTAATAGAGGGTCCATTTTATGAAAAACATGAGCAAATTTATTGTTTATTATTGTGTTTTTGCTCCGCTCTTTCTCTCTCTCCCCCTTCCTCATCACTCTTTTCCTTAGGCAATCTCCCGGACAATTTTGGATTTATCATCCTAAAATGTGCAATGAGCTAGAGTTATGTTGTCGGCAAGAAGAGAGCAGAACCATCACAAAAGTCTTCAACTATGAGTCATATACTGCAAAAGGAACTGCTAACTCCTAACAATCCAAAGAACTGATCAAACATATCACCACACCTTTTGAAAGTCGATATATCTTCTGAATTATTCAGGGCGGTTGCAACCCTACCAGATGGGTAAAAGGTGTGGTTGAGATTTGTCGTGTCCCTTAACATGGATTCTACCTACCATTTTCCACATAATAAGTTGACACTCACGAAACATAAGTTTGAAAGATAGCTGCAACAGCAACCTTAAGCAGTCCGACTGTACATATATCTTGCATCGGTCCCTCATTGTATAATTCATTATCATAAAACTCGAGTGAGAGGCACCTCTTGAGGCGATTCCCTTCCCAATCGCGGCGCCAAGATTGTCAGGTTAAGCTCAAGCTTAAAAAGTGCCAGTCATGGCGCAAAGATCACTAGGTTGAGCCCTAACATTAACACAAATAGTCGCGGTGTCAAGATTGTCAGGTTGAGCCCAAATATGAAAACTGATGGTCGTGGCACAAAGATCTCTTGGTTGAGGCCAAACATGAAGAAGATTTGTTGTGGGGCAAAGATCGTCTGCCTAAGCCTAAATATGAAAATGAACAATCGTGGCACTGAGATAGCCAATTTAAGCCCAACCTTGAAGATGCCTAATCGCTGCACTGAGATTGTACGACTATGCCCTAATATGAAGACAGTTAATCACAGTACGAAGATCACTCGAATGAGCCAAAATATGAAGTTAGTCGGCCGCGATGCTAAGATCACCCAGTTGAGCTCAAACTTAAAGACTACTAGTCATGGTGCCAAGATCATCAAACTAAGACCTAACATGAAGACTCCCGACTGAGCCAAAATATGAAGACATCCAGTCATGCACTAAGATCACCATGCTAAGCCCAAACTTGAAGGCAATTAGTCTTGGCACCAAGATCACCAGACTGAGCAAAATATGAAAATGACCAATTATGGAATCAAGATCACTTGGCTCAGTCCAAATATGAAGACGACAAGCTAAAATGGTCAACCGAGGCGCCATGATCGGCCAACTAGTTAAAAGCATAAAAGTTACCGACTCACAAGGAAAACTCAACTTAGAAGTAGCCAAAGAGGTAGTCCCCCACAGGGTAACATCAAGAATAATACTTATTATCATTGCAAAAAACCTGTAGAAGGCGTGACAAGCTCCACAAAGGAAACAATGTAAACCACCCCATTCCAAAGCTCGAGTAGTGACCATTGTTAAGTAAGGAAAGGTAGGATCTAAGCCAAACTGCGACAACTCATAGACTATAGAGCAACAATCACTCATCAAACACATTACTGGGCAATACCCTCACAAAGGCACGATAAAAAGAAAATACTAAAAGTTACAAAAGAAAACCAAATTGCTTCATTACCAAAGAAATATGTAATTTTCATATTTACCTAATTGTTCCATTTACAAGAAAAAAGTTGTCTACACAAAAGTTTTGCAAAAGTATTGTTCAAAAGAAAAACACATGCTTCTAGAGGTTGAGTAGAAGAGCACTGCTTGTTTTGAGCATCTAAGTTGTCCCCAGATGACCCTTCAGAAATGGAGAACAGCGTTGCAAAGTCTCTGCGGTCAGAATACTTTGGATCAACCAAACCTAACTAGCTTAACCAATCAATCGTCTTCAGGCTATCAATCTAAAGTTGTTCATCAAGGAGCTTCACCTGCTTAGGGCGAGAAGTAAGTGATGCAAAGAACTCCTTGGTTTTCATGGTTGGCATTTTTTGATTCAGACTATGATTTTTCTTTCTCGACAAGTGATAAGAATTCAAAAATCGAGGAAAGATCCTCTACTATTGCAGCAAGCTTCTTCTTGGCTACCTCAACTTGCTTCTTCAATTTTTTTGGTTAGCTCAGCTGAGACCTCAACTCATTCCATAGCAGTAGCCCAACCAGTCTTGGCATAATCCAAGGCCATTGATTTATGGTGAAAAGCCTCCAATGTTTTCAGGTAGTATTGATCAAACATCTTATATAAATCTAACTGCTCTAACTTCTGGAGATAATTCACAAATGTCTGTGACCAAATGACCTTCAAGAATGTGGAAGGGTAGATTTTGATAGATGGGGAGTTGGTGTACCAGTTCATCAATCAGTCGTTGGTGGTGAATTGATCGTTAGAGGAATTTTAAATCTTCATCCTAGGTCCTTGAGAAGGAACCCTACTTAAAGCATAGCCCTTCCTTTTCTTTGGAGGCAGAGGAGGTGGGGGAGTTGATTCCATAGACAGTTCTTTACTTTTGTAGTGACGAGTCTCGAAGGGTATTCTCTCAGGAGCAGTCTCATATTTGGTCTCCTTGGGAATGACCGTCCAGCTAGCCTCACTTCTGGTAAATAGATCAATAAACAAGACTTCTGGACTAGGGGCTATCGTTTTCCTCCTCACTTCTCCTAAAGAACCTTTATTATCTGAACTTTTTTTTCAAGTAGCCCGAATGATTCCACCCTAGCATCCCGTCAACCAGACGGAGCTACATCAAGGAGATAATTATCAGAGTTATCGAGGGCCTTAATTTTTCTAGAGATAATAGTCATTTTCCTAGATAAGATCATTCAAATAACAAGTGAAGTAGAAAAAAATGTTAAAGAGGAACTTCTCATCCACTAGGCTGATTTTTCCCATCACTAACTCAGCTAGTCTCCCTTTGGCCACTGTTACTCTCTGTTAGATCTCATCCGCCTTTGCTTTGGCCTTGGTCTTCCACATGGACAGTCGAGTTGCCACCTCCTTTGATCGTCGTACCTCCACAGCATCAAATGTAACCCATAGCTCCACCATCATATAACTGTACACTCTCATAAATAAAACTTGGTCTATGGTTGTCAGATCAGTGTATTAGGGAGCTGAGAGCAGTTAGCCCTTGATATTGAACACCTCGACCCAAGAGTAGTCGGTACCCTTCCTCTTTTGGAATAAGACACTAGATGAAACTACTCTTACCCCGAACCCTAGATAGTCAAGGCAATGAAAAACTTTTGTCTCCAATATTCGACCTTGTGTTCCAGGCCAGGGAACTGGATCCAACCACTAGTTTTGAACTAAAAAAAACCATTTCGTTCCATGTGAAATAAGAACATGTGGCTAAATAAATTAGCGAACCATTGAATGCCTTTTCGATGGAAGAAGAGGATGTTGGTCATGGACGCCACCATGGATTTGGCTTAATCAGCTCATGGATGACCACATACCAATTAAGAATCAATGGAATTTTTGGAATGAAGACAATTATAACTTATATCAAAACTGTTCTTGGTGCACCTCTAGATCATTACAATACCTCCTTGGTTTCCCTTTCATCTAGACAGACATCCCATAGCTTAATGGTTGAATTAAAAATAAAAGTTTCATTGATGAATGTGATGTCCAACAATAATAGAATAGATCGTTCATCCATAGTAACCACACTGAAGTCTTGAAGAGTCCTCTTAAGATCCATATGAACACTAAACAAATACAAAACAGTAAACCAATGTCTAGAGGAGAATCAAGAAGCCAAAAATGGAAATATTGAAAATGGGTCCCTCAGCACCAATTTATAGAAATCTAATAGAAGATGAAATGCAGCTTGCAAAAATTAAGAAAAAAGTCTTATCAAACACAAACATCAAAATTTACAAAAGTAAACACTTTATTTATCACAAAAAACATGATTACATAGGGATTCGGTCTTATATGAAATATTTCACAAGTTGATCCTCGGCTGCCTCAGCCAAGTCTAAACCCCTCCTAACTAGCCTCCTAAACAATGTCTAGCTATTGAGCTTAAATTGATTCACTCGGTCGGACTCAAAATTGATCATAAAAAATGTTTCAACATGAAACTCAACAATCTCACTGTGAAGACTAGTTATTTCCTCATGTAACTCCTCTAACCTGGCTTGTAAGTCTGATTTTTTATGAACCAAGTTTGCCTATAATTCTACGAGATGACATGATATGCCCTATGGGTTGGCCAACACTCTTCAGAAGTTTCACCTTGAACCTCATTAATTTTGGTTGGATGATCAAACACATCCTCTTAAATATCACCCGGACCCTGGGGAGCTATGATTTTTCGTATGTTCGGGTAACCATCGCCAATGCCGAGCGACAATTGTTTGACATGAGGATCCTCTTATATGAAAGGAAGAACAGTCAACAAGCGTCGGGTTGTGAAGAAGACAGAGATATAGAGAATAGTTTACCTAATATCTAATTCACTTCGGACAATGCTGTTCCACCCACATCATAAGATGGGAAATCATATGTCGATTCCTTTGCTAGACGGAGGGTCATCTCCACTCGTCAAACATCAACTAGAAAAGGAATATTCATAACATTTGACTGGAGCTAAACTTAAAAAAAAGTCCTCTTTAATAGGTCGATTGCTAAGGCCCCTGCTCCTCACTAGCCTTGAATAGAGCCCTCACTAATGTAATGCAAACCAAATTAGATGAATCCTCCCCCTCCCCCCTCACTTCTTCTATTGGTTTTGGACTTTCGGTCAATCTCTTCCTTAATGGCTTGCCTTTTGAATAGTACAATCTGATCCCATGTTCGGCAAGCATCCTATCTTTATCGATAGATTTTTACATGGAGTTGGATGCTTTCTCCACAATGACACCGCGAACAACAAGCAAAGGCCTAGAAGAGGAAAAGAGAGCTACCCTTTACCACCTCCTCCCCTTGTTCGACCCTCCTGAGCCTAATATATAATGATTATGGCATGAAAATTCAAGAAGTTTATTTATGGTTTCAAATAAAAATTAGTATAAGGTTTTCTTATTTTAGAATTTCCTTGTCTTTGTCACAATTGTCACTATCAATGAGCAAGAAAATTGGGGCTAAAGTATTCAAGACAGATAGGATGGTTGTAGATTGACCGACCTAGGACTACCATGTTCAAACAATAACAGACAAGCAGTTGAGATAAAAAACATAATGGCCTTTAATCCTTCAACCAATTAATTGGAGCCTAAACTCTCAATCGGTCATCAATCTCAGATCCGCTATTTACGGTTGACCATCTTCTCAGATTCAACTGGTCATCTCAGATCATGCTTTAGCATGTAAATCGAAAAAGTATCAGCATAAATTGCAAAGACATCTCACATA
The DNA here is from genome assembly GCA_002079205.1 of Phalaenopsis hybrid cultivar. Taxonomy (NCBI): domain Eukaryota; kingdom Viridiplantae; phylum Streptophyta; class Magnoliopsida; order Asparagales; family Orchidaceae; genus Phalaenopsis; species Phalaenopsis hybrid cultivar. Next base: position 131,321 of record JXCR01143041.1, on the reverse strand, counting down.
TGACGAAGGAAAATTCGTGACCCACCCCGTGAAACCTACACAGATGACCCAAATCCACACAATTAGCAAATCAACGCGTATGGAGATGACAAAGCATCTCGGACAAATAAAGAGTAGTTTATCTCCAAAGACTCCATCGAAGCATATCCATTTGGATTAACCCCACACCTACTAGCCCAGGTAGACTAAGAAGGTAAAAATAATTCCTCCCGTTCCAAATCAGTTGACATGGATTCCCAGCAAGCATTCGCCTGTTCTAATACCCACCTAGCCCAACAGATGCCCGGTCTAATGGCCGACCGACCTAATTGTCGCCTGATTTTATTGAGGATCGACCCATTAGCTACCCAGTCTAATAGCCGCCCAACCAATCTCTTGGGCGTATAGGCCATATTTTTTTACAAACTTAAATACTTTCATTGTACCTACCTACTTTAGGGTACAACGTGTAATTTTATCTCGACCAACTTCTATAAATAGTGGCTCATTTCATGAGTAAATGCTCCTGATATTTTTTATATGTAAGGATTTATGAAGTTCATAACACTACTTGAAGATTTTAGTCCCCAGTAATGGCACCAAAAACTTGATCCCAAGCAAAGTAAGATTTCAATTATATTTGTAAGGATTCTATGCTAGTATACGTATTGTCAAGTAATATAGGGTTTTTTGATTAAGCCCTGACTATCGATCCCACGGAGATTGAGGTTAATCATGGCGGTTTTCAAGAGAAGTTCTAGTTTAGAATAATACGCCCTAGCTTGGAAGGTCGATAAAGGTTTGATTTTGATTATATCATAAAATTAGCACTATAATACTACTTCTACTTCAAAACTAAATTACTTAGTGAAAATCAGAAAGTGGGGTTTAAAATATTAAAAGTACTCTTCCTCATGTAATGAAATTAGTAACATGTGTAAAAGTAAAACAAGTTGTGAGAGAGATTGTGACAAATATGATCAATTACATTCTTTACCCTTACTAGAGATGCTATAAAGAACATTAGTTAATCCAAAGTTTGAATATTTCTGAAGACAGGCTAGCAGGGAAGATACTTACTCTCACTCTAGAGTTCCCTCTTATCCCTCCACTTTGAGGCTAACATCTCGCATCAAAATCTAAAATAATAGACCAAATTAAGGGGCTTTAGTCTGTCACTCTAAAATCTTCTAATTCTACACCAATCAAAGATTATTTCCCTATGTTTTTTTCACTCAATAATATGGACTATATTCTCATCCATACAATCTCATGTGATTCTACTACGGTTGATTGAGACAACACCATCCTGGACCTTACATGTTCTCATAATAGATTTTAACATGCAAGTTGATCAATTTTACATGTAAATGAAGAACAAAGTAAAATCATCATAATATATTCTTACTCTACTCAATTTTATATCCTACACATGCATATTAATTCATTACAAGAGGGAAGAGTAAGGAAAACAACTCACTACACATGGAGAAACAACAAGAAATTTTTATTGGACAAGTTTTTGAAAACATACAAACAAAGTACTAGATTCAAATCAAAATACAATAAAAATACTTATCTTGGATGAAAATAAAACTCTCCTTATATAGCAAAAGCAATCTCCTTACAATCCTCTCTAAGAACAAAGTGAAAAGAAAAGAAGAAATCTCTCACACTCTCTCTCTCTTTCTCTCTCACCTTGTCGCCCCCAATTGGGGCTCACGCCCAAGCCTTCTTCTTCTTCTCTATGCCTTCTTCTCCTCTTCTAATTAATTCCAAAGTCCAAGAGTTATTTTAAAAATATTTCCAAGCCTTCTTTATAATTTCCCAAGAGATTCTTAAGTGTTTCTTCAAAAATGTCTAGATTCATTGAATCTTCGAAATAGTGTCTGAACTGCCTCTTCAAAACTCCTTATAACCACCCCAAATTTTTCTAAAAAGTCCATTTTATCATTTTTTATGAATTCCCCAAGAGATGCACGAAGCACCGCTTCAAAAATCGTCCAAATCCGACTTATATTCTAGAAAATATGTTGAAAACCGTCACCGGCGCCTGAGCGCCGATTTTTGGGCGCTTAAGCACCCCCTCTTTGTCTGGGGGCATAGGCACATAATTGCCCGGTTTTGATTCCCAAGGCTCTGGTGTGCCCCGGTTCGACCCAATTTGCTTCGGTTTGTTCCGTTTTGGTCCATTTTTGTTTCTTTTGCTTCAACCACTCCAAATTCTTCAATTTGATGTACCTACAACCAAAAACACAAGAAAAAATATCTTTAAAGTGCAATATCCTTATAAAATTAAACATGAAAAATAGTACATTTTTTAAGCATATTAGTAGACACTGGGAAAATTTATTTTTTTGTACTGTACTTAGGGCTGTCAAAACGGCTCGTTGTTCGCGAACAACTCGCTTTCGGCTCTTTAAAAAGCTTATGTTCAGTCTGTTCGCTAAGTTAATGAGCCGAACACAAACAAAGATTTGTTCATTCGTGTTCGACTCGTTTTGGCTGGAAATACTACTCCTCAATTATATATATATATATATATATATATATATATATATATAGTATATATAGGTGAGAAGTTTTTTTAAAAA
>JXCR01143041.1:100746-116525 GCA_002079205.1 Phalaenopsis hybrid cultivar | reverse complement strand
CCTCTAATTATGGTTTAATAGCTTGATTTGGGCATGATCGGGCTTAGATTGTACCAATTTTGATATCATTGAGTTCGTGTTATCGAGAATGTTAGCGTGACAATAAATTTGCTAAAATTAAAGCTCCAAATAATTTTTAATTTAAATTTGAATATTATTTTTAAAAAAAATGTTTCAAGATTCAAATCAAATTTTGAAATATTGTGGGGACATATTAGTTGTTTTAGCATTTTTGGGCAATTTAGTTTGTATGGTTCGAAAATAGTTATAATAACAAAAATAGTGGTCNTATTTTTAAAAAAAATGTTTCAAGATTCAAATCAAATTTTGAAATATTGTGGGGACATATTAGTTGTTTTAGTATTTTTGGGCAATTTAGTTTGTATGGTTCGAAAATAGTTATAATAACAAAAATAGTGGTAAAAATCGAGAAAATTAGAAAGATTTGGTGTTTGGCCTGCAAGGACTGGGGCGGCAGTGGCGACGGTGGCGACTGCTAGAGGAACGTGCGGGAGAAAACTGTGCTGGTTATCAACGGGCGATGAGGGTCGGAGTAGGCGACTCGGGTAGTCGCAGATCAACTTGGTCACTNTAGTGGTCAAAATCGAGAAAATTAGAAAGATTTGGTGTTTGGCCTGCAAGGACTGGGGCGGCAGTGGCGACGATGGTGACTGCTAGAGGAACGTGCGGGAGAAAACTGTGCTGGTTATCAACGGGGGATGAGGGTCGGAGTAGGCGACTCGGGTAGTCGCAGATCAACTTGGTCACGACGGGTCGCGGGACAGAGCAAGCATGTGTGGCTTTCGGGGCCAATGTGGGTTAGGTTGGGCCACGGTATGTGTTCAACGGTAACTGAGCGAGCCGGAGTGGGTTGGGTAAGGTAAAAATGAATCATATAGGGATGCCGGAGAAGCTCTTTATTTCGTAGCCATGGAAAGAGAAGGCATTGAAAAGATGTCAACCGGATTTAGGGTTACTTTCGAAAGGAGACGNGATGTGTTCAACGGTAACTGAGCGAGCCGGAGTGGGTTGGGTCAGGTAAAAATGAATCATATAGGGATGCCGAGAAGCTCTTTACTTCGTAGCCATGGAAAGAGAAGGCGTTGAAAAGATGTCAACCGGATTTAGAGTTACCTTCGAAAGGGAAAAATTATTCCATACGGATCGGGCACCGCACGCAGCTTGCGTGCGGTGTCCGATCCGGACCGTAAATCACCTGATTTACGGTCCTGATGTATTTCAGTGGACCCCACCTAAAATTTTTTATTTTTTTTGTTAAAAAGACGGAAATAATCTTGGCCGTAGATCACTGTGATCTACGGCCAAGATCGAACACCGCATGCAGAGATGCATGCGGTGTCCGCACGCAATAATCCCTCTTCGAAAGGAGACGGTTCCAAATGGAGATACCTTCAGATGCGCCTTCAATCGAAGAATGAAGAAAAGCCAAGAACTAAATTGAGCGGAAACGATAAACGAAAGCGGATTGGAGAAGACAATACTGCAGATCTTCTACATGATGATGGGGTGTTAAACGGGACGGTGTATTATAGTTTCCCTTAATATAAAGGCTAAACTTTCAAACTTATATTTTTAAAAAAAGTTTACTGTTTTAAATTGACATTTTAAAAATAAAATCTTTTGTTATTTTGCCACATCAGCAAGTCGTCGCTGACATGAGGAAGACTTTACCTTGTTAGCAGCCAAGAAAAAAATCCTTTATAAATTATTTAGTGAAGCCTAGGTGCTAGGCCTGACAGCACCTTGGCCAGAGGACGAGCAGACCAAGCCACCAAGCACCGTCTTCCCTTACAAATCCCTCGCATTATTATTCCATCTTAGAATGAGCATCATTAATATTGAATCTGAATGTGAAAATAAAAGTTTTACTATCATAACTTAAGCTACATTTTTTTTTAAAAAATGTGTTTTTCTTAAGAAAAAAAAACAAAAAAAACAATTGGAAAATGTGCAAGAAAAGAAGCATATAGGAGGGCGGGGATCCTTGGAAAAAATATACCAATCCAATGGTGTGGCGAGAGTAATCGTATGAAGCTGTAGAGAGCTAGTAAATGAACAAGGATTACGCGCGACGAGACGAGTATTGGATGCGCAAGTAATTTGACCAGCCAGAAAAATTAGGAAAATTTACACACGTAGCACCCAATTCTTATAGATTTATCTATCTCAAATCTGAATTTTTATGTAAAAATCAAAATTTGAGCGCATATAAATGCCCAAGAAATTTAAAAATATTCTTCTAACAAAGTAACCAGATTGTTGATGGTAAAGCCGTCGGGATTTTATCATTTGATGTGATAAATCCGCTGCTGATATGTCTATTTTGTGGATTTACCAAAAAAAAGTTTTGAAATGTCAATTTAAAAATATAAATTTACAAATAATATTTAAAAATATTTACCTAATATTAATGTTTGGTGTCTGGAATATGTGATGTGCACCGTTTCTGAAGTCTTGAATGTAAGAACCATTAAAAAATTTGCCTTCCCATGCATTGAAAACCGAACGTTCATGAGATTCCATGTGCTTGCCTCCCCATCACAGCACGAAAGAAGGATTCCCAAGAAGAGCAAAAGTAAGGAGAACGCATTCTAATAACTTACAGCTTCCGAAAAATCTGATGGCATTAATAAACTTCTCGACTCGACCACAAAGCAGCAACCCAAGTCCTTAGCCTAGCCCGTGTTTGGCTGCATCAACGACTTAAGAAATAGAGTTTAATAAATTTTGATTTTTCAAATTCTTTCAATAAAGAAAAGCTTCGAAGTCACGGTAGTAAATCTGTCTGTGATTAAGATTTAATAAACTCAAATTTGCGTCTTTCTATCTATCTCGAATTTAATAAATAAATTCAGATTTACGGCAGGACGAAGACGGAACAAGAGAGAACGTACACAGAGTAGGAGAAAACATAGACAGAACATGAGAAAATTCAAAGGAAATGTTCAATTTAAAGTTTAGTTATTTTACCCTCAAGTGGATTTAAACTAAATTCATTCCTAAATCCGTCTATTAGTAGACTACCAAAGACAGCCCTACTTCCTTACCAAAAGAGAACAGAAACTCCACTCTCCAATGGCAGCCCACACCACAACTCTTCTCCTTTTAGCCCACTTTGTAGCCACAGCCTTCTCTTTGGAGCTCCACTTTTACAGAAGCACATGTCCCCAAGCAGAGATCATCATCAGATCTGTGCTGCACCGCCACGTTCAACGAGACCCATCAATTCCTGCTGGACTTCTACGCCTTCACTTCCATGACTGCTTCACCACTGTAACCTCCCTTCCTTTGTTTTCACATTCCTTAAGAAAAAGCTTTATGATGACAATGATAATTAAAAGCTATATTGACTTTCAGGGCTGTGATGCTTCAGTACTCATCGACAGCACTGGTGATAACATGGCAGAGAAGGAGGCTCCACCAAACTTGTCACTTCGAGGGTTTGAAGTGATCGACGATATCAAGGAAGAACTTGAGAGAGTCTGCCCGGGAATCGTCTCCTGTGCTGACATACTTGCTCTGGCAACAAGGGATAGTGTGGCTTTTTCTGGAGGTGCTGCGTATGCTCTGCCGACTGGGAGGAGGGACGGGAAGGTGTCCAGAATGGCTGATGTTCACATGCCAAGCCCTTCCATCTCTGTTTCTCAAGCCTTGGCTGATTTCCAGGCCATCAATCTTGATTTTGTGGATCTCACTACACTGTTAGGTAAAGTTCGATATGCGTTGATGTTTTAGAGTTATCATGGATACATGGATAAATCAGACTTCTATTATGAATATTGCTTTAATTTTTATAGGAAGATTTTCATAAACACTACTTAAGTTTTATGTATTTACAAATCTAAAATACTAGCTTCAGTTCCTACTTTTTTGTTATTTTGCATATGCATGATAAGATATTTTGTACTTTTTAAAATTTTTAAAAGTGATATTTTGTTATGATGTGAAGGTTTAGATGGTAATATGAGAATTGGTAGTACATAATTGAGTGCCCCTATTTTATAAATATAGTCATTGAGGCAAGTCAACTTGGCTTTGGAAAAGCATCAATAATTTTCTTTCTTGGTTCTCGGGCCGGGAAATAACTGGCTAGAATTTACTTAAATTTTTAATTTGGGTGGCTCCCTTTTATGCTTCAAAGATACTTTTTTAAGAACAAAACATAATAAAAATATTTAAATTAAAAAAAACGAAAAAAGAGTTAAATTATAAAAGGATGGATCATAAGCACCTAAGCTCGATAGTCTTAGAAGTTATGGTAGGTATTGTCAATTCCTTGTCGATGTTTATAAACTTGAAATTAGTATTGCATGTCATAACAAATTGTCATTATATGACATAGATCTCGAGGTGTGACACGAATCTCAAAGTAGATTTTAAATAGTGAATATTCAAACTTCAATTTAAAATCATCTAGAAATCTAATTTCAATGAACTTATAGTCAAAAGGACCAGCTCGACGAGACGAAGCAATGACCCCAATATCTATCTTATATAAGCAAAATCAAGTCTAGCTCTAGCCATTAAATCATTTCTGAAAGCTTATGGTTCCTAATTAGAAGGTCAAACTGATTCCAATTTTGTCAACTTATGGTCAAATCAACTGTGTAGAGTTGATCAACGGAAGACAGGGTAAGAGAAGGGCAAGGCTTCTCTTATATTGATTGGTGTTCACACCATGTATAAGATGCCCGTAGGACTTCCATTTTGCCCAAAATGTGGGCCAACAATCAAATTAAGAGAAATGCAAGATTCCTCCTACATGAAACTATTGTGAACTATGGGTGATCTTTTGGGAGATGTAAAGTAATCAACATAAGTAGCTCTCATAATGAAGAGATAGTAGAAAGTGCACTTTCATTATTGCTTAAGAAACTCAATTACAAAATACATTTGCTTTGAAAAGCAATTTCCTCATAAAGTACATTGCATACATGAATAGAAAAAGAGGCAAAACAAAATATTACTTTAAATATTTCTCGTTGATAGGGCCATTGGTTGAGATCCCTCTGCATCAATCAGTAGGTAAGCTCCTCCTTTGTAGATATCAATCACAAATGGTCCCTCCCAAGTGGCCTTAATCTTATTGTGCATTCAATGGTGAGTCACAATTTGGTGGCGTAAAACCAATACCAAGTCTTCAACTATGAACGCCCTTGGTCTCACTAATTTATCGTGAGCTCTAACCATTCAGGTGTTGTATAGCTTGAGGTTTTGCTAGTGTTGTATCCTAACTCCTCAAGGTTATTGAAATCCTCCTGTCTAAGTTGGATACTGTCATCAATGGTGATTTTTCTGCTTACAGAAACCTGCAACAATGGCAGTTTTACTTCTTAGGGAAGGATTTACATGGATCCAAACATTTGAGCATAAGGGGTAGAGCTGATGGGGGTACGATATATTGTATGATACGCCATAATCCCTTGTAAAGCTTCTCATGCCACTCCTTTTTGTTAGTGTGAAGGATTTTCTTCATGAGGTTTACTAAGATCTTATTGAAAGCCTCAGCTAGATCATTTGCTATTGGGTAATATATCATAGAATACCGTCAATCAATCTGATGTCAAAGATCAAATTAATTAATTTTGGTGTTTTTAAAAGCTAGTTGGTTATCAGAAATGATACAATGTGGCACACCAGATTAGCACACAAAATTATTTTTCGGAAATTATTGCACGTTTTGGGCCTTGAACTCCCTCAAGAGAATAGCTTCTGCAACCTTGGAAAAGTAGTTGATAGCTACAAGTATAAAATGGTGTTCTTTAGAGGACAAAATGTCGATAGGCCCAACAATATCAATTTTGAGGCCTCAAAGGGCTAAGAAGCTACTGTTGGATGCAGTGCATTTGGAGGAAAATGGGGGTAAGAAGCTGAAGACCTGGCAATCATGACATAACTTGACATAATCTATAAAGTCAAGGGTCATTGAAGGACATTAGTAGCCAAGTCCCTTGATCTTAGCTTTGATCTTGGGCCCTAACTATTGGAACCCACAAAGTCCCTCATGGAACTCAATCAAGATTTTCTAAATCTCATCCTATCCAACACATCACAACTTAATTTCGTCAAATGAGCATCGATAAAGGGCACTATTCAAGATGGTAAATGACAATGCTCTCTTTTGAATCTGAGTGGCAAGAAAGTGATCATCAAGGAGTATTCCTCTCATCAAGTATGAGTTCCCCATCATCAAGTGGCTCATAAAACGAGAGAAGGAAAATAGCTTTATTACCTGAAGGGGTCCCTCCTAATGGATCAAGACATACTGGTGACAGGGCTCTTCTATCTTTGATCACAACTGTCAAGGGATCATTCGTAGGACTCGACTACTTCTTAACAAGATTAGCTAGAGCATTGGCTTTTCTGTTTAGGAATTAGAGATCCTAACTAAAGTAACATCATGAATGTGCTCTAGCATGTCATAAATCTCTTATGATAAGCTAAGAGGTCTGTCTTAAGAATTTTGTAGGCTCCCAACACCTGACAAATACTGAGTTGGGAATTCTCATAAATATTGCTCCTTTTGATATTCATTTGGATGGCTAAGGGTCCATTTAGGGCAGCTTATAAGTGCGGGCGGCATTTTCAAAACGCCGTCGTACCATTCGGTTCGCGCATTTCACCCGCTTTTCTGAAACTGAGTTTGGGTTTTTACACTAAACGCAGGCCGCGGGTCGACCGCTGCGGCCGGCCCGCGGGCTGCGTTTCGGGATAAGCAGTTTATCCTGAAATGCACAAGCTGTCCCAAACAGACCCTAAATCTAATTAAAGAATCAAAGCATTGTATTCTGACTCATTATTAGTATGTGGTTCTATCAAGCTACAAGTATAATAAAAAATACTAGACTCAGAGGAAATGAAAATCAGGCTGATACTGACCTTCACCCTTAGGAGAGATCCTGACGAATCTTCCTTTAAGGATGATGCCCCCACCAAAATACAACTACTCTGACGAATTGACGAGTAAAAAATGCTTGTCAGGGAAGTAATCTTTTAACGGTGAGTAAGCTAGGATTGGATGTGCTGCTAGAAAAATCAACCAAAGTTTGTCCTTTGACAGCTCACTGAGTGACATGAAATGTCAAAATGCAATAGAAGGATGTTCAATCTCGCTAATTGCTCGGCTAGATTGGGGTGAGTCATCAGATACTGCGATGGGTTCACACTTGATATCAGATTGATACGGTAATATAGTATGTAATGTATCAAATTTTGAATTGAGAATATCAATGTCAAATAGTGTTTCTCGATCAGCGGATATTTCAGTTTAGTCAGGATGAGGCCCTTATTGAGGTAGTATAAGTCACCCTCTTTCTCGTCATCATTATCTTGGGCTAACAAGGCTCCTAGTGACTCATCAAGAGTGACCATATAGAGTATAAGAAGCTTCCCCATGATGGAAGCAGTCAAATCTAGGGGATTTAGAAAGTAACGGTTTATATCATCAAAAGTGTCCTGACACGTTATATCCTATTGGAAACAGGCATCCTTCTTGACCAAAAATGAGAAACGATGACAACGACTAAAGAGATTTGAAATAAACCTTTGAATGAATGCTAACATTTCTTGAAGGGTACAAAATAAACCTTTGAATGAATGCTAAATCAAGTTGGGGGCTTTAACCTGTCACTTTAAAGTCCTCTAACTCTACACCCTTCAATGATTATTTCCCTATTTATTTGCACTAAATCATATGAATTATATTCTCATTCATACAACCTGATGTGATTCTTTCCAAATGTTGACTAAGACAATACCAGTTCGATTCTTACATGTTCTCACAACAAATTTTAACATCTGGATAGGCTAAATCAAAATGTAAATGAAGTTCATAGATTTAAATCATCACAACTTCTTCCAATATTAAAGATCAATATTCTCCACAACTTCCAAAAAAACTCTAATTACTTATCATTTTAAGGAGAAAGATAAATAAAACTTCTTATAATCCATGGAGAAAACAAAACCACACTTTAGTTTAAAATTGGAAATCATTTTCAAATAACAAGAAGTCTCGATTAAAACCAAAAGTAGTTTAAAACAAAAGATAAAAACTTATCTCAAATCTTCCACCAAACTCTTAAAGTTCCTTGAATCTCTTCTCTTTTACAACACTCTCAACTCTCAAAATAGAACTAAAAACAAAAAGAAAAAGTAAATTTTGTGGTGCTTGAATCTCTCCACAAGATTCTCCACGATCTTCTTCTCAGGACTCCAGCAGTCTCTCCCTCTTCAAGCACCCACCTTTAAGTGTAAAAACTCCTTTATTTTATAAATCTCTAAGAGGTGCCTTGATAACTCTTCAAAATGTGTAAAATTTGATGTATTCTCCAAAGGATGCCTCCTTTCACAAGTCTTTTAACAATATTTTTGTTCATAGTGGTCATAACCACCCTCTTTAGGTAACATGTGTCTCAAATATCCTTTCAAAATTCAGCCAAATGAAGAAAATCGCCAAATAACTGCCGTTGGCGCTTAAGCCTGGTGCTTAGGCGCGACCTTCTTTGTTTAACCGGCGCTTAAGTGTCGGATCTAGCTCTTAGACGCCAAAATACTTTAGCACAATCTTCACATTTTTGCTCCAAATTTGATCCTTTTTAACTCTTTTTAGCATTTTTCACCTTTTTACTTGTACTTGGAAGAAAAAACATGAATATCTTCCATTAAAGTGTAATACCTCAAAAAAGGGTATAAAAATGCATCTAAGAATACTATATATTTTAGGTGTATAACACTCCAATGGGCTAATCTTCAGATAGTATTTCTTAAGTTGTTCAAAGATGGTCCTTATATTTGAAATATGATCATCTTCAAAAAGACTCTTGACAACTACATTGTTGATATAGCATTTGACCTCGTGATGCAGCAAATCATCGAAGATATGAGTCATGGCATGTTGATAGGTTGCTCCGACATTTTTTAGACCGTAGGGCATGACTCTATAGAAAAATATTCATATGAGCATATGGATTATTGTATGCTCTTTTTCCTCTGAGGCCATAAAGGTAGGATGATGATCATCAAGTGTGCTTAATTTGACTTCAATCAACTTGTCGACAATCGAAGAAATGTCGTCCTCCAACTTAGGAGAGGTCACTTTGACCTCAAGTTCCTCATCATGAGAGGTAGAGTTCTCAATATTTTGAGGCGAGGAGATCAAAATGCATGAGGCATTGGGGTTCTTAGCCTCACCCCACCTTTTGACATATTTTAGACCTGATTTATCTCCTATGGGTCTATTCTTTCACATATTTTAGCACAATTTGGCTTGGCTAACACACCAGCATTCAATAAACAACTTTTTATCCATGAGTATAGTGATAAGAGGTGAATATTAATGAGAAAGTGGTATATCCTCTACAGATATAAGGATTACATCAATATTGGTTACATGAGAATTAACTTTGTAAAATAAAATGCCCTTCTTCTTAGACCTGGGTCTATGAGGTACATAAAATGTCTTGAGGTCTTCAACTATGGAAGCACGCACAGCTATAAGATCCCTATGGTGGCCTCATAATACCTCTCTCACAGTTCACATTTCATCAACAAAGTCAATTTTAATAGGCGGGGGACCATGCCTGATGATGGTGACCATAGAATTTCTTCATCAGATTCATCCGGAGAATCATCATGTGAATCTTCAATTTATCTACATGAAGATCTTTTTCTGCCTCAAATTTGTATTGGAATCAATAAATATGGTGACTTTTGAGGTTGGCAGAGTAAGGAGCCTTCTGGTTGGCTCAATTGTGAGTGGGGTACAAAACTTTTCCTTCTCCTTCACTAATTCCTTGCCTTGAATCAGGCGAGGGATAGGAAAAGGATGGTCTGTGGCCATTCCATAGTTCTTGAAGAAGGTAGATATGCCTTGTTATGAGGAACTTAATAATCAACATTGTCATATATACCAACTTCATTCACAGAAAAGGACAAAACATCACACGGGATCAAAACTCTTCTCCTCCATGCATGTATTTAATTTTGTGTTGAAGGGTCGAAGGTATCATCTCGTATTTGTGAATTCAGATTTGTCTAAGAAAAGCTCTAAAGGATGTATTCCTATCAATGACATGGACCTTGGCTTTGCTATTGAACACTCCAAATTAGTGAGGAAGGGTGATGAACCTAAGGGTCTTTTGACCTGTTTTGTTGAAGCCATTTAATATGATCTGGTCAGAGTGAAACTATCATGTGCTATGTGAAAGTAAGTCCAAAGTGCACACGCTAATGATGTTAACAAATGCTCCAGGATCAAATAAGATACTGTTCAAAGGTGAACCATATATCACAACTATCATATATAATGGACGATTGTGGTCTATAGTGCCCAACAATAAGTCATCCTCAGAAAAGGTGATGACAATATTGTCATGCGACATGGCCGCCTCCTCCATCCTCTCCTCAGTGTAGTAGGGGTGTAAGGCTTTAGGCTCCAAAGGGCCTTCACAAAAATATTCGTCAACTCAGCGGATAGAAGGGAAGCATCATAGATTCTCCATGATGTTGACAACCATCTTAGGTATGTTAGCATGTTGTAATACGCCTTACTAGGGGGATTTATAGCTCCTTTTCACTAGGTATGAGCTTCATGGAGTTAATCCGCCTCTTAAATAATGATCTAATTTCCCTTATCAAGCAAAGTAGGTTTAACTAACCTTGGGTGAATGCGGTTGTCGCTTCACAAGTAGAATTCTTGGATATGATCATTATGTACCCAGTATGATTGCTCCCCAATGGGACAATCAAGAGAAGAAGGCTCAATGGAAGAGTCCCGGGAAAGAGGTGTCTCACTTACACCCTCCAAAAAATTAGTCAAATCATCATGAATGTGCTGAGTGTCGTCAAAGGAGGGCAATAACGGGTATTTCTCCTCTCCTTCACTAAGAAGAACTATGTCCAAATCATGAGAGAAAATTACAAAAGATATAAAGTAATCAAAATTTTCTTCCTTTATTGTTTTATCATCAGTACAAAAATTCTTCTGAGGGAACAGACTCCAGTTCTAAGCTTACATCTGAAATAAAAAAGAAAGAAAGTGCATCGAAAGAAAGTACATCAGTGCCACAAGCTATAGTGGAAGAAATAGTGGGAGTAGCTAGAACGACTGCAACAACTTTGGTTGATCCTTTCGCAAGCGGCTTCTCCAAGTACGACTTCAGAATTTTTATCTTCTACTCCTTATAGCGGGCTTCAAGCCAATTATTGAAGACGTATTTGTCCTCAAGTACATTCTCCAAATGCACCTAAACTTGAAAAGATTTAAAATGTCCAAGGCCTATGAAAATAATTTAAATCTACCAATTTAAGATTTTTTGGGATATGTACGAAGGGAATTAAAAAAGAGGTCAAGTTATTAAATATTAATAATGATGGGCATTGAAATAATGATTATAAACTTTTATTTTGCTCAGATAAGTATGTTGAATGTTTAAGATACCCACAAGAGTGTCTAACATAATCTCACGGGGCTCTGCTGAGCTATGATATTATTTAAGGGTAAGTAATAAGGTAAGTTTGTGGGTATTGATATAAGTCAATTTTTTTGTGATCTTGCTTGAATTTTATTCTTCTTTTTATCTAATATTTCACCTTTTTTAAAAATTATTTTGGAATTTTGGGGGTGCTTTATGATATTTTGCTAGTTATAAGCCTCCATCACACAAAATAAAGTAAAAGGTGCAATCTAGTGCTAAATGACATGACCATGCTAGCCTTGGGTGTAACCGCATTGTCAAATTGAGAAATATTTTTAGAAAGATTTTCTTGCTATATCCTGAATATTGGAAATAGAAAGAGATCTAATGATTATTTGGAAGGATTATTGATCATTAAAGACAGCTGAAAATAAAAAAATTTGAGGGTTTGAATGTAAACTCTAAAGTTCACTTCTTCCTTGAAAGAGAGAGCCTCTAAGGTATTTTTCTTTATTTTTTACCTTCTTTTTTTTATTTTGCTTTCCTTATTAGAGTTGGAAAGATTAAGAGGTGAGGGATACTTTCTTGTATGAGAGGAGACTGGTGAGAGCTTGTACTCATTAAAGAGGAGCTTGGTGTATTGTTGAGGACTGAGTGGCTCTGAGTGACTGTTCTGGACTTCTTGCACAACATTCTTTATTTTTATGCCTTCAATACAAGTGTTTGATATTCCTTTTATCATGAATAGTGATTTACTTTATTTTATGCTTTTGTGATGTATAGTGTGTGGTTTTCTTATGGTTTTCATTCTATAAATTTTTTGTTTCCCTTGACGTGATTGTTGTTGCATTACTTTTGTATGTTGATGTATTAACCTACCTATCATTATTTTTTTATTGGATGTGAGAAGAGTATTAAAAATCATTCATGATCTACAACTTCTATCTGTCATGTAGAGCAACAAATGACTTAACCACAAAATCATTGTAGAATAAACATATTATATTAGAATTTTGTAACGTAAATAAAATAATTTGAAGCATCATGGAAAATGCCATAGGTTTAAACAAAACTTAATTTTATCAATTTATGATTCTTCTTCTAATCTAGGCATAGGCTTAAGAGAAAAAATTTATCCTTAGTTTTAAATAATAGCAATGGTTCCATAGGAAAATATAAAGAAACTATTTTGCCAAAGTAACAAGAGTGTATATCTTTCATATCTTAAAAATTCTACACTTATTTCTACCCTTTTTGTTTTTTGAATATTCATGATTTTTATAATCCATTCTCACCTTTAATTGTTTGAAACTAGACTTAGCAGTTCAGTAAACTAGAATTTTGCTTATTAGAAATATTTTGATAATATCATCGTGGGTTCGATATATAAACTCTTAAATTGCATTATTGCTTGACACACATACTAGCATGATTGACCGACTTACTTTGTGGTATGTTTTCGTTCATCATAAAGTGAGTTTAGTAACAAAAGACTTTATGCAATGAGAATAGATTAACAATGATGAGGTGTTCTCTCAGTGGTTAACATCTATTGATGCATGTTCTCTTAGCACCTGTAGCACAATACAGTCTAATTTTCAAGCATCTTGATGTGAAGACTACTTTCATACACAAAAAATTGCAAGAGTAATTTTATATGTTGCAACTGTCTAAATATGTAGCTTTAAAAGACTTGACTTGTAGACCAAAAATTTTTGTATATACATTGAAAAAATCACCACAACAATGATATAAGAAGTTTAACGAGTTCATGATGTGACAAAAGTACATGAAGAGTCAACACGATTATTGTGTTTTTTAATAGTGAGTTCATCTAATTGCCTATATATGTTAATGATAAGTTGATTGCATATGTAGTTAGACCAAGATTGATATGATGAAGAAGTAGCTATCCAAACATGTCAAGATGAATGACTTGCATAAAGCTCGCAGATTTTTTGGTAAGGAGATTCTCATGGACAAAACACTTAAAATTATTTGGCTCTCACAAGGTGTAAATGTTATGAAGGTACTAAAAAAGTTTGGGATTAGAGACTCAAGCAAGATGATGAGTATACCAATTATATCTCACTTTCAATTGAGTTCATATTAGTGTCCTAAAAAAGATGAAAAGGAAAGTTATATGATTGATTTCTTATGTTACTATAGTGGGCAATCTAATGTATATTATGGTCTGTAATAGACCTGATATTGCAAAAGTGGTTGATGTTGTGAGCTTCCTCATGTATGATTCGTAAAAGATTCATTGACAGTCTATGAAAGGTGTTCTAAGGTATTTGAAGGGTAAAGTTAATATTGGCTTGGTGTTTGAAATATAACCATCTATTCTTAATTTGTGTGTAGGCTACAAATTCAAACTATACAGGTGATATGGATAGTTGCAGGTCTAGGACTGACTATTTATTTATATTGACATTAGGTCAAGTCAGTTGGAGGTTTGTTCTTCATCCTAGTGTTGCTTTATTTGATATGGAGGCTGAGTATGTACAGTCACAGAGGTGATGAAGAAAGCAAACTGGATATAGAGGGATCAATATAAAACCCACTAGATGACTTGAGAGTTGATCAGATGTCTCTAACAATATTTTGTGTTAGTTAGAGTGTGAAATTCTTCGTCATAATTCAGTTCATCATGACTATTTCAAGCAGATTGATGTGAGAAACAACATTGTTTCGGGTCTTGATTAACGTAGACAATATTCTAGTAAAGAAGATTGATATAAAGAAGAATCTAGTGAATATGCTCATAAAGGAAGTCCAAGCCCAGAAGATCACATACTGTAGATATTTGGTCAACATTTGAGCTCAGGATTGATTTCCCATTTGGGCATTTTGAAGAAAGATGTGTGGCTTGATCTCATTCGGGTGAGAGGTACGTATCCAACCATCTTGATGTTTTCATTTCCATATTGAATCTTATTTTGCTCAATATCTATAAGTGGGAGATGGGTAGAAATTATTATAGAAAGTGTTAAATCTAATGGTTGTATATTAGAAAATGTGTATATTAGGAAGATAGATATTTGGTAAACTAAATTGGAAGAGATCTAATTCATGATCATTTATATATTAGAAATATTTAAAGTTTAAATGCACTAGTTCTCTTGTATCTATAGAAGGGATTAGGGCTGAATTTTTTGTGTTGAGTTATAGCCCTACTTCGGACATATTTTTCTCTCCCCAAGTGTAGTGAAATAACATCTCCCGATTGATGTTGGCAGATTTGCACCAAATCACATAATTCACATCGTGTATGATTGTTTGCTTGTTTTGTGATTTTATTTTTGTATAATTTTTCCCGACATCTTCATATCATAGAAAGTGATCGAGTCCCTAAAAATTATCATCTAAATTTTAGCTGCTGTCGAAAATTGCCAATGATTCACGTCCATCAACTGCCAATAAGTAATATCTATTTTATTAGTCACCGGATCTCTCCTCTTATCAGAAGAAAAATTAAAATGGTAGTCCATCACTGCTAAAAGATAATTTGGACACCTTAATACCTTTTAAGTACCATAATTGGGGTGTATAGTAATTCATATCTTCTGAACTTTTCTTAACATCTCTAACAGGGATGAACGTTTTCCGCTACTACTTCTTCAGCACACAACAGAATCTGCTTTCTTAGTCGGAGACCGCATGAGATGAGAATTTTGCTTAAATGATGAGAGTCAACATTTTTTCACTTTTAAAAATCATTAGACCCTTTTATGAATTTTGAATCAGCGATTTATGTCTGTACAAGTATTTTTCTGTTCCAATGAAAGTTGAGGATGCAGCTAATCTCTTTTGTTCCTCAAACGTGCCATCAATTCCTGCCGCTTATGCATGAGAATTATGCATTCTCAAATTACAGCCTTTTTAATTCTGCCTATGCACTAAGTAAAGAAAAATCAAATAACACCAACAGATTGAATGAATAATTACCTTAACATCAAGAACATGCTGACTAACTCATTCGTTCTCGAAACTATACATGTGCATAATAACATCAAAACTAACTCTTTCATCGACTTGCAGGTGCTCATAGCATTGGCTTCTGCCATTGTGGTTTCTTCACTGACCGGCTGTACAGCTTTGAAGGTACCTACCAACCTGACCCGGCGATGGACAGCAGCATGCGTGAAAGGCTAAGGAAGAAATGTCCTGCTTCAGTTGCAATATTCCAAAATATCAGCGCAGATCCAGATGTTTTCATGAACGAGGATACATCCACTCCTTTCAAGCTCGATCAATCATTCTTCATTAACGTGCGCAATGCGAAGGCTATTCTCCACTTGGACCAGCAATTAGCATTCACCGATGTTACAAATAGAA